>CM054131.1:44075153-44493672 GCA_028751855.1 Ambrosia trifida | reverse complement strand
TTATCTTTTTGAACAAGTACACTATTGATATACTTTTGAAAAAAAAAATTGAATAGGGATATTTATTATGTTTGAACCCGACACTCTATGGTTTTATTTTGAACTAGATGTTACGATGTTTTTTCTTAATTGGATGCTTATGGATAAATACGCCATAAAAGCACCATATAAAACAATGTAAACCGACATAAAAAAATACCATATAAAAACCTATAAAACGCAATAAAACATCATGAAAAATATCATAAAAACACCATAAAAGCTCCATATAAAACAACATAAAACAACATAAAACGCTATGAAAAACATCGTAAAATCACCATAAAAGCTCCATATGTGACTAAGGAGAGTTGGGGGGCATGAGTTGTCATGTGTCAATAGTGGGGTCTACAAATTAATTCTTCAACGGGCAGAGGGGAATGAAGTGGCTTAAATTTTGAAAAGTATATGTATAACAAAAAAATAATAAAAAAAATAAAATTCAGCCAAACAAGTGTAGCCACCTCATGACATCATCAGCCCCCACGCTAGGATTAAACCCCACGCCAAGAGGGCCACGTCCAAACCCACACCGAGGGGGGAGGGGGGGGGGGGGGATGAGTTGCTATTCCAAGCTAAACTCCCGCCCGACCCCCACTCCTCTTACTCTAAAACAACTCTATAAACACATCTAGTTTAGAAAAACACCATAAAATGTACCGTTCAAAAACTGAAAAATCTTAGTTCATTTTTTTAATTCAAAGTATATCAATAATGTACACGTTTGGAAGATACTAAAAAAGGCTCCACATTATGGTGTATTTTTTTTTTAAACAATGCGTATGAAAAAGCTAAGAACATTTAAAAAAGAAAGGGAAATAATATGTACGCTAATGTGGATATAGAAATTCAACAAATAATTAGGGGTGTAAACAAGCCGAGCCGAGCCCGAGCCTGACTGGGCTCGAGCTCGGCTCGTTATCATTTTATGAAGCTCGGGCTCGAGCTCGGCTCGGTTCGAGCCTACAATCTTGAGCTCGAGCTCGGCTCGCTAGTAAAATCAAAAGCTCGAGCTCGGCTCGGCTCGGCTTGAGGTGATTTGAGAACAATCTCAAACGAGCTCAAAGCTCGGCTCGAGATCGCAAAAGCTCGGCTCGCGAGTGTTATTAAATGGGCCTATGAAATAAGGACTTGGGCTTTGGAGATGTGAGCTATAAATTATAAAAGATATATAAATAACTTATAATTATGTTTGGGCTCGTTTAGGCTCGCGAGCCCAATCGAGCTTTGTATCTAGGGCTCGAGCTCGGGCTCGATAACTAAACGAGCCATATTTCAGGCTCGGGCTCGAGCTCGGGCTCGTTAAGGCTCGACTCGTTTGGGCTTTTTACCGAGCCGATCTCGGGTAGCTCTCGGGCCGCTACATGTCATTTACACCCCTACAAATAATACAAGTATATACCATCGTATCCTTCTAGCCTTTAAATTCTCTTCGATAGTAGGTGACTTGTATACAACCATATCTTCTAAACAGTACTTTTTTATTTATTTTCCGCTCATCATCAAATTTCTTGACATGTTAGTTTAGCTTACGGATAACGTGGCAGCACCCCTGACGACCTGGTGATTAAAGAACGTTAAATACGACTTCACAATGACTTTTCATGAGCCTTAAAATCCCGGGCGTGAGACCGCTAACCCTGCAACTCCGTTTGCCTTTTTTCACCATGGAATTAATTAAGCTAGTCAATAAAAAATATTCCACATCACCTTCATATTCCTTCTTTAACCAATAAGAAAATGAAATGTAAAACCTTATTTTTGTATGATTTTGAACTTATATAACATAAATAATATTTTAATATGGTGAATACTTAAGGTCCATTTGCACCGGCGAAAAAAGTAAAGTAAAATGATTATATGTCACTAATGTGAAATACACCTAATAACATTTTTAGTAAAAAAATAACCACTACATTCGGTCTTAAACTTTTTTTAGAGCATTCACAATAGTTAAGATGTCTAAAATTCCGAACCACATAAATCAGTATGTCACATTATTTCAATTTTCAATCACTTTTTCTAACAACAATTAACTATTTCAATCCTTCGCCGCACGTATCACTTTACAATAATAATAATAATAATAATAGTGTGTTGTATGGTTTGGAATTCCAAACCTTCATTCCAAATTACTTTTTTTTTTTTTTTTTGAAAGGCGAATTCTTGCTCCTTGTGAGACTTGAACTCAAGACTTCACACTTTTAGTGTATTAAAAGGTTTTGCCATCGTTCAAAAAAAAATTAAAAGGTTTTACCTTACCACTGGACCACCAACCCCAATGGCTTCATTCAAATTACTGATACCTTTAAAGTTAGACACACTTGGGTGTAGAGCATAATTTATTTTTCCGTGGATTTCTGTGCCAGAGTGTATCGAATACTTGCTAAAGGAAAAAGGTGATCTACTTGATGTCAAAGATGATCGGGGCTGGACAGCCTTGCATCATGCTGTTTATCATAACAGTTGCTTAGCAACAACAAAATTATTAAATGCAGACTCTTCCATTGGATATCGTCAGTTAATCCAAGAAGATGGGAAATATACTTCAGCAATTCACCTTGCAGCTAGCCGAGGCCCATTACAATACAATAGAAGTTCTTCTTGATTTATGCCCGGGATGTTCAGAGTTTATTGATGGTGAAGGAAGAAACATTCTTCATGTTGCTGTTGAAAATAAGAAAAACAAAGCAATTGAGTTCATCTTTCGAGATAAATCATTGACAAATCTTATCAATCGGAAAGACAAGAATGGGAACACACCTATCCATTTGCTGGTTGCTTCTGACTTTGAGTTGATGGAGGACGCTAATAGATTCTAGGGTTAACATTAACATCCTCAACAATGAACAACTCACTCCTTTGGACAAGACAACGTCAAAAGATCAAAGAGAGAGATTGATCAAGGTACACACGTATCTCTTCCTAACTCAAAACATGTTACATTTTTCCCGAAATATAATTCCTTTTTTTTGACACACATCTATCTATTTAATATATGATGGTCCAACACTTGTAGCCTAGTTGGTTGAGAGCCTAAAGTTTCCTATGGAAGACTTGGGTTCATTTCCCACTAGCTACATTTGGAGGACATTGGTGGATGGAAATGAGGGATGACCGGCCATTGGCTTGGGTTCGAGTCCTAATCCCGACCGGTTTTACCGACTATTTCACCGTCGTGCCTTTGGGCGGGGCGGGGTGAGTGGTCGGGTTTTCCCGGGAATTGGTGGCAATTGGTGGCACGGGTACTCTCGAGTACCTGATTCGCCAAAAGGGTGCCCAAAGAGGTGCTCGGAATTAATTCGTTGGCCGTTCAAAAAAAAATATATGATGTATTATTTAATATATGATGTAGCCTTTCCAAAAAAAAAAATTTAATAAATGATGTATAATAATATATATAAATATACACTACGGTGTCACCCTATTTTGATACGATTTTTTATTTCGTCTTATATATTGAAACAAATTTAATATTTGACAGAGCTAGTATTCAAACATTCATAAAGTATGTATTCAAATACGTTAATTTGATTAGAATATTAAGTTATTCAAGTTCATGAGAGAAGTTTTTAATTAATAATATATAAATATACCCTACGGATTCTCCTAGTCATCAACCAGCCATGTGCAACCTCGTTCCTTCCCTCCTAATCATCGTCCACCTAAGCATAAACCGCAAGTTCAACTTGCGGATTCACCATTTGCACAACTTCTTTCCTGACACAAACCAAATGCACAAAAACTTGCTACTATTCCACCATTTTATCAAAAAAAAATCCAGATGAAGTTGAGAATTTGATATGAACTGGTGCATTTATATATGCAGGCTATAACGAAACATAAACTTGCTGTTGATATGGGTACTAGCATACATAATAAAACAAGCGCATTGCCTCCTAAATTAGACAAGAGTGGACTGGATGAAATAAAACCCGAAGATAAAAGAAAAGAAACGAATAAACATTTTGTGATTGTGGACAATCTTGTTGTAGTGGCCGCTCTTATAGCAACAGCAAGTTTTGCAGCTGCTTTTACAGTGCCAGGTGGTTTAAATAGTAGCGATGGCTCCAAACAAGGCACGCCCTTTCTACTTACAAAATCAGCCTTCAAGGCATTCATTGTCACAAATGCTATAGCATTCTCATCTGCTTGTTCCGTTCTACTTGGACACATTGCACTAGTTTTCTATCGCAACCGTTATCATCAAGCTTCTCTAGGCGAACAAGAGTACATAGATGGCAAAATTAAGGATATGTATTATCTTACAACATTGGCCTTGTTTGCAATGACAATCGCATTTGTCACAGGCATATATGTTGTGCTAACACCCACGCCTGGTTTGGCAATTTCCGTATGCGTCATGAGTATAGTTCTTATAATAATCAACATGCATAAAGACAGCTTTAAAAGGTCTCGGAAAGCTGCAGATCCCGATGTACCTTCATATCTTGGGAGACTACTTGGGGTACTACTTGGGAGGCCAGCCATCACTCCAGTTACAGAAAATGACTTTTCCATGGCAGTGTGAATTTGAATTATTAGACATGTAAGTAATGAAACCATTGTTTTCGTTGTTTTGAGTTCTGACTGTTAAGTTTCTTCTATAATGTTCCTTCTTCATCAGCATCACGAGCTAAAACTTTGTAAGATACACTGTTAAATAAAAAACGAGTTTCACAGACGGATAGTTTCGTTAGAAAACCGTCATTGAAAGTCATCACCAACGAGTATCCATCACTGCAGGGTTGACCAAACCTTATTAGTTCACCGAAATTAGATGATAACCGGACCTCCACCAAGCTAAATAAACTAATAACTAAGATTAACCGATGGCTATGCTTAATGTTAATTGATTAACCGGTAATCGGTAATGCTAATTTTGCATTTTTTTTTCTTTTCCATGTGGTGAACCGGGCATACTAGTTCTTGTGGTGTAACGGTGTCAAATAACCGAACATTAACCGGACCAAACCAAACATAATACAGACCTCCATACAGAACTATTGCAAGCTAGCATGTGTTGTTAATCTATCAGGACATGTACCTCATCATTCATCAATCAATTGTATCATGGTTATTATAGAAGGTATATAAATATTATTTCAAGGATGATTTTGTATTACACAATAAACCAATACTTATACACAATACAAGGAAGTATAAAAAGGAATTACAATCATTACAATAATGTGCAAATAACTACTATAATCACAAAGAATAAATTAAAGATATTCTCCTTGATTTATGTCCTGCAAATACCCCCCGTCAATCAAACAGGTGGGGGACCAACGCGTAGCATGTTGCAAAATTTGTCGAACAGAGGATGTGGAAGACTCTTAGTGAAAATGTCAGCCACCTGAAGATTGGATGGAACGAATTTAGTATGAAGCCGATCGGAGGATACCGATTCCTGAACAAAGTGATAGTCAATATCGATATGCTTGGCCCGTTTATGAGACACGGGGTTTTGACTGAGGAAGATTGCACTCTTGCTGTCACAAAGTAAGGTGGGACGATCCATGGGAAGAGCGTGAAGTTCCCTTAGAAAGTGAGTGAGCCAAATGATCTCTGCTGCTATGTTGGCCATGGCCCAATACTCAAACTCACAACTAGAGCGAGCCACTGTGGGTTGTTTCTTGGCACTCCAAGACACTAAATTGCCACCTAAATAAATCGAGTGTCCATAATGGGAGCGACGAGTCTCGATGCAGCGGGCCCAATCAACATCGGAATAACCAAGAAGAGATGTGGTATATTTTCTCGAGAAGTGGAAACCAAGAGCGAGTGTACCCTTGACATATATGAGAATCCTCTCCAGTGGGAGATGGTAGGAGACTGAAGATGCTGACTTGCTTGGTTGACCGCATAAGACAAATCTGGTCTGGTTATAATTATGTATTGTAAGGCTCCAACCAGTTAACGATAAAGTGTAGGGTCATATAATAGGTCGCCCTTGGAGTGAAATACTTCTGATGTAGCCAATGGTGTAGAAACGGGTTTGAAGTCAACCAAACCAGCACGAGATAAAATGTCATATGCATATTTCGCTTGACTGAGAAAGAGGACATTTTCTTTGTGAGTAACTTCAAGTCCCAAGAAGTAGCCCAAGCTGCCCAAGTCTTTGATGGAGAATTCTTTGTTCAGAGAAGCCACAAAAAAGTTGATGAAAGCAGAGTCGTTACCAGTAATGATAATATCGTCTACATAAACCAGAAGATATACAAGCACATGTCCCTGTTTAAACACAAATAAAAAAGTATTTGCTTGGCTGCAAACAAAACCATGGTTAGTAAGAAAAGAAATGAGATGTTGAAACCAAGCACGTGGAGCCTGTTTAAGCCCATATAAAGCTTTCTTCAAAGAATAGACATGATTGGGAAAGCGGTCGTCAACGAAACCAGGTGGTTGTTCCTTGTAGATTATCTCAGTTAAATTACCATTTAAAAAAGTATTTCGAACATCAAGTTGTCAAAGCGGTCAGGCATATATAGTAGAAAAGAGGTGGTAAGTAATGATGGTGGGGCGAGGGTGGGTGAGGCAAATGGGCCAAGAGCAAGGGGTCAGAAGTGGGCTGGTTTGTCGGGCTGACTATAGGGGCGGAAGTGGGTTGGGTTATTAGGCTGAGTATAGTGTTGTTAATGGGTTGAGTTAAGGGAGCCAAAGGAGGGTGAGGGTGGTGGGTCGATGGTGTGCAAGGAATGGGACAAAGGGTGCAATGATGAGTGAAAGGCTAAGTTGTACGAGTAGGAGATAGGGGTGTAACAATGGGCGGTTGCTTGGATATAGGCAGAACAGGAATTGTTTCATCAAAATTTGAGAAAACAAGAGTGGCCTCATCAATGGGAGAAACTTTACCTCTAAACGGAAAGGTGTCCTCGTCAAATTGAGCTGACGAGTGACATAGATGTGGTTTGTGTTAGGGTCCAAACAACCATAGCCTTTGTATTTTGCTTCATAACCGATGAAGATGCAGTCAGCACTACGAGGGAAAGTTTATGTTTGGCGTAGTCCTGTAAGTAGGGAAAAACACGACAACAAAAAGGCGGAAATTGGAATATGTGGGAGTATATCCATATAAGGCACTTGTCACACCCTCAAATTTCCACATGCGGGGTTTTACCGCGAGGCGCGTGACACACCAGGATCCAAGTCAACGGTCACAATAAACGACACCTATATGATAAGAAAACAACGTAAACTACCATTGAGTTTCAAAACCGTTCTAACACAACGGAAGCAAAATGTATTATTACAATTTAAAAGTAAAACTCAAAGTCTGAAATGTTTAACAAAATATGCATATGATCCCTAGACGCCGTGAGACTCCGTGCGCCTATACTCAATGCTGCTACCTTAGCGACCTGAGAAAACATGCAAAAAAGGCGTCAACATATAATGCTGGTGAGTTCACAGGTTTTAAGTTCGTAAACGTTTTCATGTGTAAAGCAATTCCTCATAAAGTTCCAAGTGTGCAAAAGTTCCAAGTAAATAACAAACATTCCCTTACTATTACGACTATGTTGCTAAAACCATTACTGACAAACGTTGCTCAAGTTGCTGCCCATGTATCAAGTGTCAAGTGTCAAGTAGAGACAATATGCACCCGCCCGGCTCCCAGCCGTCAGGTGGGGTTCGTCACACCCGATAGATCTATCCACATTTCCCCCGTTGTGCCCCGCACATTCATGGTTTCAATAGGGACTTAGGTTTCGTCGTATAGTAAATAAGTGCCAAGCGTCAAGTGTCAAATGCCAAACATCAATGTTTAAAAGTGTCAAATGCCAATGTTTAAATATGCCAAGTGCCAAACGTGTCACGTTTCTTAAAAGAGTCACATTCCCAAAAGGTGTCATGTTTCTAAAAGCGTTGCGTTTCAAAAGTGTTGTGTTTCAAAAGCGTTATGTTTCCAAAAGTGGTAAGTTTCATAAGAGTTGTGTTTTCGAATCATAAACGTTGCATTGCTAAAACGTGTGGCATGCTTCTCCCCCGAGAGAAAAGAGTATAAAAGAGGGGCCGTGAAACTCACCTTAGAGTGCGTCTTCTAATAACTAGAATTCCAACACGTGTATGATAATCCCAACTAATGACAACCTATCAATGAGTTTACATAAGTGTGATGACTATTAACCCGAAGGCTAACTAGTCCCCGATTGTCCAGATCTTGACTACGTGTGTTAAAAAGTGTGTTTAAACGTTAACCGAACATCCCAGACCGACCCGACATCCCGTTGGTGACCCATTACATCAATTAGTCATGCACATAAGTTTAACACATAAGTTTCAAGCATAAAACACTTAGTTTGCATCAAAAATCTCATTCTGGACATCAGATGGTCGAATGTGGTTTTTCCCATTTCCACGTTCGCCCGTTTGAGCCACGTTCGCCCGTTTTTCCCACATTTTGTTCCACGTTCGCCCGTTTGAGCCACGTTCGCCCGTTTTTCCACGTTTGCCCATATTTTATTCCACGTTCGCCCATTCGAACCAATTTTATTCCACGTTCGCCCGTTTTCATCAGCATTTTATAAAACGCACCAAAACGCATCTAAACGGTCCGAAAACATCACGAAACATTACCAATCACAGCAGTCAACTATCATTAACATATTCCTACATAACCCTACCAATTTTATCCCGAAATCCGTCCGTTTTACGAGTTACCCGAAATAGCAAATTATGGAGATGTCACATCAAACGCATGCAATCTTTACCCAATTAGGAAACTTTATGAAATCAATCAATAATCAACTTAATATACTCAGATTATCATGAACAATAAACCCCCCCCCCCCAATCATATCCTTATCACTATCATCATGAACAAGCCCTAGATCTAACCCAAAATCCCCAAAATGAACATAACATCATCAATAATCAATTGTAACCTATCTCAATCATAAATCATCATCAATAACAGTCCTAGATCATTGTCATAACATCTATACAGCAATCAATCATCAAACAATGCATAACATCACATAAAACACCATTAACACATGTTATTTTGTATGAAAACTCATTGTTTATGAATATGTTTTGTTTAGAAAGATATTAGGAAGGTTTTTATTCATGAAAACATGTTTGAATCAGATCTGGACTCTTGGGGTTTAATGAAAACGAATTGAAATGCTTTAAAAATGATTTAGAATGAAGAACACACCTTAGATCTTTGTGTAGAAGATGTTTGTAGGTTAGATTATAGAAAACAAGGGCAAAAACTCCTTCCCCAATGTTTAAAGTTGCTAGAGAGTGTTTTGAGGCGTTTAGGGTTTGTGAAATGGTGAAAAATGACAAAGTGTGGTATTTATACTATGTCCACATTCGCCCCTTTTACCTGGGCGAATGTACCCTCCTTCGACCCTTTCATAGGGTCGAACGTACCCTGACTTGGTCGAATGAAACTCTTTTAAAATTCCATATCCCAGGTTCGCCCCTTTTACAAGGGTCGAACGAGGAGTATTGTCCAGGTTCGCCCATTCGACTGGTCGAACCAAGACTCAAGTTTTTCTAGTTTTCCAATTTGTCGTGATTAACGCATTTTAACGCACCCTAACATACGAGCATGCAACCTTAGTCTATGTTTAACATATTTAAGCATGGATGATTATCTACACATCATTTAAACACATCTAAGCATATAATCCACCATACGACAATTAGTCTACACATACACTTAATTAGTTTATGTAATTCACCAACAACGGGACTCGTATCGTGTGTGTGTGACTAACCCAATGATCTCCCGAATCATTGGACCCTGGACTGGACAATACGGACTGTGTTCCGACTCTACTGACCCCGTCAAGTATGTTTAATAAACGTTTTTTTTTTCGCTAAGGTAGACTTATGTGTTTATAAAATGTTGACCTAAACATGCTGGGTGTCACAGCACTGCCACGTGATGTTCCTCATGATATTCCAGGCCCAGAGCACCAACACCAATACCACCACCCGCAGTACGACCGCCCCAGGACATCCCGTCATTCCCAGAGTTTCATACGTTGTCCTTGAGTCGATATTTCCCTTAGTCGGGTATATCCCTCATTTTGCCATAGTCCACAATTGGCCCAACTATTCAGTCGAACCTTATCCCACAATCAGCCCAAATACCTCCAGTCGGCCCAATATGTCTTCGGTAGGATCAGGTCTCTATATTCGGCCTAAGTGATCCTTAGTCGACCTAGTGTACCTTCAGTCGGCCCTATTTACCCTACATTATGACTAAGGACTTTTTCAGTCGGCCCTAGTTGCTATTTTTGGAAAGTTTATGTATTGTTGATCGTGTGTTGACTCTAATTGACTTTTGTGTTGACTTTTGCGTATCTTAAATGTTTTTAATTGGTTTTTGAGTTATTGTTTCAGGTAAATGGCGCATCCAACTGGTCAATGAAATTGTCTTACTCAGCAATCACCGCAACTGCAGCCATAAAACCCACAATCTTATGTTTCAAATCTATGGGAGATGGTAACTGCAATGAATACACAACAACCGATCGTTAATGCAACAGTTCGTGGCATGTTTATGGACAAACTCCAAATTCACAAGTTCCTCAACTACTTGTCAATGCAACCAACCCATGGGCACTTCCTGCAGCAGCAAACCAGTCCCAAAGTGTCCAAAGCATACTTTTAAGCAACAATCGTCCGTTTTACCCCTGATGGGTTATGAACATTTCAAGAAAACACATTTAACGTTAACTGATTCAGTAGTAGAATCTTAATCGAATCATTAAGAGTCCGGCCTCTCTCAACACCAATATTGTCTGCTTTACCCCTGATGGGTTGCCCATCCAAGACCTCATGAATTTGTTTTTGGTTGCCTAAGTGGAGACTTCTAGGAGGTCACCATCGTAGTACTACTCACACCTGAGCACGATTAAACTGTGGAGTTTTAAGAGACCTTGAATTACTTATGAGCCAAGGATCTCTACTGGCCACAATCGATGTGAGATTTTCCTAGGGTGTTATAATGGTCCATGCTTAATCTTCTAGGTAGTTAGTTCTACTACAATCATCTACCCCCCCCCCCCTTTAGAGACTCATCGTCCAGAATGAGGTTTGCCCCACCATTCTGAACAGCACAGTAGTAGCTCTGATATCATTTGTAACGTCCTATCTAGTTGGACCCAACGATCAATACCCATAGCTAATTTTAAGGGAAAATTACTATTAGCCAAAAAGTTTTGAAAAAACAAACATTAAATTTATTGTTTTGCAAAATAATCAACAAAAATTTGGTTTGAGCCGACGCTTTTCACCAAAATACTGGACTTAACCAACTCTTTTTTTTTTTTTTTTTTAACAAAAAAGTGTGTAAAACAACAACAACAACCTTACCCAGTAAATCCCACAATTAGCAAAGCTAAGAGTAGGGTCTGGGGAGGGTGAGATGTAGGCAAACCTTTCCCCTATCCTTGCGGATAGAGAGGCCGCTTCCAGAGAGACCCCCGGCTCAAAACTCACAAACGACAAGCAAACAACACTAAAAAGGTAATAAAGGGATACTGAATTTAGAGAAACACTGAAAGCGTCATGTAGTAAACAAATGTATAAATGGCATCAAAAACAACATAAACCATAAACACCCAAATACAAGACACCCTTATAGGTCTCCTAATGTAAGAAAAAGTCTAGCCTCCTAGAACCACGCTACGATAAAACCAAGACCACCCTAATAATCCTTAACCTTAATCTTGTGTCTCCACAAACCTCTATCCTCGACCATGTCCTCAGAGAGGTGCATCTCTGTTAAATCCAGTCTAATCCGCTCATCCCAAGTCAATTTGGGTCTTCCTCTACCCCTCTTTCCCTCTATAGTGAGGGTTTCCACTACTCTAACTGGGGCCGTCATTGGCCTTCTCTTCACATGCCCATACCATCTTAATCTTCCTTCCTTTATCTTGTCGGATATGCTAGCTACCCCTAACCTTTCTCTAATAACCTCATTTCTTATTCGGTCTACCCTAGTGTACCCGTACATCCACCTTAGCATCCTCATTTCTGCTACCTCCATCTTGCGATCCTGTGTCTTTTTGATGGCCCAACAATCTGTCCCATATAACATAGCAGGTCTCACTGCGACCCTATAGAATTTTCCTTTTAATTTAGTTGGGAACCTCTTGTCACATAAGACCCCACTGGCGGCCCTCCACCTACACCAACCAGCTTGTATGCGATGGGTGACATCACTATCTTGCTCTCCATCCCTTTGAACAAATGATCCTAAGTACTTGAACTTAGTTACCTGCGGGACGACTTGGCCTTCAATCGAGAGTCGAGTATTCTCATCGCTGCTTGCACCACTGAATCCACAATACATGTACTCGGTCTTAGAACGACTAATCCTTAAACCGTTACTCTCTAAAGCTACACGCCAACGTTCTAGGTTCTCATTTAGACTTTGTTTGGACTCTGCAACTAACACAATATCATCTGCAAAAAGCATGCACCACGGCACTAACTCCTGAATCGACTTGGACAGCTCATCCAAGACAACTGCAAACAGGAACGGACTCAACGCAGATCCTTGGTGGAGTCCTACCTCCACAGGGAAGGAGTCAGTGTCTCCAACAGGCGCGCGAACACTAGTTTCGGTCCTACTGTACATATCCTTAATCAAGTCTATATACATCTCGGGGACCCCTCTACTCTCAAGACTGTCCCAAATCAGTTTGCGTGGCACACTGTCATATGCCTTTTCAAGATCTATAAAGGCCATATGAAGATCTCGCTTTTTTCTCCCTATACTTATCCATCAGCCTCCTTAGAATGTGTATTGCTTCCGTCGTTGACCACCCTGGCATGAAACCAAACTGGTTTACCGAAACCCGAGTTTCTTTTCTAATTCTAGCCTCAATAATCCTTTCCCACAGTTTCATAGTATGACTTAACAACTTAATACCTCTGTAATTCCAACAACACTAAGCATCACCTTTGTTCTTATATAGAGGTACTATGACACTATTCCCTCATTGTCTAGGCATTTGTTCAAATTTGAAAATACAATTGAACAAAGTAGTTAACTAGTGGACTCCTTCCTCTCCAAGACACTTCCATACCTCAATTGGTATGTTGTCTGGTCCAACTGCCTTAGCCCTTCCCATCTTCCTGAGTGCAGACCTCGCTTCACCCCGAGTAATATTTCGACAGTAACATTTATTCGGTTGCCGCGTTTGGGTAATGGGGTTGTCGTGCTCCTGTTGGAAAGCTCTCCTCTCGTTGAAAAGACTACAAAAATATGTTTGCCATCTTAGCTTAATGTCCTGTTGCTTTACTAGAATACGCCCATCTTATCCCTTTATAAACTTCACCACCCCTAGATCTTTCCTCTTACGTTCCCTAGCTCTGGCAATCTTGAACATATCATGTTCCCCTCTCTAGTTTCAAGTCGATCATACATCTTCTTATAGGCAGTGTTCTTTGCCTCAATCACTGCCTTCTTTGCCTCCCTCTTGGCCTCTTTGTATCTTTCCTTAAGTGTGACACGCACCCGATCATCTGCACACCTCAAAAGACCTCTAAAACTATCCCGCTTACTCCTAATTTTGATCTGCACCTCCTTAGTCGACCACCAAGACTCCTTATGCCCACTAGATTTTCCCGTTGTGAGCCCTAAAGTCTCAGTCGCCACCTGATTAAGGATACTCCCCATATCCTCCCACATCTGATCCGCGCCTCCACTCAGATCAGTCGTTGCCTTAGAGAAGACCTTATCTTTGAACTCTAAAATTTTTTCGCCCTTCAAGTTTCCCCATCGAATCCTAGGTCGGATATTTCTCTCTCCTACCACCAACTTCTCTCTTAGACCTATATCTACCACCAACAAATGATGTTGAGTCACCGTTGTCTCCCCGGGTATAACCATACAGTCCTTCCACCAACGTCGATCTTCTCGTCTCATCAAGAGGTAATCGATTTGCGTATTTCTCCCCCAACTACTAAATGTAACCAAATGAGATTCCCTCTTCCTAAAGAATGAGTTCATAGTGCCCAACTCGTGAGCCACCGCAAACTCTAGAAGATCCCTACCGGGTTCGTTCTTAACACCAAAACCAAAGCCCCCATGTACCAAATGAAAACCATCACTATCTTCGCCAATGTGACCATTACAATCACCTCCTATAACTAATCTCTCCTGTCTAGGTAAGGCCCTCACTACTGTATCCAAACAATCCCAAAACTCTCTCTTCTCCTCATCTCCTCATCTCCTAAACCCACATGTGGTGCATAAGCACACACCACCACCACTACATCCTCGCCTACTACTAATCTTAATACCATAATTCTATCATTATGTCTTGTCACCTCCACCACATTCTTATGTAAATCTGAGGCCACTAGAAAACCTACCCCATTCAAAAAAGTGTGTAAAACGATATTTTTAATCTTTTGTAAGAAAATAGATATTTTTTTTTTTGCCAAAATCTCACCTAGCAAAATCAACTCTCAATGAAATGAGTCGATATGATATTTTACCAATAATATGGGTTTCTGAATCAGTCACCGTTTGCAAGCGAATGTGACCCTTTGTCATTGGATTTACTTTATTTACCTAGCTTTGTTGGTCATAAACAAAAAGAGTAAAAGAAGTAAACCGAACTGGAATTTAATAAACGAGCGGTTTTTGCTCTCACCCTTGTGGTGGAGTGGCATGGAAAATGATGGGTAGAACCTAGCCTTCTTGTGGTGCAATGTTCGATCCTTGATCCCACCAGGTTTTACTGATTCTCCACTGTCGTGCCTTCGGACGGGTGGAGGGTCAGGTATTCCCCAGAACTAGTGGCTGTGTGGGTTCTGGCTACCTAGTGTTACATGTAGGCGAGCAACTAAGACGTGTCTTCACCAAAGAGTATATGGAGTGATTTTGTAACCAATTGGTGAGTACTCCGGATAGTCGGGACATTGATTTGTTAGCCGTAAAACAGGAAAAAAAAAAGGTAAACGAGCTGTTTTGAAAACATTGATTGTGGGAACCACTAGGGGTGTAAACGAGCCGAGCCGAGCCCGAGCCTGACTGGGCTCGAGCTCGGCTCGTTATGGTTTTATGAAGCTCGAGCTCGGCTCGGTTCGAGCCTACAATCTTGAGCTCGAGCTCGGCTCGCTAGCAAATTCAAAAGCTCGAGCTCGGCTCGGCTCGAGATCGCAAAAGCTCGGCTCGCAAGTGTTATTAAATGGGCCTATGAAATAAGGACTTGGGCTTTGAAGATGTGGGCTATAAATTATAAGAGACTTATAAATAAATTATAATTATGTTTGGGCTCGTTTAGGCTCGCGAGCCCAATCGAGCTTTGTATCTAGGGCTCGAGCTCGGGCTTGATAACTAAACGAGCCATATTTTAGGCTCGGGCTCGAGCTTGAGCTCGTTAAGGCTCGATTCGTTCGGACTTTTTACCAAGCCGATCCTGGGTAGCTCTCAAGCCGCTACGTGTCATTTACACCCTAGGAACCACAGTTTGTTAGATACGAAAAAACACACCTTTAATTTCGGGTGTGGCTGAAATGCAAACACGATTAACCCCATCAACCATTTTTAATTTTTCTCCACCTTCTTCTTCTTCCTCCCATTATACTCCACAAATTTCTCCTCTGTAATCAATGGAGCTTTGTGGAGCTTCTGCTTTGACTTGGAGAAGCTCAATCAACATCTTAACTCCTCTTCACTCTTCTCATCGCCCTACTTCCGTACTCTTTCTCCTACTCCATTTTAATTTCACGCTGTTTAAATTGATATTATCAGAATTAATGTTTGTATTGTTTCAGGTGTGTGAGTTTAGAAGATTTAGAGTTTGGTGTGTCAAAACCGACGTTAATGGCTCTTCTCAGGTCAATGCATTATTTTATGTATTTATTTCCCTCCAAATATTCATGAAACAACTGTATGTTATCCTCCAAATGCATAGATTTCAATTGTAACAGTTCCTACTGCCATAGATTCTATGCAAATTGTATTTACTAGAATAGGCTTTACGATTCAGAAAGGATAGCGGCGCAGCTTGTTGCTCGCTTACCCATTATCCGTGACTCGGTTTTTATTATGATATTTAAACCACGAAAATTTACGATTCAATTTTAAGCAGATTGAGGGTTACTGTATGTATTTCTTTAGTGATATAGAATTAATTAAACAATGTATTTACTCAAAATGTTGCAAGATTTTTTTTTTTTTTTTTTTTTTTTTTTTTTTTTCTGGCGGGGATGGAATGATTTTTTATTCACTTTGGAGTTAGCTTCTTTATTTCGATGTCATATTCGTGTGGAAAAATTAGTTTTGGCATAGAAAAATTCATAGTGTAGCTTATTTTTTTAAAGACAAGGGAATATGAAACTCCAACAGACATTGTTCATGTGACTCATTTGACTTATATTTCGTTTGCTGTCATCCTCTTAACATAAGTTTTAGAAACCTGAGTATACAGAACAATGGCGAGTCATCAGTATTCAAAATTGGTTTTTGTTGGTGGAAAGCTTATTTAGTCTGTTCTTTGTTGCAGGGGAACCAGATGACTGTATCTATAACAGGAGCAACAGGTTTTATTGGGAGTAAATTGGTGCAAAGGCTCTATGAAGGTATTAATATTTTGTCATACTGGCTGTAGCCATCAGTATTTGTTGTTGATTATGTATCTTATCTGTCAAAAGATGGATTATTTTATTAGTTAGGACTTTTTGTTTATAATTGTTTTTCGTATTTTGAATTTCCGCTCCAAATATAAGACTTCCCAATATGATGTATAAAATATTCACGGGGCGTTTGAAAGTGAACAGTTAATTAGATTCATAAGAAAACCATAAATAGTAAACTGTATTAGGTTTCGTTTATGTAAAGTTTTTCTATTATTGAAGGGCTCTATATAAATCATGCGATGGTTTTGATATGGTGTTTATGACTTAACGGTATGCATGTTGCGTGTTTTAGCATCTTCTTACTTCTATGTATATTATATTGATACTTTTGTCTACGTTCAGTCACATTTGATCATTAATTTATTAATCTTCATGAACCTTTATGTTGCAGATAACCATAGTATCTGTGTTTTGACTCGATCTAAATCAAAAGCGGAGTCCATTTTTCCTGGTAAGAAGGTAATGATATATAAGTAATATAAGAAACTGTTAGATCAAATTTAACCCACAAGAACCGGCCCACACCAACACACACTTAACACCGTTAGTAGTTTTGACAGTTAAGGGTAGTTACGGTTAGTTATGCCGGTTGGTAGTTAAATAACTAGCATATGATGGTTATATTTAGAGGCCTATAAATATCCGTGTAATCTTTATTGGTAGATTACCAGAGAATGTTCATTCAGTAGCAATATCCGTGTAAATCTCTGTTCATATATTTAATCCCTGTTGATTGTTGTTGATATCATCTTTTTACATTGCTTCATTTTACAAGGAAAACCTGAACCTTTTTGGACAAATCTTTTCCTGAGCTGATCTATTTAGCTCACCCTGCTCATCTGGCAGTTAAAATATCAGTTTAAGAATGTTTTATTTGGCTTCAAGATAACCATTATACTTGCAAAAATCTTAACAAATCCCTATGTAGTTGAGCAGACTTGCAACTTTACCAAAATCTTTACATTTTTTTGCATTATTTTCACTCCTAAATAATAATTCTTGATCTTTGATGTCTACATTGCTGATAACCATTTCCCAAAAATAATTCTGTTTGAAAATAAGTAAGTCATTTATGAAAAGAGAGGTTGTAAAAAAAGAACTAATCATTATTTGAAAGGGGGAGAAAGAAGATGTTTTGAAATCAAAATGTGTTTCATGTAACAAGCCTGCTATGAATTTTAGTAGATTTTGACTGTAAATTCATTTTGCAAAAAAACATGTTTTGGAATATTTCCACTTTAATCTTACCCAATATATTTCTTCTTAATTTCTTTACATAATTTCCATTTTTAAGTATTTGATACATATTATAATTCAACTACTATTATATTTGGGATTTGCAAGTATGATTTTATGAACGTTTTCGTAACTCATGGCTGTCAGAAAATCACCTTTTCAAGAATTGTTTAATAGGGATAGTTTTAAAAGCTTAAGACAAGTTATGTAGTCATTTCTTTTGTGTGAAATTATAATCTGACATTTTTTGTTCATGCCTCAAATATCTTTGCTTACTTTTTAACATTCCTTTATTTGTTGTAGCCAAGGATTTTCCAGGTATTGTAATTGCAGAGGAACCCCAGTGGAAAGATTGCATTCAAGGGTCGACTAGTGTTGTTAACTTGGCTGGGTTGCCTATTAGTACAAGATGGTCTCCTGAGGTTGGTAACCACATTATTATGATATTCTTAAATTAGCATTGACGTAAGTTTGTAACCTTATTTATTGTGGATTGGACAAACATCATTCCATTAATTTGTATCATGATATGTGTCGGCGTGTTGTTTCGCCTCTTCCTTTAGCTATAAATATGTTTTTCTTGGCTACTGCAGATTAAGAAAGAGATCAAGCAAAGCAGGATTAGAGTCACATCAAAGGTTATGTTTCGGGTTCCATATAAAACTCCAAAAAAAAAAAAAAAAAAAAAAAAACTATCAGACTTCATATTTTACTTGAATAAAGGTATTACTGGCTTACTGTTGTGAAAACTATAAGAGATTATGGCTTTATCACGCCAGTTAACCTTTTCAATTCATCAATTTGATGTGGTGTGTGTTAATGTATTTATGACCCCTTGATAAAATGAGAAATGAAGATGGACTCACTAAAATAGCAAGCACTATTCTTTTTCACACTGTTGACGGGCCGGTTTACTAAACATGAAGGTTGTGGACTTAATAAATAACTCCCCAAGTGATGCAAGACCAAGAGTTTTGGTTAGTGCAACAGCAGTGGGCTATTATGGTATGTTCCTATAGATTACTCCATAATTAGAGATTGTGATTATTGCGTTTCTGTTTTATTTCTTTTCTTTAGTTATAATTTTGTTGTGATTTGTCATTTTGAAATTATGCTTTAGGTACTAGTGAAACTCAAGTCTTTGACGAACAAAGCCCGTCTGGAAAAGATTATCTAGCAGAGGTGAACTAATGGAATCTTCAAACATAAATCTATAGTTGTATTCTGATGAAAATGTACATATTACATGTTTTGTATAATCAGGTTTGCAGAGAATGGGAAGGAACAGCCCTTGGAGTTGATAAGGATGTTAGGCTTGCACTTATTCGTATTGGTGTGGTTCTTGGGAAAGATGGCGGTGCTTTAGGTCTGTTTCCTTTTTATGAATCATCTTATGCATCAAACTATTATGGAAATATCATAACTATGTCATCATATTTGACATTAATCATTCATAGAAGTAGGCAAATTTTTGAACAAATAGTGTTTTGAGCCAACCTAGTTCGACTCAATTCAACAAGCACCCAAAAGGGATTGGGGTAAACAAAACAATTTTGTGGGTACTTGTTGAATTGAGTCGGACTAGGTTGGCTCAAAACACTATTTGTTTAAAATTTGCTGACTTCTATGAATGATTAATGTCAAATGTGATGATATAGTTATGATATTCCCATAATAGTTTAATGTTTTGAATAAAATAGAGGTTTATGTGCGAATATAAATATAATTTGGGCCACTTTTGACCTGTTTTTTTTTTTTTGAGTTTTTATTTTATTTATTTTGCTGTTACACGTCTACCTTGTTGAAAATAAAACATAACCTGGATTGACTCCATATTTAAATGGATTGAAATAGCTTGAATTACTAAACATTGCGACTTTTGCAGCTAAAATGATTCCGATTTTCATGATGTTTGCTGGAGGACCTTTGGGCTCTGGGAAACAATGGTATCATATACCTTATATATTAAGTTGGTCTATTTAAACTATGGATTCATGCAAATACTAATTAGTGATTCATAGAGACATAGACCAAAGAAGTTTAAATTGATTTCGCTGTGTAAATGTTGCAGGTTTTCATGGATTCATGTGGATGACTTGGTGAATCTGTTATATGAAGCCTTATTGAATCCATCTTATAAAGGTGAAATTATTTGCTTGTTTATCATTATCTGCTTTTAAGCATCTCTTTACACTAAAGAAATTAGGAGTGAGTTCAAATATGAACCATTAAAAGAAGGGAACGCTCGTCAAAGATTCATGGTTATTCTATATATATTTGTACTTTTCTGTTGTAAATTTGTAAATTTCGAGTTACACGCGTCGTGCTTGTGTTCATGTCTAGTTCAATCTGCGGTCTGCCTGCGAACACGACTCATTTAACATCCCTACGGTTGTGTGTCATAGAGTGAAATAGACATAATAGAGAGATCTTAATCATCCATTAAAATATGATCCAAGTGTTGAATATAATCAGATTCAGAGAAGCATATAAGCAATTGCTTTACCTATATATATAAAAGAATGATTATTTTTATAATTGTGAAATTACTAACCTATCCTTAGCTTTCAGGAGTTATAAATGGAACTGCACCAAACCCTGTTCGGCTAGCGGAGATGTGCGAACACCTGGGCTCGGTCTTGGGCCGACCCTCATGGCTACCTGTACCTGACTTAGCCCTGAAAGCAGTCCTTGGAGAAGGCGCGACTGTGGTAATTAACCATTTTATTACATTCGTATTAGTTGGCACTATCTGCAATGCTATGTATTGATATTCGACTGTTTTGCAGGTTTTGGAAGGGCAAAGGGTGGTTCCTGCTAGAGCCAAAGAGCTGGGATTTTCATACAAATATCCATACATTAAAGAGGCACTAAAAGCCATCTTAGCCCAAAAGGTTGTAGCTTAAGAGGCAATCATAACCGCATTTTTTTAATTATTTTTTGTGCCTGTTTTCTCGAGGCACCAAGTCGTAAAAAAACCCAAAAAGCCAAAAGAAATTACAACAGATACGAAACGTTATTCTGCCTGTTAAAACTAAAATTTTACTGTTGTACTTATATATTTGTATGAATCATGAAACCTTACAATTGTTTGTAAAGGAAAATATACCAAGCATTCTAATTCCATGATCTTGGAGAAATTTCATCACTAATGTAACACCCTAACCGATGGCGGAAACATCGAGATGTCACGTATTGATGATTGTTCAGTAGCTCATGGTAAATAATAAGTTTCATTAATTGATTTAAATGCATTACATACAATTGTTCTCCAAAATTTGTACATCAAAATGAATAAATACTAGCTACGCATCTTCAAGTATTAACTCTAATCTTCAAGCAAGTAGAACCTGAAACATGTTAAGTTGAAAATATTTTGGGTCAACAAAAGTTGGTGAGAATTACATAGGTTTTGATATTCGAATAAAAATTTTTGTGCAATTCATGTGTCATGGCAATCTAGTCCATATGTGAAAACATACTAGAAGTAAATCGTGTGCATAATCAACCATTGTGACTGTTGTATTGTGGTACATCTCATACGCTCATGGTTCACTCGTTTAAATTGCAGTAACAAACACCCACGCAACCTTTGTAGGAGGCACGTATCCGGGTGGGATTGTCAGTCCAATAGATCTATCAATGTATACCGTTTGGCTGATGAATGTTTATGCTAGAATTGTGCTTACCCTAGTCATGTTCAAGACATAATGCAACATAGAAAAACACATAGACACATTGATGATTGAATTGCATAAATGATGTTGTAACATGTTTCACCCCAAAAATGGTGATAAATAGAAAAGATGCTATGTAAAACTCACCTTAGCAAAATGTTATAACTGTTGAAAAATTGAATAATGGTGTTGTCCAAATGTATCAAGTATCACCCTATAATAAGGTAATAAATATGTCTAAGTCTATCAAGTCTACAAATGTATAAGTTTCTAGGGCTTCGAATTGGGGATAAATGCTTGTTTGATTATTATTAGAAATGTTTGATAATTGAGAGAATATTAATAAATAATTAATCAAAAATCTTTTTATGAAATTTAAATTTAAGATGGTCACAATAATGTGTTTAAAGTGTAAAAAAAATAATTTTTACAAAATTATTTTCTTTAAAATAGAATATTAATTCTATTTATAACAAATTATCAAAAATTTAACTTAAATGTTTAAAAATATTAAAATTAAAGAATTATTAGTTTAAAAATTATATTTCTGTTCCAAATAATCAGAAATAATTTGTATAAAATTTTGGTGCAAAAATATTAAAAATTGGATTTATTATGATTTAATTATGATTAAAACTAACAAAAATTAAAAATATTAAATAAATGATTTTTCAGAAATAAAAATTATTTCAGAAAAGCTTGATGTTATAAAAACTCAGGATAATTTTTGTGGAAATTAATAAGATCGTTTTGATATTTTTATAGATTTTTATAAATAAAATGGAATAAACTTGATTTATTTATTATATATATTAAATAAATAAATTTTTGAAAACTAAAAATTGTAAGTTAAACTTTTTCAGTAGATTAACTTAAAATAATTTTTGTAGAATTAATAAAAGGGTTTTAATAATTTAAAACAAATTTATAAAATTATAAGTAATATAAGATTAATTTTGATTGTTTTTGAAAAATAAAACAAAAGCATGAAAAAGGATGCCACACCCGGGACTCGAACCCGCGTGGCTGAGAAGGCGAGCACCAGACACAACCACCTGGTCTAGCCTAGTGGTTGTGTTTGGTAGCTGTTTATTTAAAATAAATATCAACAATGAAAAGTGTTCTTCCCCAAATTTCAAATGTGCGAGCCCTAATTTTCCAATTGAACAATCCACACATCAATAACCTGATTAATCTTAGGGCTTTTGATGTGTGGATGCCGATGATCAAAACCACCAAAAAAAATTGTACTTACAATGTTGTTACGAGCTCGATTGATTGGTCAAACCAAAAAGTCAAGAATGCGATCGTGGATCAAGAACAGAGTGTTTATGTGAAGAATTGGAGATTAAGAGAGGAGTATTGGCGAGTTGTGAATGTTTGTGAATGTCCAATTTATAGTGTTAAGCACTGGATCGAGGAAATGGTATGTGTTGACCACACATTGAATATAATACGCGTATAAGGTTAAAATTGGTTATAATTGATTGCTAATTATCGTAGGATTGTTGTGTAATGGACGCGGGATAATTAATATAATAGGTCAACAGCAAATAATTGGTTCAATCATTCCAAAAATGAGTGAATTAGTTGATAAAAAAAAGTCTACTCTGCTGCTGTTGCTGTTCGCGAAGAAGGAAAGGAAAAAGGAAAGGGTGGTTATTTGTGTATTTATATAAAACGATCAGGGATTATAACAATATACAAGTGTGGCTCAGGTGGTTAGTGCGCGTGTGTTGTGTGTGGTTGACTCCGGTTCGATCCCTGGCAGAAACACAATTTTTTTGATTAAACCGGATAAGGGAAGGAGGGGTTGGGCCTGGTACTAGGTGGGCCGATTCTGATGGGCCTTGGGCTAGGGAAGTGGGCTGGATTTGTCTAAGGGTGTTGGGTTGTTTGTGGGTTTAGTCAAGAAATTTTTTTTGACACAACATAATTAAACAAATCTTATTATTATTATTATTATTATTATTATTATTATTATTATTATTATTATTATTATTTTAAACTTTTATATATATAGGGGAGGGTTATCTTGAGAACGCTAAATATTGTGAGAACCGTGAGAACAAGTACAAAAATCAATCAAAATCAATTTTTTTTAATACAAATCCCATTATAATCAAAATACAACATTAATAAATGAATTTTCTTTTCAAATAATCAATCTTTTTTTGCAAAAAACACTTTCAAATTAACTTTTTACACATGTGTAAATGAAACAGTTTACACATGTATAAACAGCAAATTTACACATGTGTAAAAACAAATTATTTTCGTATACGTTTGAATTTTTACGCGTAAATTGTGTTTTGGGGATTGTATTTTACTAATAAAGACAAGTGTAAAAAGAAATTTTGAATTTGAATGGTTTTAGATGCCGTTCTCACGGTTCGCACGAAATATAGGTGTTCTCAAAATAACTTTCCCCTATATATATATATATATATATATATATATATATTCAAAATAACTTTCCCCTATATATATATATATATATATATGTATATGTATGAATAATTATCATTGCATTAGACTTCAAAATATCACCAAAAATAATAATAAAACTTGTCGTTTTAATCCGTAACGTATAATTATTTAACGTGAAATGTTACAACTAAGATTGGCAAACTGAGTGGGTCGGGTGGCGTGGGCAACAGGTCAAGAAGTATTTGCGTCAATACAGGTTTTGAGCAAAATGAGTTCGGGTTAGGCCGTTTTAAATAAGTAACAATTTGATTCAGGTTGTAACAGGTCCTGATAGTCAGTTTTGAAAAATAAAGTATTAAAATAGGTATACCTATATATATATTTTTTATGGTGGCTAGAGGCAACAGGTTGAGGTGGTGAAAGTGGTGGTGGCAGCGACGACAAGGTGGTCTTGAGGGTCAGGGCGGTGGTAGTGTAGGCGGAAACGATGGTAGCAGAGATAGAGGGGAGATGGCAGTGTCATTGGCGATAGTAGTGATGCTTTGGCGGCAATGAATATGTGGTAGAGCCGTGGAGATAAACAATGTTCTTGGGTTGTGCTAACTCATTTTGACTCAAATGAACACGCATGCAAATTTTTATTTCCATGATCAGCCAATTCTTTGAAGAATAGGTCTTAACTGCCATATGCAGGTGAATTGTGAGATCTAAATTTTGATGTATCATGTTCACCTGTCATTATTAGGGGTTCACGAAATTAGTCATGACAAACAAACTTAATAATCTAGATTGTGATGAATCGTACTTGTAGGTTCGAACCTTGGTTATTAGGCTTTTAGAAAATCAAACAGAGGTCTCATTGCAAGAAACCTCTTTGTTCATTGGGATAGAAGTAAGGCTTGAGTGGGATTTTACTTGGTACGGTTGTTATTGTTGTCGGTCAAGATTTAAAGTAACTAGAAGTGTTGAGAACCTCATAATATTGCTAGTTAAAAATGGTAGTATTGGATTTAAATAGACCCAACTATCAGCTATTGGTCATCACCAGTCTCAACTAGAGAAATATGTGCTGGCGGTCTCACATTTTAACATATTGGCTACCAACGGACTATCTATATTATCTTATTAAAGAGGAGTGATTTACAACATGATAATTTGCATTTCTGTACAACTTAACAAGCAACATGTACAACATATTTAAGCAAAAAAAATTAGGGGTAATATTGGCATAGTTGTGACAATTAAGACACTTAGGATGGTAGATTAGTAAATTTAACATAATCCAATACCTCACATCCTAAAATCTTATCCCAATTATGTCCTTATGTCCAACTTTTAAAACACAAAATACAACCTAACCTATGATGCATCTTAAATGTGAGACCTTTCAACCCCTCATCTATATTATTATATATACTTCATTATAATCAATTTCTTGAATGCTATTAGTCTTTTCATAACCCCAAACAAAATTTTAGAGCTAATTTCATGCTTTGAAACATTGTTTTGTCCAAAAAAAATTATGTCTTCATTAGATGAGGAGAAAAAAATCAATGAAAAGTTAAGACGCTTGCAAGATATGGTTCCCGGATGCTACAAGGTATAAAGACATGATTTAATATTTATATACATATATACAGTTTTTTCTACTTGTTCATATGTTCTTTGACAATTACAAAAATTTATCTTCATAATATATCATTATTTTGCTCCATTTAAATTTAGTTATTTGCTATAGACAATGGAATGCCAGCGATGTTGGATGTAATAATTAACTATGTTGGATCTTTGCAGAGTCAAATTGAGGTAATTTAATTGTGCAATTAACAATTAAAACAATAAACAAACAATATTCAGAATTATTGATGAGAAAATATTTTTCAAAATTAATTAGTACAGTTTTTTCTCTTCTTTATGCATTTTTAGTTTCTCTCCATGAAGCTTTCAAAAGCTAGCATGTTCTATGGCTTATTGACCTCAACTCTACTAAATTGGATGATATGACCCCTATAAAGGTGACAGATGGCTTTCCTAACTATCTTTGTTAAGAAGTTGTGTATATTGAATCATGTATATTGTTAACTAAATAAAACGGACAAAATTATAAATATAACATTCTAGATTTGCTATTACGTTTCAAATATATTATAAATATTACTTCCACTTACTACATGGGATGAAAACTGATGTTGCAGGGAACAAATGGATATGAAGGACAGATGATGGAGAGGATGGTTGGAGAAGGGTACAAAGACTTTCCTTAATTTCAATCAACACGGTCTTCTTGAATGCCATCAAATAGTTAACTCTATAAATCTATATATGCATGCTTAAATATAACTTTATACGTAAACTATATTTTTTCTAAGACTTTTAAGGTATTTGTTCAAATATAACTTTAAGACTTTCACAATATTGTTTAAGTTCTAATTCTAATTAATAAAATAAATTAAACACTAGCATAAAGAGAAAACAAAAACTTAACTATATGTTAATTACTTATGTTATTTTTGTTAAGAAATAAGAAATCGAAAAGCCATAAATTCACGTTCACGCTAATGAATCAACCCGAATCTTTATCTTCTATACTATTTCTTATAGTACAATGCTTCTTGAAGTCATTTAGGGGGGGGGGGGGGTAAAATTGTCCTTCTACCTAAATATTAAATTGTTAAAGAAATTAATTCAAACATAATTATAAAATTTATGAGGAAGTTAACAATAATGTGGTGACTCTTTACATTCATAACCTCCATGTTTTTATTATAATTGAATCAATGTTATAGCCTTATAAATAATGGTCATGTATTTGGTATATAAATAATGTGCTGACTCTTCACATACATAACTTACATATTTTTCAGGATTCTTGTTAAACGTTGTATAAAGTGTGGTTCACAATATTATTTTGCTTTCGGCAATTGTATATTGTTTAAGTTCTAATTATAATTAATATAATAAATTAAGCACTAGCATAAAGAGAAAACAAAAACTTAACTATGTGTTAATTACTTATGCTATTTGTGTTTAGAAATAAGAAATTGAAAAGCCATAAATTCACGCTCACGCTAATGAATCAACCCGAATCTTTATCTTCTATTCTATACTATATTATAAAGCATCAGTGAAGGATACCCTCAAAATTTAAGTAAATAAAACCTTTATTGCTTATAGTACAATGCTTATTGAAGTCATTTAGGGGGTAAAATTGTCTTTCTACCTAAATATTAAATTGTTGAAAAAATTAATTTAAACATAATTATAAAATTGATGAGGAAATTAACAATAATGTGGTGACTCTTTACATTCATAACCTCCATATCTTTATTATGTTTGTATCAATATTATAGTCTTATAAATAGTGGTCATGAATTTAGCATATAAATAATGTGGTAACTCTTCACATACATAACTTATATATCTTTCAATGTTTATAGTAAATAAACTACATCATATATTATTTATTTATATCTTCTTTTTAAATTTATGTGGTTGTAGGATGGTATGATGTGACACTTCTACACACAAATGAATATGTAGGCTTGAAGTTTGCCAATACACCCAACCCATGACACGTTTCAACCCATTAAAGTGAGCGATATATGTAGGCTTGACGTTTATACAAGCAAATATGGTAGAAATACTTCATGAGTAACGTCATCATCTTCCTCGATGGTTTTTTGTTTTCTCTGCTACTATAAGCTTCTAGGAATAGAATTTAAGTTTCTGATCTCACGAAGTCACCAATTGTTTACATATCCAAACGAAGACAAGTTCTTATCAGTCGATTTGGTAGTTTTAACTATATTGATTGCTAATTTGTTTGGTCCAATATATTTGTTACGGCGCTTGTCAAACTAACATAAAACGAGAGTATCTATGCAAATCATTGACTCCGCAGCATCTCGCGGGTGCCCTAAAATAATAGAAATATGTTGCAAACTACAAACTGCATTTTACTAATTACATCACTTCTACTACAATTTTATGGCCATTAAGAGATACAATGCCGCTTCACTACGTCAAGCACCACTCTACGATGGCATACTTATCTGCCTTCGAGATACATAAAAGGGTCCCACCGTAGGACGTGGGCCAATCTAAGGGTGTTGCAATGAATAGTACGACCTATTGTGATGTACCCATTTAAAATATTCAAAAGATATACTTATGGGTTTCAGTTTTTAATAACATATATTTTATACATCGTTTTTTTCTACTTCATCATAACGAATAACCAACAAACACGATGCACGAGGGGCAAAACAGATGCACCCGCCGCAACGCGCGGGCATTCCTACTAGTGACTACAAATAATTATGTTCCATTCAGAAAATCAGTTAGTATTCTGTTAGTCATAGTCCATTGATGGCTAATATATGTTGGGACCACCAGCACAAATTTTCTTAGTTGGGACTAGTGGCGGCTAAATGCTAATAGTTGAAATTATTTAAATCCAATACTTATGATATTAATCTTGAAAAACGTAAAAAAAAAAAAGCTACACGTTATATTTCTGGGAACAATAATTCATGGTTGAATCTGTTCTCATCACCACATAGTATTGGCAGCTTAAAAATGATATTAATCATGAAGAATGTAAAGGAAGCTACACATTATATTTTTGGGAACACTAATTCATGGTCGAGTCTGTTCTCATCACCACATAATATTGGCAGCTAGGGCTATTTGTTTTTACCGGAAACCCAACCCGAATTAGAGAATACCATAAAAATCCAAACCCGAATAACTCAAACCCAACCAAATCGAACCTTAAATGGATCGGTTATCGGGTCACTTTTTCCCAACAAAAAACCCGAACAATCCGACCCTAACAAACTGAAATCTGAATTCCGAATAAAAACCCGAACATTTAGTGTCTTTTTTAATGGGTTTAAAGTTACAGTCTTTGGCATCTCAAACGTTTAAGTTTTAGGACTTTTAAACATTATTATATCATGTTGTCAAATAATGTCCGCCAATTGCCGCACTTGCTTATCTATGGCTTCGTGAGACTTGTCTCTCACCTCATTTACCCTCTTCATTTATTTGATATCACTATTGGATTCCTTCACCATTTTCATCAATGCATCCAATTTTGAACTCAAAGAATCATCACCACCACCTTGTTTGCTTGACGAACCACCTTTAGTACCCTTTTTGATATCCACCGTCTTGGTTGTAACTTTGTTGGTAACCCTTGGTTAATAGAATTCCTTTGGTAGCAACCACTTTGGTTATAATTTTCTTGGCCATGAACCATGTTGACTTGGCAATTCCCCACCTTATGCCCCAAAACTCCACATTCTTCACAAACCGGGTATTGAACCGCCGATACTTTCCATTTCTTGATGCGAGCCAATTCTCGCTCCAAAGTTGCAATTCGATCTTTTGCATTTGAGTCAAGATCGACTGAGGATTTTGAAATCGGATGCTTTGTTCTTCTATCTGCTATTTCTTCTGCTTTTGAATTTTCTGCTCTTTCTCTTAAGAAAATCCTAATCTTCCTCTTCCGGATTTGATAGCAAAGTACAATTGCTTGTAGACTTCAAATACTTCCGCTCCTCCTTATTCAACCCCATTCACGAGGCTCTTAAACCAATTCCCAAAGCTCTATCTTATGATGCGGCCATTTTCAGATCATTTCCTTGAAGCGATTGAATGCTTCATGTAAAAGCTCACTCGACAATTGTTGGAAAGACCGGAACTCTATATTGAATCATCCGTCCTTGGCAATAGAATAATACTCATCTAAGAACACTTATTGCATGTCAGTAATTGTTTTTGATTGCCTACGGGCTGGTAGACGAGCTACTAACGTGTCGGTGACGGGCTTGATGGCCTTCCGCCGATGGGCCCTTCGACGGGTAACTTGTTTTCTTCATAAATTTTTCATTTTAACTCCGTTTTCCTCCATTTTTGTGGCCACCGTCTTCGTTTTTTCAATCCTCTTTCATATCATACAAAAATATCTTCATTTCCAATTCATGCATTTTTTTCAAAACACATCCAATCCTCGTTCTTTGCTCCCGGTTGCTCGTTTCTTGCACCCGGGTTCATCCTAGCTTCAACCCAATGCCCCATTTAACTCTCAAAATGCACTCTAAACCTATCAAGACCTGTAAAACATAAATCATATCAAAGTACATCTTTCAAGACTCATATGCATATTAGAAACTCAAACTTTAAACACTAGAATTTGAAGCTTTTCAGCCATACATCAATCTACACAAAGAAGCAAACCACCATTAGCCTCAATGCATGTGAGGGACCTCCTGCATTTCAAACTCCAGCGTGAAAATAGATATGTATTTATTGTGGAGTTGGGACATATGAAAGTAAGAGTATAAGAGTGAAAGAGTTCAGAGAGAGTGAGTGTGTAAAATGACATAACCAGGGATCTGCTTATATAGGCAGTAAGTTCCCTCCCAGGAACTTTCTTAGGGAAACCATCCTACTATACATGGTATGCTTTTACCCTTCTTATTTATCCTTGTAGAGAAGTCTTGCCCCTTTGTTATAAAACCAATTTTTACTACTTTTTAGGTCTAATATTTACTGTTTGATGTGAGTATTATAGATCAGAGTAAAAGTTGACATAACTTTGACTTTTCCATAAAGTTATTGTTCACCACTTTATTATAAATCAAAGCAAAAGTTGACATAACACTGTAAACTTTTTTTTATACCTCGCGTCAAGTCCATCATGAAACCTTACATATTTTGTTTCAATATCACCTACAATTTTTATAAATAAACATCACAAAATACGATATTAGTGTTTAAAAGTTTCTTCATTGTACTTGGGGATATCGACGAAATAATCTCGCATTAAAACTTTGTGACCTTATTCACGATCACGTTCCACATATCTTCTAGTAGATGGTGCGGCATCTTGCTCCACGGCTCGCTAGACGATATCAGTCATAAATGTTAAGCTACTATCAATTGAGAATATATCATCTTCAGCATCCAACGATGGAATGATTACCCCAACATAATTTGCATGTCATCCATTGATTTTTTATGTTGATATTTTTTAGTATAAAAGAGAAAAAAAATATTATGAAATAGTGAACGTTGTATGGGGTTTAGGTTGAAAAGAGTATGAGAATGGTGATGGTTTAATGATTTTTGGTGAAATGGATAATAAAATGGAAAAGGGTTTTTCTATTTTTAAATCTTCAACGGTAAAAAAAAAAGGACCATTATACCCACCTTACCTTCGGTTCCCTCTACCCACCCAACCCTAACTGAGAGGTCAGGGTAGTGTAGCCGACCGGCTACCTTCTACCCGATGGGGTACCCAACCTCCATATCCTCCACCCTTACTTGTCTTTGAGGTAAACAATTCCCTAAGAGAAATACATCGTTGAAATGAACTTTTCGCCAAACGAACATCTCGCTAAGAACATACCTTTCATTTGAGTTTTGCGAATTAACCTAGAAAACCCTATAGAAAAACAATGGTGGCTTGCTCATGCATGTTTTGACTTCGGTCGATTGTGATTAATAAAAGTAGGGTGTTTTCCCATTTACATGTTGATGTTATGCGCTCATGTCTAAAACGATTTTTTACTACGAAAAGTAGGGTGTTCCTATTTTTGTTTTTTATTTTTAAATCTTTAGTATTTTTACCTTTAATCCCATTATTTTTATATCTTTTACAATTTAACTTCAACACTTTTTTGCTTTTAACTTTAGTCCCCTATACTTTTCCTCTTTTACGTACATTTTTTTGTTTTACGTTTCGCTCTAAATTTTTCGAGTTAACACGACCCAACGTACGTATGTAGTTCAACGTTTTAATGCCTATATTTTCTTGTTTAATGGTCTCGTTGCAACGCAGGGGTTTATGTGACACCCGACATGTTTAGGTCAACATTTTAGAAACACATAAGTCTACTTTAGTGAAAAACGTTTATTAAACATACATAACGAGGTTAGTTGAGTCAGAACACTGTCCATATTGTCTAGGGTACAATGATTTGGAGGATCATTGGGATAATCACACACACACACATGAGTCACGAGTCCCGTTGTTGGTGAATTACATGAATTAGATTAAGTAACAAATGTGAATTGATCTGTATATGGTGTAGAATATGCAAATACGTGTTTAAAACGACGATTAGATGATTATCCATGATTATATATGCTTAACATAGGTTAGGATTGCATGTTCATGTGTTAGGATGTGTTAAAATGCGTTAAAAACGACAAAACTGGAAAACCTGAAAGGACCCAGTCTTGGTTCGACCTGTAGGGGGGTCGAACCAGACATTCTGATGATCTAAAAGCTTCATTCGACCACCCAGATGCTCATTCGACCTATGTAAAGGGCCGAAGGAGGGTCTAGTATAAATACCATACTTTGTCATTTTTATCATTTCACAAACCCTAAATGCCTCTAAACACTCTCTAGCAACTTCAATCACAGGGGAAGGAGTTTTTGCTCTTGTTTTTCATAATCTATCCTACAAACATTTTCTAAACAAAGATCAAAGGTGTGTTCTTCATCCTAAATCCATTTTAGAGCATTTTGATTCGTTTTCACCAAACCCCAAAGGTCCAGATCTGATTTAAACATGTTTTCATGGATAAAAACCTTTCAAACATCCTCCTAAACAAAACCTTTTCATAAACAATGAGTTTTCATACAAATTAACATGTGTTAATAGTGTTTTATGTTGTGTTATGTATTGTTTGATGATTGATTGCCGTATAGATGTTATAAGAATGATCTTGGACTGTTGTTGATGATGATTTATGATTAAGATATGTTACAATTGGTTATTGTTGATGTTTTGCTCATTTTGGGGATTTTGGGTTAGATCTAGGGCTTGTTCATGATGTTATTGATAATGATATGATTGGGGGTTCTCTTGTACATGATAATCTGAGCATGCTAAGTTGATTTTTGAGTGATTTCAGAAAGTTTCCTAATTTGGTAAAGATTGCATGCGTTTGATGTGACATCTCCATAATTTGCTATTTTGGGTAACTTGTAAAACGGATAGATTTTGGGGTAAAATTGGTAGGGTTTTGTGGGAACATGTTAATGGTTATTGACTGCTGTGTTTGGTGATGTTTCGTGAGGTTTTCGGATAGTTTTGATGCGATTTGATGCGTTTGAGGAAGAATGGGACTGCAGGGGTCGAACCTGGCACTCCTTCGACCTGCGTGGGGTCGAAGGTGGGTGCCCAAGGTCGAAGGTAGCTTCCTGTTGGTCAAATGTAGCTCTGTTAGGTCGAACGAACTTGATTTAGGTCGAATTAACATATGTTAAGGTCGAATGAACATGTGTTAAGGTCGAAGGAACTCATATTAGGTCGCAAAAACTTGTATTTAGGTCGAATGAACCATAAAATGGTCGAACCAAGGTTTATTGGGTCAAACCTGGACGTATTGTATGCTGATTCGACCTTACAACTACGTATGTGCGATTTTTTTATGAAAACTAAGTGTTATATGCTTGAAACTTATGCGATAATCCTATGTACTTGATTAATTGATGTAATGGGTCACCAACGGGATGTCAAGTCAGTCTGGTACATTCGGTTAACATTCAAACACACTTTTTAACACACGTAGTCAAGATCTGGACAAACGGGGACTAGTTAACTTTCGGGTTGATAGTCAAAACACTTATTCGAACTCATTGATAGGTTGTTATTAGTCGGGGCTATCTCACACGTGTTGGATTTCTAGATATCAGAAGACGCACTCTAAGGTGAGTTTCACGACCCCACTCTTTACTGTTTTACATTTTTCGTGGGGAGAAAACATGTTGTATTCTTTAAACGTATGTCAACTATGATTTCATAAATGGTGTGTCAACTATGTTTTGGTATCCACGTATTCACTAAGTTTTGGAGTATTCATTATGTTTTGGGGTATTCATTATGTTTTGGAGTATTCATTATGTTTTGGAGTATTCCTTAAGTTACTATGCGATGTTTTGGAAGTCCCGGGGAGAACCATGAATGTGTAGGGATGCACAACGGGGGAAACGTGGATAGATCTATTTGGGCGTGACCGGCCCCACTCGTCGACTGGAGGTCGGATGGGTGCATGTTGTCTCTAAGGTATTCAGTATTCAATATGCAGTATTCATTCGGGCAGTATTCAGTATTCACAGTATTCGAGTCCAGTAATGGTTTTCCAATCTCAGTAGTAACAGGTATTCATACGGTTTTCATGCATGTGGTCTAGGTTGACCACGGGTATTCATTGAAACATTTGGAGTCAGTATTCATTAAAAACCTGTGAACTCACCGGCATTATTTGCTGACGTTTTTAGCATGTTTGTCTCAGGTTGCTAAGGTAGCAGCTGTCGATAGGTGCACGGAGTCTCACGGCTTATAGGAATCATAAGCATATTATGATTAAACATTTTAGACTTTAAATTTCATTTTAAGTTGTAATAACGTATTATTCTTCCGCTGTGTTGGAACGATTTGAGAACTTAAGTGAGAAGTATACGTTGTTTTCATATCATATAGTGTCGTTTATTGTGACCGTTGACTTGGATCCTGGTGTGTCACGCGCCTTGCGGTAAAACCCCGCACGTGGAAATTTGAGGGTGTGACAGATTGGTATCAGAGCCAATGGTTATAGTGAACTAGGACTGCATGTAGAGTCTAGTCTATAGCCAAGTATCACACACATTAGACGGTCACACATATTTACGAGTCGTGTCATTTGGTAAACATACTAACCTTGTCAGGGTGTCGGTGTCCTCATCATACAGTATCGTGTTATCTATCCTTGGACTATCTCTACATTCACTCTATCTTCTTCTTCGGGTTTGAAGATGAAGAGGCTTATCGCTTATACTTGGCAGTAGTGTACATTGGGGTGGCTTCGGCACATTCTTGAGATTTTTCCGGGATCTGGATATCTCCCCTCTATGCCCTAATGGACACACTTTCCTACACACACACTATCATGCACTAGTACTTGTCATAGTACACCCCTGAGTGATTGTTAACTTTGGGATCATTGTGCGATAGCAGTTTCTCTAAAGGATGTGGGTGTCGGGTGACTTGGAGTTCTAGCTAGGAGCACGCCTAGAGGACCATGTAGAGCGATTTATCATTTCGGGGCACACGAAATCATAAATCGAAATGCATGAGAATCTTGGTGGACTTCGTGTTCGGACTGATGGTCATGCTGGAATCCCGTTCTGAATTCGTTTAGTCACTAGTAGTTTGAGCTGATATGATACTGAGTATCTTGTCTCGTGTTTGGCAGAACATGTCTCGTCGTACTGGTGGACGTACTGGGGACGCCGTGGTGGCGGCGGGGGTCGCACTGGTGGCGGACGAGGTGGTGGGAACATCACCATGACTTAGGCTAAGTTGGATAGCATGTTGCAGCAGCAGTTGAACATTGCGTTGGCTGTTTTCCACGCTGCTCAGCAGACCCTGGGAAATACTAATCAGGTGCAGTCTGGATGCACCTACAAGAAGTTCATGGACTGTAAGCCCCATAACTTCAATGGGACCGAAGGGGCAGTGGGACTGCTCCGGTGGTTGGAGAAGATCGAATCGATGTTTGCCATGTGCAACTGTCCTGACGCTGATCGCGTCAAGTATGCTTCTGCTACTCTGGAGGGACATGCGTTGACCTGGTGGAACTCTACCACTGCAAACCTTGGCCTGGGTGAGGCCAATGCGATGCCGTGGTTTGAGTTTATTCTGATGTTGCGAGCAGAGTATTGCTCGAGGGACGAGATTATGAAGTTAGAGCACGAGTTCTGGAATCTGAGGATGGTTGGGTCGGAGATCGAGGAGTTTACTGCTAGGCACAACGAGTTGGCTGTGATGTGCCCCGGTTTGGCTACACCGGAGTACAGGAGGATTGAGCACTATATTGCTGGGTTAGTGCCTGAGATTGCTGGGCATATTGCTGCCGCTAATCACCCTACTATGTTGGCTACTGTTCGGGAAGCTCACAAGCTGACCAACATGAAGGTTGCTGAGGGCGTTCTACCTCTGAGGGGTGCTGCTGTGAAAGCCCCCGCGGATAACAAGAGGAAGTGGGAGAATGCTGGGAAGAACGCTGGGTCGTCCCAGCCGCATGTGAAGAAACAGGATGTTGTGGGAGTGTCATCTGAGCAGAAGTCTGGGGGGTATACTGGGAAACTCCCGAAGTGTGGTGAGTGTGGGTTTCATCATACGGGTGATTGTGAGAAGTTTAGTTGTCGTCGGTGTCAGCGTTTTGGTCATCATGCCGGCTCAGGCTACTACTGCTACTACCACTGCTACCGCTCCTCAGGGGTGGCAGGGATGTTATCAATGTGGGGATATTGGGCACTTCAAGCGGGACTGTCCTAAGCTGAAGCAAGGCGAGGGTGGCGGTCGAACTTCTCCGGCTCGTGCTTATGTCATCGGTGCTAGGGACAACCTGGAGGATCCTGATACTGTTACTGGTAAGTTCTCATTTTCTTGTCATTTGCTGTACTCTACTTTGCTTTCATTCGTATTGTTTGGCATTTCGTGTTCATCGAGTGTCTTCGGTATTGGACTTGGTCATCATTTTACATTCATGGGTCTGATGTGGATCCTTTGGAGATGCTACTTGGACGGTACCGGTGTGTCATTTATGCCGATCACAGTAGTCTCTACTCTCTAGTAGGCCTTCGATCAGGAGGAATCATTACTGTTGTTATCATTATTCGTTCGTGATTTTCATTTTGTTTGCATTCTCGGAAACGTTACTTGGGTTAGGTCGACACTCATTACTGTTGAAGCTGAGTGAATCTCGGGGCGAGATTCCTTTCAACAGGGGGATGATGTGACGACTGGAAAAATTTTTCTTTTTATTGCTTCATTCTCTTTGACTTCGGGAAATTTTCGAGACGAAAATTTTTTCAACAGGGGGATGATGTGACACCTGGCATGTTTAGGTCAACATTTTAGAAACACATAAGTCTACCTTAGCGAAAAACGTTTATTAAACATACTTAACGAGGTCAGTTGAGTCAGAACACAGTCCGTATTGTCCAGGGTACAATGATTTGGAGGATCATTGGGATAATCACACACACACATGAGTCATGAGTCCCGTTGTTGGTGAATTACATGAATTAGATTAAGTAACAAATGTGAATTGATCTGTATATGGTGTAGAATATGCAAATACGTGTTTAAACGACGATTAGATGATTATCCATGATTATATATGCTTAACATAGGTTAGGATTGCATGTTCATGTGTTAGGATGTGTTAAAATGCGTTAAAACGACAAAACTGGAAAACCTGAAAGGACCCAGTCTTGGTTCGACCTGTAGGGGGTCGAACCAAACATTCTGATGATCTAAAAGCTTCATTCGACCACCCAGATGCTCATTTGACCTATTTAAAGGGTCGAAGGAGGGTTTAGTATAAATACCATACTTTGTCATTTTTCATCATTGCAGAAAACCTAAACGCCTCTAAACACTCTCTAGCAACTTCAATCACTGGGGAAGGAGTTTTTGCTCTTGTTTTTCATAATCTAACATACAAACATCTTCTAAACAAAGATCAAAGGTGTGCTCTTCAGCCTAAATCCATTTTAGAGCATTTTGATTCATTTTCACCAAACCCCAAAGGTCCAGATCTAATTCAAACATGTTTTCATGGATAAAAACCTTTCTAACATCCTCCTAAACAAAACCTTTTCATAAATAATGAGTTTTCATACAAATTAACATGTGTTAATGGTATTTTATGTTGTGTTATGTATTGTTTGATGATTGATTGCTGTATAGATGTTATAAGAATGATCTAGGACTGTTGTTGATGATGATTTATGATTGAGACAGGTTACAATTGGTTATTGATGATGTTTTGCTCATTTTGGGGATTTTAGGTTAGATCTAGGGCTTGTTCATGATGTTATTGATAATGATATGATTGGGGGTTCTCTTGTACATGATAATCTGAGCATGTTAAGTTGATTTTTGAATGATTTTAGAAAGTTTCCTAATTTGGTAAAGATTGCATGCATTTGATGTGACATCTCCATAATTTGCTATTTTGGGTAACTTGTAAAACGGATAGATTTTGAGGTAAAATTGGTAGGGTTTTGTGGGAACATGTTAATGGTTATTGATTGCTGTGTTTGGTGATGTTTCGTGAGGTTTTCGGATAGTTTTGATGTAATTTGATGCGTTTTAGGAAGAATGGGACTGCAGGGGTCGAACCTGGCACTCCTTCGACCTGCGTGGGGTCGAAGTTGGGTGCCCAGGGTCGAAGGTAGCTTCCTGTTGGTCGAATGTAGCTCTGTTAGGTCGAATGAACTGGATTCAGGTCGAATTAGCACATGTTAAGGTCAAATGAACATGTGTTAAAGTCGAAGGTACTCATATTAGGTCGCATAAACTTGTATTTAGGTCGAATGAACCAATAAAGGGTCGAACCAAGGCTTATTGGGTCGAACCTGGACCTATTGTATGCTGATTCGACCTTACAACTTCGTATGTGCGATTTTTTATGCAAACTAGGTGTTATATGCTTGAAACTTATGTGATAATCCTATGTACTTGATTAATTGATGTAATGGGTCACCAACGGGATGTCAAGTCAGTCTGGTACATTCGGTTAACATTCAAACACACTTTTTAACACACGTAGTCAAGATCTGGACAATCGGGGACTAGTTAACCTTCGGGTTGATAGTCAAAACACTTATTCGAACTCATTGATAGGTTGTCATTAGTCGGGGCTATCACACACGTGTTGGGTTTCTAGATATCAGAAGACGCACTCTAAGGTGAGTTTCACGACCCCACTCTTTACTGTTTTACATTTTTCGTGGGGAGAAAACATGTTGTATTCTTTAAACGTATGTCAACTATGATTTCATAAATGGTGTGTCAACTATGTTTTGGTATCCACGTATTCACTAAGTCTTGGAGTATTCATTATGTTTTGGGGTATTCATTATGTTTTGGAGTATTCATTATGTTTTGGAGTATTCATTAAGTTACTATGCGATGTTTTGGAAGTCCCGGGAAGAACCATGAATGTGCGGAGATGTACAACGGGGGAAATGTGGATAGATCTATTTGGGCGTGACCGGCCCCACTCGTCAACTGGAGGTCGGACGGGTGCATATTATCTCTTAGGTATTCAGTATGCAGTATTCAGTATTCAGTATTCATTCGGGCAATATTCAGTATTCACAGTATTCGAGTCTAGTAATGGTTTTCCAATCGCAGTAGTTACAAAGTATTCATACGGTTTCCATGCATATGGTCTGGGTTGACCACGGGTATTCATTGAAACATTTGGAGTCGGTATTCATTAAAAACCTGTGAACTCTCCGGCATTATTTGCTGACATTTTTAGCATGTTTGTCTCAGGTCGCTAAGGTAGCAGCTGTCGATAGGCGCACAGAGTCTAGGAATCATAAGCATGTTTTGATTAAACATTTCAGACTTTAAATTTCATTTTAAGTTGTAATAAGGTATTATGTTTCCGCTGTGTTGGAACGATTTGAGAAGTTAATGAGAAGTTTACGTTGTTTTCATATCATATAGTGTCGTTTATTGTGACCGTTGACTTGGATCCTGGTGTGTCACGCGCCTAGCGGTAAAACCCCGCACGTGAAAATTTGAGGGTGTGACAGTCTAGATTGACTTAATTGTTGTTTTTTTTATATTTTATGTTTCGTGTGCGTGGTTCAATCTTTTAACGTTTACTTTTTCGTTCAGATTTTGTTTTACTTTTATTTCGTTTGGGTGACGAGGGTCGTTGACGGTGGTGTGTCATGAGACTTTTTGGTGCTGTTGTACGCCCTCGCTGCAACACGACAAATAAAATTATAAACACACTAGCTTTTATTCCGGGAGCGTCCCGGAGTTGAAAAATATAACAATTCTAATAATACTAATACTAATAATAATTATTATTACTCTTGTAATTAAATAAATAAAAAAATAACATTGCTATAAGGTGAAACCATGTGTTGCAGTGTTGCGCGATTCTTTCTCCTAGCTTCTCTTGATGAAGTATACCTATGCATCTTTAAAAGAGTAAAATTCCAATGAAAGCATGACGATTAGGCTGAATTTCAACATCGTAGATAAGAACCTGGTTTAAAAGAAAAAAAACATTATTAATAAATAACCTGAACACTTTGTGTTTTTTTTTCCTGTATGAACGAAACCCCACAAAAAATAGTCGTTTTTTTTTCTCCGTTTTTTATATAGCACTATGGTACTCGTTGGAAAGATAATAAAACGCTCGTTAATTTGGTGTAATTTTTTTCTTTAAAAAATCTCGTATATAAAAGATATTAACGTTTAAAAAATTATGGGAGGAAACATAAGAGAGAAAAATTTAAATTTGTTTTTAAATTCTTTTTTCTTAAAATAACTCAATTTAAATTTAGTAGATTTGGTTTTATATTATTATTTTTTTTATTTGCCACATGGCATAACACATGGCACACTAAGGAGGAGAATGCCTCCTTAAATGTCATGTCATTAAAATGGTTTTCTTAGTCCTTCATTGAATGACAACTCATCAATCTTTAATTCTTTTATTATAAGTTACTAGCTTTTATCCCGGGAGCGTCCCGGGGTTGAAAAACATAACAATTCGAATAATACTAATACTAATAGTAATAATTATTACTCTTGTAATTAAATAAATAAAAAAATAACCTTGCTATAAGGTGACACCATGTGTTGCGGTGTTGCGTGATTCTTTCTCCTAGCTTCTCTTGATGAAGTATACCTATGCATCATTAAAACAGTAAAATTCCAATGAAAGCATGGCGATTGGGCTGAATTTCAACATCGTAGATAAGAACCTGGTTTAAAAGAAAAAAACATTATTAATGAATAACCTGAACACTTTGTATTTTTTTTCCTGTATGAACGAAACCCCAAAAATAATAGTCGTTTTTTTTTCTCCGCTTTTTATATAGCACTATGGTACTCGTTGAAAAGATAATAAAACGCTCGTTAATTTGGTGTAATTTTTTTCTTTAAAAAATCTCGTATATAAAAGATATATTAACGTTTAAAAATTATGGGAGGAAATATAAGAGAGAAAAATTTAAATTTGTTTTTAAATTCCTTTTTATTAAAATAACTCAATTTAAATTTAGTAGATTAGGTTTTATATTATTTTTTTTTTTTATTTGTCACATGGCATGACACATGACACATTCAAGGAGGAGAATGCCTACTTGAATGCCATGTCATTAAAATGATTTTTTTAGCCATTTATTGAATGACAACTCAATAATATTCAATTATTTTATTATAAGTTATTATAGATAGATATTATTATAGATTATAGAGAGTAAATTGCCAAAATGGCCCCTCAGGTTTGGCCCAGATTGCTTGTTTGGGCAGTTATCTTTTTTTTCTGCCAAAAGCACCCCTCAAAGTTCGAAAATTGCCATTTTGGCCCATATTTAACAGACTTTCTGACTGAGAATTGAAAGTCAGTTAAGTATGAGGGGCAATTTCGTCCTTTCATCTATACTTCATCTATACTTCATCTTCTCCATCTGCCCACCTCTCCCTTAACTTATTAACTTACTGGAACACACACACACACACATCGTATAATAGAGAGATGAGAGAGAGAGAATCGAAAGATAGAGAGAGAGATGGGATGAGAGATGAAGTAGAGGAGAAGAGAGAGAGAAAGAGGGACCGATAGAGAGAGAAGGGGGAGCAGCGACAGAGGAGAATAGAAGGAGGTGAAGTATTAGAAAGATGAAGGTTGCCGGCTGTGGTCTCCCGGCCAACCGGCCTATTCCGACGTCGAGGACAGCAGACAGAGAAGATGGCGGCGGTGGTTTAGGGTTCCGAACAGGGGCTTAAGCTGGTGATGTCTGGGTCGATTTCGAGGCTAAACAGTGGAGGTTGGGTGATTAATGGCCAGTCGAGGTTACTTGATTTGATTTGATTTGATCTTCAGTTGAGTCATATCCATCGGAGCAGGTTCGAGCCGAGCTATCGACGCAGTTGGGTTTAACAGATCGGCAGTTGCAGATGTGGTTTTGTCATAGGAGGTTAAAAGATAGGAAAACGCCGTCGTGGTCTCGTCGTCGTGGTCGGTATACAGATCCGCCCATCGTTTTCTCCGGTCATCTCTCTCTCTCTCTCTCTCTCTCTCTCTCTCTCTCTCTCTCTCTCTCTCTCTCTCTCTCTCTCTCTCTCTCTCTCTCTCTCTCTCTCTCTCTCTCTCTCTCTCAGTAGTTAGGTGTGTGTGTTTGGGCAGACAATGGGCCAAAATGGAGGTGGTGGCATAGCAAATAATAGGTTTGGGGGTTTTTATATGGAGAAGATGAAGTACAGATGAAAGGACGAAATTGCCCCTCATACTTAACTGACTTTCAATTCTCAGTCAGAAAGTCTGTTAAATATGGGCCAAAATGGCAATTTTCGAACTTTGAGGGGTGCTTTTGGCAGAAAAAAAAGATAACTGCCCAAACAAGCAATCTGGGCCAAACCTGAGGGGCCATTTTGGCAATTTACTCGATTATAGATATTGAACTTATTTTTTAAATCGCACTATAAGTGTAACCATACTTGTTAATAATTTTATTTGTCGTATGATGTGACAAAACATACAACCAGATCACTTACTTTAAGACATGTATCCTATTACCCTACCAGGTTGATAATGAGCCCAAAGCATAGCCATGTTATGTTATCCAGATTATCAACACTATTGTGTCAGGGCCAATTACCATTTGCTCGCATCTTTGAACATCCCAAAGCATAGCCATGTTATGTTATCCATATTATCAGACTTTTTTTTTTAACGACAAAACTCTTTATTTATATATATATATATATATATATATATATATATATATATATATATATATAAAGGGCCAGCAAGAAGCTGGAATTACACCAAAACGCCAAAATAAAAAGACATTACATCGCCAAAGAAATATCAAAACTAGCCCAGTCAGCCCAAGAAACTGAGCCCAACTTCGATCTTTGGGTTAACCAAAGGAAGGAGTCTTCTTTTATGAGGTCAAACGTCACCCGAACCGGTTCGAAAGCGCCTTCAAACGTCTTCTTATTTCTCGCCAGCCACAGTCTCCATAGAGTCGCTTGAATGATCATACCCACGCTTTTTTTCCAGTTTTTAGAACCCGGCTGCTGGAACAAAAAATCCAGCCAAGCTTCGACCGAACTTATGTTATACGGCCATGTAATCTTCAACCAAGCCAAAACGTTCCACCAAACCGATCAAGCCCACAGGCAAGAAACGAAAGAATGGTAGGTATCCTCGGCCTCAATATTGCATCTAGAACACACCACGTTAGGGATGACAACTCCACGATATGCCAAGTCCACTTTCGTCGGGATCTTCCCCAAAATATTATCAACAGACTACCGGCGGATCTTTTTTTTTTTTTTTTTTTTAACCGTGAAACGCTTTATATATATATATAAATAAATAAAGAGCCAGCAAGGGAATAGAAAATACAAACACCAAGGATCCGGCAAAAGCCGAACAAAACCGACCCCAAAACAACAACAAACCAGCCCTTACACACAACTAGCTACATCAAAATCTACCCACTTATCTCAAGTCGCCATCCAAAGATTCGATCTATGAGTTAGCCACACGAAGGCGTCTTCTTTAATGAGATCCACAGTTTTCCTCGGTTGGATAGAGATGTTGTCGAACAATTTGACGTTTCTGGCCAGCCATATCCTCCAGACAGCAGCGTAGGCGATTGTTAAGACGATGCGTTTCCAAATCTTAGACCCGGGACAAAACACCAGCGGATCAAAACACCAGTTTTACATTTACTTACAAACAACTAAATCTACACCATTGTGACCGGTTATGCCGACTCCAATTTAGGTCGAATTTTTATCCTTAGAAACCCCAAGGTTCGTATGTCTTCCAACATCGAACCAACCTCCACCTATTTCTTATTTACAACTGGCATTGGAGGGGAAGTGAAGATTTTAGTTGAAAGTAAGAGGTCACAAGTTCGAATTTAATCCCAACTGGGTTTTATAGCAATGAGCCTTCAGTCGGCGGGTTTTCCCCGAATCTGAAGATGGTGGGCTTGGACTACTCAACACTATCCGCAATCGCCGGCTTATGGAGTCACATTTTGCTGTTGGTTTACCCTAGGTAGCTGTACATTTATTCCTTGACCGTTCAAAAAAAAAAAAAAAAAAAAAAAATAGAAAAGAAAAGAAAAGAAAAGAAAACAAAACAAAACAAAACAAACCTTCGGTTCCTGAGATCCATATAATCTAGCAAGCTAGTAACATTATAGATTGCACCATTCTCTCTCACATCTCCGAGCCAGCTAGGGCTGTTCAAATCGCTCGCCGCTCATTCGAAAAACGCTTGAAAAATACCCGCTCGATCTTCCGCTCGGTTGTAAATGAGCCAATCGGCTCGGTTCGGTTTGTAAATGAGCCAAGCACAAGAAAAGGTACGCTCGACTCGAATAAATTTTTATTTATTTATTTATTATATATTTATTTATAAATATACACACAATTTACAGATAAATTTATGGCTTTATATATAACATTCTATTCGATTTGACTCAGCATATGCATATAAAATATAACTAGCTCACTTAACTCAATACAAAATTTAATACTAGATTTAATAGTAAAATCATAAGTCATTAGGTGACAGTCTGGACTTCTTTATTTTATTAGTCGTCCATCGCTAATTGTCGCTTGATATCACCCTACATCACAATGCAACAACTGTTCTCTACCATATGCTCATCGCTTCACCAGCCTCAATATTAGTATTATCATCGGACGGTTCAACCTTAGTTGTCTTCGGACAATGAAAACATGGAAAGAAACATCCCAATTTTATGATCGTCCAAATTACTCTCCGCTAGATTCTCGCTCGGAGCTCGCTCGAAAAAGTTTGCGCTCGAAGAATGCGCGCTCGGTTTTTGGCTCGATTGTAAACAAGTCGCTCTGCTTTGTTCGCTTGGTAAATGAGCCAACCACAAGCAAAGCTTTGCTCGGATCGGCTCGGCTCGGGTAGTGAACAACCCTAGAGCCAGCCGTGACCTCATAGAAGTTGATCAATAATGCTTAATTAATTGATCAAGCAAACGAACTGAACTTTCAACGAACAGTTCATGAACCGTTTGGTGGAAAGTTCGTTTAGTTAAACGAACAAACATGAACAGAGGCTGTGTTCGTTCGTTTATGTTCGTGAATGTTCGATAACGTGTTCGTTTATGTTCGATAGTTTAATAGAATTTTTATTTTTGTAATATTTTATTTTCCTTTCTTTTTATTTATTTTATCCATATAAATAAATAATTAATATATGTGAAGTAAATTGTAACACCCCGTTTTGTAGTCAGATAAAAATATATGAAACCTATACTTCATATATTGTCGAACGAATAAGTAATGAATAGTACGACTTATATTCAATATGTGAGATCGAGTCTAGCATTTAGTATTATAAGAGACCGTTTAGTAATAATAATAAAATATATATTATTTGCACCCCACTCCGTTTTTAATAAAATTTAAGTTAAAACGTAGATAAAATGAGCTCGTCTCAACAGTATATTTATAATTTTATAAAACATTAAACTTTTGAAGTTATAAGAGAAAAATAAGTGAAACAGCTGAATTAATTATAATGATATAAAAAAATTTAATAGAACTTAAATCTATGAAATATGAATTCATGTTATGTGTCGTTGTATATGCATGAAAGGTGTAATTTACATAATACTAAAAACCAAAGCATTTGTGCAATGATTATATCTTATGTTTTAAGAGTGTTTTGTGTATAAGATCTTTGTACTTATAGCTTTGTGGGTTATACCCACTAATTTATAATTCTTTTTTATTTTTTTATCTTTATTTTTTATAGTTTTAACCTAAAGTTTTGTATATTTTACAATTTAACTTCAAATTTTTTTTCACTTTCAACTTTAATTCCTAATACTTTTCATCTTTTATATTTTTCGTTTCGGTTTAAATTTTGCGAGTTAACACGCGGTAAGGCGCATGTTAATTAGCAAAGCTTTTATGCATTGAGGGATTGTACTCCATGCATTGGGAGTTTAAAAAACAACTCATTGTGGTTTCTTATTGGTCTACATACTCCCATGGTCCTACCACCAGAGGTGCACAAACCGGGTTTTTCTAATACCCGGTTCCGGGTATGGAACCGGTTCCGGGTATGGAACCGGTTCCGGGTAGGGTCGGGAATTACTTTGACCAGGTATTGAAGGAACCGATTCCAGTTTCGGTAATACTCTAATTAACAAAACTTTTGTGCTTAGAGGGTTTGTACCCTATGCGAACCGGTTCCGGGTAGGGTCGGGAATTACTTTGACCAAGTATTGAAGGAACCGATTCCAGTTTCGGTTTCGGTAATACTCTAATTACTAAAACTTTTGTGCTTAGAGGGGTTGTACCCTATGCTTAGGGGGTTTTTCAAAAAAAAATTGATGTTACACTTTTAGCCCAAATGTTTTTCTTTTTTATTTTTAACACAAATATTTTCATCTTTTACAATTTAACACTAACAATTTTGATTTTACACTTATAACCCAAAACTTCTCATTTTTACTTTTAACGCTAAGATTTTCATCTTTTACAATTTAACTCTAACACTTTTTTTCTTTCAATTTTGGTCCCACATAATTTTCATCTTACGCGATTTTTTCGTTTTAGGTTCCGTTCTAAATTTTGCGAGTTATAACAAGTTCGTCGCAATGCGCGGGTCCTAGCCCGACTTAGTTACTTCACTTTAACCATAGTTAATAAAATTCATCGATTTTACGCCTTTGGCATTAACACGTCGCAACGAGCGTGAGTGGTTCTAAGATTTTACGCCTTCTTTTCATTCGGTGTTATTTTCCTTTTTTTATTTATTGTACTTTTATGAGCTTTTTGGTGTTAATGGTCACTGGTGGTGGTGTGGCATTAGTGCTACTTGACATGGTTGTACACCCCCGCCGCAACGCGAGGGGGCTTAATGCTAGTTATATAGAAATAGTACGTGAGTGAATTGCAATTTCAAACCATCACAGTGAAGATTCATTTATATTAAAATAGCCTTTGAAGTCGGCAAAACGAAAGTGACAAAGTGTTCAACATATGCCTATAAATAAAGAATGTGATTCAAGAACTTTACTCACCCTTGTATACTTCTTGCATAACATACCTGACTACATGAGGTTAGTATCAATTTAAGTTAAATGTTAACTTTCTTATGTCTTAATACTGGATTATACTCCGGCGTGGGGCGGGTGTGAGGTCTGAGGTGGCAACTTGTAATTTGTTGTTTTTTTAAATCTAACACACACATTAATAATAACTAGTGGTAATGCCCGCGCGTTGCAGCGGGTTCGTTACGCGAGGAAAATATAGTTAGTATCTTTTTTCGGTACCAGAACTTTCTATGAAGTGGCATCTAAAATTCCCGATATTCAAACGTGTTAACGTGTTTTCAAAGATTAAAAGACCGAAAAGATTGATCTAATGTTTTGTCGTTTACCTCTATGTGTGAAATTTCTTTCAATGGCCTATCAGCAAAATAGGCATATAAAGCTCTTAGAACAGCCTGCAATGCACAAATCCATTAAACCCATGTTAGCATTGCACAAGTCTTTCAATGGATGAGTTGGATAACAGGTAATTTACATACGGTTTGGGTCACGCCCACCAAAAATAATGTTCATTTGTTTTAAAAAATGTTAATAAAAAACTAATGCCCTAAATATTATTCAAAAGCTATATTGATACATAAACGTATTAAAATACACTTTACAAACACGTTTAACCCGTTTTATTTTTAGTTTTTTTTACCCATTTGTAGAGGTAAAATTTTGTGGTTGCCTTGTCTTACCTGGTGAGATACGACTACAACAGGCGCACGTTGTCGTTCTAACTCAATAATAACCGGCTCCAACCTATTATATACACAACTGCAAACTTTTGACGTTGCTTAAAATACCAAAACTTTAATTATTTACTTTCTATATTTTCAACAGAGATTTTTCCTTGTATTTGAATTCAGTACCTTTGTATCACATCGAGATACGACTCTCCACGAGTATATCGATACCTGAGTTTGTCTTTCTTCCTTGACCTTTAAAAAAAGACCATTGAATGGAAAGGTATAAAATTACAAAAAAAAAATAAAAAAAAATCGAATATTTCATATTTAACATACTTGTATTCTTCAGGCATGTTCTTCTTTATTTCTTCATACGTCATACCGTCACATACACCAGCATTTATCTCATCAAGTGCACGCCATTGTATTTATAACGTAAAGAAAGTACACAAATTTTACAAATGATAAGTGATCAAAGAAGCAATTTATGTGACATGTAAAACTAACCTTGGGGAATCCAGCAATTTGATTTGCAGTCCAAATTATTCGTTGCAATGTGCTTTGTCCAAATCTAGGTGCATAAATAAAAAAACAATATAAAACATTGCAAACTTTGTGCAACAAACAAAGAAAATGCAAATAGTAAAATAAGTAATAGTTCTACACAAGCAATTTTTTGAAGGCAAGATAGTTCATGTAGGCCTTCAATTGAATGTTATAAGAAGAGGACTTGAATTTCACAATCAATCTCATTCAATTTGATCCTTAGGGTTACAGAACTTGAAGGGACAAGAGGTTAATGATCTATATTGATGAAGGAAGAAGGCAAACAATTGAAGGGTATAGATGGAAGAAGGAGGGTAGTATTGTAAAAGTCTTTTGATATTGTAAAGGAGGAGGTGGATGAAATGCCTATATTACCCTCTTAAGTGTCTTAATTGTCCCAATTATGCCCATAATACCCTTAAATTTTTTGCTTAAATATGTTGTACATGTTGCTTGTTAAGTTGTACGGAAATGCAAATTACCTTGTTGTACATCACTCCTCCTTTATAATGTATTATAGATATTCCTCCCTCCCTCCCCTCTTTCACCCCTTCCACCCCCACAATTTTCACCCTTACAAAATGGTCTCAACATGTGCCACATGGCGCATCACGCTCCTCTTCCCGCTCCACTCCGTATAGTCTAAAACAATGTATAACTCTAGTAACCTATTCTGCTCTGGTTGAAAATAGAATTCATATTTACTGGTTTGAACATAATTAGTGACTTGTCTATACATGATCAATGAATTATCTGAACACGTGTTTTTTTTTTCCTGTATGAACAAAACCCCACAAAAAATAGTCGTTTTTTTTCTCCGTTTTTTATATAGTACTATGGTACTCGTTGGAAAGGTGAGAAAACACTCGTTAATTTGGTGTAATTTTTTTCTTTAAAAAATCTCGTAGATAAAATATATTAACGGTTAAAATTTATGGGAGGAAACATGGGAGAAAAAAATCTAATTTTGTTTTTAATTTTTTTTCCCTAAAATTACTTAGGGTATGTTTGGCAACGAGCTTTTATGAGCTTCAAGCTTTTAAGAAAAAACTCGTACTCAATAAAAAGTGTTGTTTGGTTGAAGGAGCTAAAAGCTTTTAGTTTAGTAGAAAAAACTCTATAGTGAAAAACTACTAGTACTAGCGTTTAGGAAAAAAACTCATACTAGCTACAAGCTTTTAATGAGTAAATGACACAAATACCCATTCAATAATAATAAAAATAAAAAAAACATGCATACAAGCTTTTAATTAATGCTCATTTTGGTCATTTTATACATTTTATTAAAAGCTTCAGCTACTCTGCCAAATACCAAAATATATTTAAATAACTACAGCTACCAGCTTTCAGCCACCAGCTAGTTTTGCCAAACATACCCTTACTGCCACATAGCATCCTACATGACACTTTCAAAGGAGAGAATGACTATATGAGACTGCCATATAGAATTTAGCCCTTTGAAATATATATATTAGAGTTCTTATCATAATACTTACATATATATTATATAAGATTACTTACATATATATTATATAAGATTAGGATATATAATATAAGATTAGGAGCATGTATATTGTATAACTATATAATTAAAGTTGAGGGTCATAGCCAGGGTAGGTGTTGGGTCCCTAACTCTAAGTTAGGCATGAACTGATTATCCATGTTTAAATTAGGTTGGGTTATCCAAAGCCAATCACGGTAATGACTAGTTAATAACCACTCCTATTTAACTAGTACTTAAGATTGTATTGGTTTTGATCAGGGCACCAAGTTCGGACTGATTAGAGTAAACCTATATATAGCAAAAGTGAGTTCTATGAATGTCTTCAAATGTGAGCGTGCTTTTCATAACTGGTAATTGCTATAACTGTATTCATGACTGTTGTACGCATGTATATAATCTGAGCATACATACACATGATATTTGGGGACCCTTATACATGCCACTACGATATAAGTAATGGACCCGGTGAGGGTGCCAGATTGACTTAACGTGTCATGGGCCCGGTGAGGGTGCCAAATTGATATCAGGTGTCATGGACCCGGTGAGGGTACCAGATTGACACGGTGTAGTGGGCATTTAACTGTATAGGATGTTAGTCACGGGCCCAGTGAGGGTGGCAACCTAGTGAGGGTGTCGAGTGACTTTGGGTTATAATAACATGGGCGGGTACAAGCCATGAATGATTGAACTAATGTGGTTTACAACTTACATATATTCATGAACTCACCAGTAATGTCTGACGTCCTTTTTAAGCATGTGTCACATGTAGTGATTGCTAGTTCTTATACATGTTTATCTTGAAGCTATGTAACCAGTGGAATATGATATGTTAGTTTGTGTGGTTCGATGATATGTTATATCTCCGGCTACAAACAGTTGACCAAACTTTGTACCTTTTAAGTTTTGAACTTTTGTACCTTATAGTTTATGTTAATAAAATAAGAAGTTTTATGTGTAAGTTGGTATCAATTGTGTATAGTGCATCCTTATCTGGGTGTGGTGTAAATATATGACTATATGAGATCAATAAACCTATTTTTAGTATCCACGCTCATTAAATGTTTCCACCTTCCAGTGTCGACGCCTTATTCCATTCACCTACGATGCGAACTCAGTTTTTTGAGACGATACTTTATTACGTTTACCTATATTATGTTAACACTAAGTATGTTTGGATAATTAAGTTTTATTTTGAGTGGATATAGGTAATGACTTAATGTATGTGAATTCGATCTTATTCGAAAGTTAATATATGTCGATTTGTGTTTGTTTCCGTTCATGAACACTTCTTTGTGTTTGTGAACACTTGTTTGTGTTCATTAATGTTCGTTTGTGTTCATGTTCCTTCTTGAACAAAATTAACAAATGGACACAAACAAACACGAACACAAGTGTTTTCTTAACAAACGAACACGAACATAAAATCTCGTTCGAAAAGTGTTCATGAACTGTTCGTAAACACATAATTTTTTTTAACAAACAAACACGAACAAAGCCTTGTTTGTGTTCGTTCGATTCGTTTGCAGCCCTAGTAACATTCAATACTATCAGACAAACCCACTCCTCGTGAGATTGACTATGATATTTCTAAGGAAGATGAAATTATACAAGTAATTATAAATTTCTTCAGAAACTTTTGACCCTTTTCCGAATAAAATAATGTTTGCCGGTATTTGATTGCCGAATTAGGGTTTTCAATGGGGCTGATATTTAGTAGTAAATTTATTAGACCGACACATTTTTTTCGTATGAAAATTTTCCATTTTTCTGTTACATTTAAAAAAACATACATATTAAAATTAATTTTATTTACTTTATTTATAAATTAAATCAACTCAACCATTTTTCAGCCATTCTCTACCATCACACTCTCTACTTTTATATAAAAAAAAAGCCTTCAACTTTAAAAAAAAAAATCATCCACATAACCGAGGTTTTGACCCAAACAACCTATATGCATACTCCGAAACCTCGAATTCTCGTCCGCCACCAAGCCATCCGCCTCATAACCCAAATCTCTTCATCGTGTCCTGAGCTAGTGGGTATCGCGTCGTTTATAAGCGGCCGTTGAAAATGACATTGCAAATAAAACGAGAAATAATGAAAAAATATAGCATGTAGTTTTAAACTATTTATTTGATGTATGGTTTTTTTTATTTGATGTCTTTTTTAGTATAATTTATTGTTTTTTATTTAATGTCTTTAGTTTTGTATAATTTATTGTTTTTTAGTTAATATAATTAACCTTTTTATTTTGTTTATTTAAGGAAAATAAAAAAATGTCATGTCAATTCATGCTCTAAATCCAAACTACTGCCTACGTGGTAAAAAGTGTCTTATTGTAGTCTTGCTTGCGGTTAACATATACATACATATATATATATATATATATATATATATATATATATATATAGGGTTGGGTTAAAGTGAGAACTGTACCGAGTTGTGAGAACTAGAGAACTCATATTGACCATTGATTTTGATCATCCCATGGTTGAGATTAAATCTTGATATTTTTGTCTTTACATGCTAATTAAATATGTATTAGTATATTTAAATGCAATAAAAGTACATTAATGGGTATTTAGATAAAACCACCATGAAAGATAAATAATTAATATAATACTATTTTAATTTTTTATTCAATTATTAAAAAAAATCATTTTTAAATAAAATCCTAATAAGGATGATCTACCATGATTTACACTGGTGTAATTATTTACACCAGTGTAAACTGGCATACACAAAACTTTTACAAAAAACTACGCTGGTGTAAAAACCGAAACAATCATATGATGAGGATGATTTAACACTGGTGTAAACACCAAAGTATACTGGCATACACAAACTTTTACAAAAATTATGCTGGTGTAAAATACCAAACAAACATATGATGAGGATGATTTACACTGGTGTAGTCCACCATGATTTATACTGGTATAGTTATTTACACCAGTGTAAATCTACCATACACAAACTACTCCAACAAATACAAACCAAAACATTTATAAAAAATGTACATTACATCAATGTAATAACAAACCAAACATTTATAAAAAAAAAACATACTACACATTATTTAAAACCTGCTGCATCTTCAAACAAGCATCATCATCCATCAAACATCAACATCTTCAAAACAAAAACATAATAATAATAACAATAATAATAATAATAATTAATAACAGAATAAATAAATAATAATAATAACAAACAATAATAATAATAATAATAGAAATAATAATAACAATTAAAAAAACAAAAAAAAAGTACCGTCAGATCTGTCTTCAAACCCACCATCCTCCGCCCCCTGTTTTCAGAACCACCGTCCTCCGCACCCCCCCGGTTTTAGAACCATTGTTGAAGCCCCACCATGACCACCGCCCCCCATCTTCGTCAGATCTGTTTCTGTTCACCTCGAACCCATATCAGATTCAAAAAACACCCCTCGAACCCACCCTTACCTCTGTTCACCTCCGACCACCGCCCAATAACATGATCGGACCCCTATCATCTCCACCACCCCCTGTTTCAGAACCATCCTCCGCCCTGAAACCACCCTCCAAACCACCCCTGAAACCCCCCTCTGTTCTGTTCTTTTGTTTTTTAAGAGAGAGAGAGAGAGAGAGGGGGGGGGGGGGGGAGGGAGACAGATACGAGTGTGTGTTTGTGTGTGAGAGAGAGAGAGAGAGAGGAGAGAGAGAGGGAGTCTAATATGGAGAGATTTGTGATTTAAAAAAAAAGATTATTTAAAGTACAGATGTTAGAGGGTGTTGGGTGGGGTGGGGTGGGGTGGGGGTGGGTGGGGTATGAGAGGTGATAAATTCCTATCCTACCCTTTATTATTATAATGATAATATGCATAGGTGTCGTCTAGTTATTGGTCCATGGGAGTTCTCTAGTTCTCACATCTTAATGGAGTTTTCATTTGAACCCAATCCTATATATATATATATATATATATATATATATAGGGAAAGTATAACTAGAAAACTCCTCCCAGTTAAAGAAACTTTAAAAACCCAATACATGGCCTATATTGTTCCACATCATTCTTTTTCCTCTCTCTTTGAAGGGTATTATTGACCTTGTAACATTTTTGCTGCAGTCTTTGTATAGTACTTACACACACATCACATTTTTACTTTTCTATTTGTCTGACCATCTCTTTCTCTCTCTCTCTCTTCAATTCATTTACTCCTATGTCTCTCTCTCCTCCTCTTTCCTATTTCATTTTGTTTCACCAAATCCACCAAAATCTCTCTATCTCTCCTACTCTTTTTCTATTTCATTTTTTCTACTTCTTCACCATTCCCTCCCTCAACCGATCTATACAACTCCAAACCCATATTTGCCCCCATTAGTGAAAAATTATTGGGATAAAAAAAATTCAGATCTGGGATGGTGATGACGAGGGGTGTTGGTGATGAGGTGAACAATTGTGGTGAAGGTGATAACGAGGGCGGCCGACCTACCGGCAACGGTGATTACAAAAAGGAGAAAAAAAGTAAAGTATCATCCATGGTGTGTATGTATAAGACTTATTCACGTTGACCATAATATTTCACTTGTTTTCTCTTTCACTTTGTAACCATCACCATCTTTCAAATTGATTGTGATACAAAGCATCAAGATCTGTTCAGTTTACACCCATAGATTATATCACATATTGTTCAGAAAAAGGTAAGATCTTTATGTATTTAATCCTCCAAAGATCTCTTGAATATGTTGATATAGATGATAAAGAGTGAGTTCTTTTTTTTTGGTTTAACTAAGGATTGGATTTTTTTCATGGATTTTTTTGAGTTATTGAATATCATGGGGGTTTTTTGTTTTTACTTTTTAAGGTGGTTTCTTGTTCATATATATTGTTGTTTGCTCTTTCGATCTACATCATAGATGAGTTTTTTCTTTGGTTTTTGTTGTTTTTTTTGTGGTTTATATTTTTTTGAAGTTAGTTTTTTTTTTGTGTACAGAGATTGGGGAAAATGGAAGAAATGATTACCAAAATAAAAGGCTTCCACATCTTAGGCACGATTTGAAGTACAAGAAAATGTTGGATACTTACATGGTGTTTGTGTTGATTTTATTGTGTAAACAAGACAATTACATAGTGTCATGTTTTAACATTGTAAAATTTATAAGGTTTGTTACAATGAATATTTTTATATGGGGAATGTTATTATATTTTTTATTTTTTTGTTACAAATCTAATAATATATGTATAGTTTGCTATTAAAATCTAATAATATATGTATAGTTTGCTTGTTACAGGTGCAATACAACGTCACATATATGTAAATGGTATTTCATATTTTTAGGATTTGTAAATATGTAAGTAACAAGTTACATAATTTTTTGAAGGTAGTTACATATATATAATATTAACACATTTGACGTTTTGTAACATTGTAAATTGTATGTTACAGCTGTAACAACGAACGTCATAAACATTTATTAGAATTTTAATACATAAATGCTAAATATTATGTTACAAGTGTAATATAATAGTATGTTACAAACTTACAGGTATAATAACAAAAGTCACATTTAAAATGATTTTTACATATGAGTTATAAATATAACATTTTAACCTGTTACAAATCTAATAATCTTAAAAGTTTTACATAAATAATTTTTGACATATAAAATACATGTTTATATTATAAAATAAAAGAATAAGACAAGCTGATTGATGTGATAAAAAGAGAGAGAAGGAAATATGTGACAAGAACAGAGAAAAAGAGGATGTGACAATGTGGTATTTTACTTATTTACCCCTTTTGTACTTTAAACCTTTAAAATATACATTTTTGAAAATCAGAAAAATGCTTTTTAATATGGACCATTGATCAAGATGGATGGATGGATAAGATGAAGTTTCCAAGGTTTCTTTAACTGGGGAGGGTTTTCAATTTATCCTCCCCCTATATATATATATATATAGGCAAAGTATAACTAGAAAACCTATTCCAGTTAAAGAAATCTTGGAAACCTAATACTAGGCCCAAAATCAACCACGTCACTCTTTTGTTATGCCTTCCAAGGGTATTTTCGTCACACAATTTCACACTTTTCTGCACAATCTGTAACCTGTCAGATTACACCTTTCCAAACATCCTTCTACTCTCTCTCTCTTCCTTTCACTATCTTCTCAAATATATACAGAACAAGGCTCATTTACTCACCCACCCACCATCATGTGTTCTCCAGAACATCCACATCTCCTACCTCTTCTCGAAAATTTGTCTCAAACTTCATTAATGGCTTCCTCTAATGCTCCTGAACACCTATCTTTTCCTGAGAATTTGACTCAAGGCTCATTAATTGCTTCCCCCATTTCAGTTGTTCCACATAATCTCACGAGATGTTTCTCATTTAATGATCCAGAAGATGTATCTCGACTGCATTCCAGATCTGATGGTATGTTTTGACTGTTTTTCTTCTTTTTCTTTTTTTTTTTCAAGTCTTTTTTTTCTTTGAGTGCGTGGTTTTGTTTCAATTTTATTTGGTATGTGTTTTTTCGTTTGTTTCACTTTTTTTCACCCATAGTTTTCTGTTCATCTTTTTAAGTAAGCATAAACATGTAATTTGTTACTTGATATGCTAAATAGTTCTATTTTTCTTTTTGTAAACATTTTCTTTACGCACGTTTTTCAGTTTTTTACCCACATTTTTCACTTTTGTTTCTTGAAGTTTATTTTAACATAAAATCATTTTTTTATGTTTGTAAAACATGTTAAAAGAATCCTTTGTTCGATGATGTTTTTTGTTACGTCATGTTTTTTTGTTACCTGACTGTTACTTGAAACAAATAACTAGTTTTTTAGCCCACGTTTTAAACATTTTTTTTGTTTTGTGTAAAGATCTGTTTTGTTTTTAAGATTTTTTGAACATAAACAATTCTTTTTTTTGTTTGTAAAACCTGTGAATACAATCTGTGTTACCTGTTGTTTTTGTTACCTGATATTTTCTTACATTTTTTTGTTTTTTGTTACATGATGTATTTGTTTCACCTTCTTTTCGTACATCAACATTTTTTTAGCCATGAATTTTTTGTTATATTTACTGCAGGTGTTGTAGACCCTGGAAACTTTGTTGTGTTTCACACTCCAAACGGAACGACATTATGGATTCCGAATGTTAGCCTAGAGTTCAAACCTGTTGTTATTTCTACTTTCAACAAATGGGAAGATGTGGTATCAATGTGGAACAATTATGCTGATAAATCTGGTTTCTCTCCTCGCAAGGTTCAAACTAAAAGGTGGAAGGGTGTTGTTACTCACAAATACCTTAGATGCAACAAAGCCTCCAAACCTCAGTCAAATCAAAAACTTGATAGCATGGATGAATCTTCATTGAATATTAGGCAAAGTACTTTCTCTGTTACAGATTGCAAAGCCCATATATGTGTTGTTGTGTCTGATGAGTCATCTAAGTTCAGTATTCAAAAGTTTGTTGAGGAGCACAATCATCCACTTGTTGAACAGTATAACCGCGACCTTTCTAAGATTTCCAGAAATTTATCGTTTTCATCCAAACAGTTTATACACGACATGAGTCTTAATAGAGTTGGTCCAGTTGTAGCTCACAGATATTTGGTTACTATGAAAGGTGGGCATCATAATGTTAATGGTACAACAAATGACTTTAAAAACTTTAGTCAAGCTGTGAGGTTTTTCATTGGTGATCGGGACTCCCAGCTAGTAATCGATCGTTTCTGAGATCGCAAGGAAAGTTTACCTAACTTTTTTTTATGACTTTGTTATTAAGAAGGGGAGGTTGAAATCTTTGTTTTGGGCTGATGAAATATCGAAGTTAAATTACGAAGTGTTTGGTGAAGTTTTGGCATTTGACGCCACGTATCATACCAACAAGTAAGTGTTTCTAAATGATATTTTTTGGGTCATTTTTACCTTTGTTGACCATAATTATTTTTCTGTAAATTAATATATTAATTTCGTTTTGCATCCATGCTTTCCCCTTCATTAGGTACAATATGATATTTGTTCCTTTTACTGGGGTTGACCACCATAAACAATGTGTAACTTTTGGGGCCGGTTTGATAGCTAATGTAACGGTTGAATCATATGTCTGGCTGCTTGAATCGTTCCTAAAGGCCCATTCTACGCAACCGAAACTGGTTCTAATTGACCAAGACCCTGCAATGAAACAAGCTATATCAAGGGTGTTTTCAGAGTCTCGCCATCGTTTTTTTTTGTGGCACATTATGAAAAAGCTTCCTCTGAAGGTATTCATCATAAAATTGTTACAATTTATACCCCTTGTTATAATATTCTGATAGGAATTCTGATAAATTTTATTAGAAACTTGTTATAATATTAAAATAAACAATTCTGATAGTCAACATTTTCATCAGAAACTTGTTACATTTCCCTGATAGTGAACATGTTATGATATTCAACATTTTAAGACACTAATACTCAACATCAGCAGCAACTTACTTCTTAATTTTTTTATTTTTGATAGATTTCTGGAGATGTTTTAAACAATTCTGATATGATATCATGTTTACACCGCCTTGTATGGAATGTGTATATCAAACCTAGTACTTTTGAAAGTCGTTGGCAAGCGTTATTGGAAAAGTTTGGGTTACAAGATCATGATTGGCTGAATGATATGTATGCCATTCGTGAGAGTTGGGCACCATCATATTTCCATGAGATCCCATTCAGCTGTTTGATGAAGACAACATCCAGGTGTGAAAGTTCAAACTCAGCCTTTATGGTCAACTCCTCAAGTGCTAATACGCTTGTCCAATTCATGCTTTGTTATGACACTAGGATTGACAATCAGCGGTATAGACAAAGGACCGCTGAGTACAAAACCTCTCTAGGTACTTTTAAAAATTCTAGTGATTTACCCATTGAGAAGCATGCATTTGAAACCTACACTCACACTATTTACTAAGAAGTGAAGAAAGAGACAATGAAAGGGAAGTTTTTATGTTTCATATCTAACACTGTAACAGTTAATGATGTTATCAAGTATGACGTGACACGGCTTGACAAAGAGAATGCAGTTACCCATGTTTTCACGGTATTTTTTTCAAACTAGGAGTATGTTTTTATGTTTGCTACGCATGACAGCAACATTAATGATAGTCATTTTTTTTGTTTTTTTTTTTTCATGTTTCAGTTAGATGGAATGATCAAGATGTTTCTTGCTCGTGCAACAATTTTACTCGAATTGGTTTTCTGTGTAGGCATGTTTTTTGTGTTTTTAGGTTATCGAAGGTTGAAAAGAATTCCTCCACACTACATTTGTGATCGCTGGAAGAGGGATGTTCTACCAAAGCGTATCTTTGCTATTGAAAACCGTTATGGAGTAGACACTAGCCCCCAAACTGTTCTGTGGAACGAGATAAATGACATTTTTCTGAATGTCTAGATGTTTTGAGGTCTGATCTTGATGGTTTATCGTCATTTGCTGAGCAGATCCGTGAGATGAAGATGCAAGTTTTAAGCATAGATGCTACAGAAACAACGACTACTAATCAGAACACTTCTATTGTTGAAGACTTAGTAGACCATCTCTTGATGTTAATGTTTCTCTCAATAATCCTGAAGGCATTAGGAACAAGGGTCGTGGTAAGCGTCATCGTTTACCTGGAGGTGGTGAGAATACAAATGTTGTTACTCGGGCTAAGTGGGTCAAGACCCCAAGGCTTTGTCACACCTGTTATCGGTATGTAACAGACCATGACTCAAGGAACTGCAATAAGAAGGAGAAAGCTGACAGTGAGGATGTTAAAACAAGTTCTGGGGACACAGAAACTGGAGCTGAGGTTTAACTGATCTGGCATTGAAGCTTTTGAAGACATTTAGAATTGTTATTTTGGTGTATGTGTAATGAATATGTATGTATGTGTGTAACGAAACTATGTGTCTACTACTTTGTTTTGCTGATGTAACTGTGTTACAGGCATTGCAGTATTTTGAAGGCTCAATGGGGTTTGTAAACTCATTTGCCTTTGTATGTCATGTGTTTATGTAAACTTTTATTAGGATGTTTGTAACCCCCTTATGGGGTTAACGACATATTATCAATTCCAAATGTCATCAAAATTAAATTTCTTTCTATTCCTGAATTTTTTTTTATTCTGTTACCATTTAAACTAGAGTATTAGATGTTTGATGTTTATATTTGTTACAATTCAATCTGTTAAAGATAAGATTATATTCTTTTAATTTTTTTTAATACTGTTACTATTCAACTTATTAATAGTGTTTTGAAAGATTTTTAAAGTTGACACTTTTGTTTTGTCCTTATTAATGTAAAAGCAAACAATGGGCCCCATCTTGCATTTTATAAGTATTCCCACCATCACCATACATTATCAAACATACCAAATGGACTCAACCCCAAGCACCCCTCCAGAAGATGTGTTTGGAAACTCTCTCTTGTTACCAGTAAATTACTACCTTAACCCTCTAAACCACCCGATTGGACACAATGATCCGAATTTGGTTGGGAGTAATAATCCGATTGGACACAATGATCCCAATTTGGTTGCGGATGATAACCCTTCTGTTGAACCTGTTGGAAATGGAGCCCCTGTTGAAGCTTATAACATTGTCCCTCAACCGTTGGGCAATCTTGATGATATAGAAAAGAATCAACCCGAAGCTAACATCGTTCTTCAGCCACTTGGAGATGCAGGTTTTGTTGATTATTTAGATTTGAACTTGGCTTATGATTTATGATATCCCGAAGTTAACCATGACCATGATGAGGTTCTACTAGTAAACCAACATGTGTTTGGCGAGCATGATTACATACTACCCGGTGATGTTACTTTCCAAAGAGTTAATCATTCGCAACATTTGGGTAATGCAGAAAACGATGATGGTACCAATGATTTGTATTTAGCTTATCTTTAAGACTACTACGGACTTGGTGAGGATTATTACACAAGCACGCCTCATTACACACCTGAATGGGCAAAATGTTATGAATCAGATCCTGGTGCAGAGTATGAAACTTGGTCTGATGGAGAGGCTACACGAGCCATGGAATGGGAATGGGCAATGCACGACCCATGGGAGGATGAACGTGGAACGGATTCTGATTGCTCATTTGATTCCATTTTTAGTTATTAGGTTTTTTAGGTTTTACTTACGTGTACTTTGCGTTTTCTTTTATGTAATGTGTGGTCTTTTTAATGTTTTAACTTTTTTCTACACCTGTTTGTTGTTGTATGAAAGTTCGTTCGCTTTGTGTTACAGTTGGTGCTACAATCATCCTTGCACAATATTTTTTTTCTGTAACATGTACAATGTTGTATGTACAAATTAAGATTAATTTACCAAGTTCTGTGTAACATAATATTTGAGAAGTACCTTTTAAGATTAATGTTGCGATTTTTTTTTATAATTGTATAATATCATACTTTTTATTATTATATGTTACAACTACCAATTAAGATAAATGTTACATTTAATTGTATACCTAACACCATTATGTATCTCATCCACCAAACATTTGTCCCAATTTAATGCAACTATGGCAACTTTATACCTTTATACTTTTTCATCCCATATATACTGATAACATATTATCAACACATCCCTTACACAAATAATCAAACGTAAATTACAACAATACCAAAATGTCCAAAAGGCCAAATCTTGAGCTTAAGCGACCCAAGGTTGAAGAGAACGTTTATCCGCGTGTACCAGTTTCTTACAATAAGATTGGTAAGAGACTTTGTAAACTCGCCCCAAAATCTAAACCAATGTGTGAAGGTGTTATTAAGGCTGAACCAACCAGCCCAAAAACCGAACGAGTTTGTAAAATTGTTCCTAAACCCGAACCACATGGTAGTTCGAAGGCTTCTAATACGTCTCATCAACCGCGTGGGTTAAACCACCATTTGTTTGGGCAGTTTAATTTACTCGCAAATGAACACCCGCTTTCAGCAACTCTCAAAGCAAAAAATCAAGTTTCACATCATAAACAGTCCGTCAAGAAAGAGCCACAAGTTTCCCCCGCTCTCAAGAAAGAGACACGTTTTGTAAACAACTTTCATTGTGGCGGTGAAGTGTTACACAATCCAAAGACAGAGCCAGAAGTTGCCGTTAAAAGTCAAAGTCATAGCCCCATGTATGAAGTTCGTTCGAAAGGAGCAGGGAAATTTACAATCATTCGTAAAAATGAAACCCAAGTAAATAAAAGAATTGCCCATTCCCTCTGTTGTCAATCCCGGTCCAGAACCTTTCATCCCCATGTATCCACCCATAAGCCCCGATGACCCCACGTGGCACCCAGATTTAAACGATATTGACTGAGATCTTTACTTTCCGCCTTATAGCTCAAGCACAACAGTTGTTCCACATCAAAATCATTAATATTTCTATGTGTTTTTATTTTCGTTCTAATGTGTTTTTTATATTTAGATGTAATCCTTTGTTTTTGTGTGTTCTTAGTAGAATGTTGTTCTTGTTGTGATATTTTGTATGTTTTAACGTTTTTTCTTTATTGTTATCTTTAAATTAGTAATTATGTTTGTTTAAGAAGTTTGTTACAATTAAGTTTATGTATTTTTTTTATGATGGTAATTATATATTTTGAAGAAGCATGAATTGCACAAGGCCCGTTGTTTTATGTAGTCTACAATTTTTCGTAGCCTTTTGTTTTGTTTTTACTATAGTACAAAATTAATACTATTTTTTTTTGTTTTGTACAATGGTCCTTTATTAAAGTAATTTTTATTTATTAACTGACATGACTATACAAGTTATACCCCCCATATCCCCCATGCCGTATTACTTTTGCAGTTATATATTTTTTAAATGAGTACTTCTTACCACATCTTTTTCATTTTTTTAGTGTACATATATTATTGTAACAAACATTTTACGTTTGTTTCTTATCTTTCTTGGTTTTTTTCTAAGTTTCTCGATCTTTGATATAATACTTTTTCCTACTTTATTTTTTGACATGACTCTACAATGCCATATTTACTTTTGAGAATACTAGTTTTCATAACACCTTTTTAATATTTTGTCTACAAAGATTGTAACAAATCTGCATTTTATAGATGTTGCTGACAAGCGACCCCTTGTTGACAATTTATAAATATTATAATTTAATATTTACTTTTGAAAAGAATAGTTCAAATAATATCTTTTTAATAGTAGCAATTGCAAGTTTTTGACATGTCATGTCATGAAATGATGGTATGGTTTTATAATAAAATTAAACAAATGTCTCATTGCTTTAAATGTTTACTTTTATCTTTTTAAAAACTAAGTAATGGTACGGTTGTTTAACTCAAAGTTTTACTTTTTGAAAAGTTTGACATGACTACACATGTCTCTTATTTACTTTTTGATCACTTCCCCTAAAGTATTTTAATATATTTACTACAACTTACAACAAGGACAATTGAAGCATCATTTAACAAATATATTATAATATTATTTTTTTTGGCAGAAAACTTGTTGTATGTAACATATTCATTTAACAAATATATTTTATAAAATTATTTTTTTTGCAGTTAACTTGTTTTGTATGTAACATAAGTATGTATTTTTTGTTTTTGATATGTTAACGCATGTTCATATTTTATAAATTTTCAAAGTAAAGTACCAAATCTATTTTAGACACTAATGCTTTTTAACATTTTTACCCTCAAATATTTATTGTTTTCCCCCTTCATCCACCTACCTTTTTTTCATTTATTTCACATTTGGTTAATGGGAATTCCCATCCATTATATTCTCAGCATTATATAACCCCAACTCCCTCTCCAATATTTTTCCAATACAAGTTTCTTTATTTTCAAGTTTATGTTATCTTTTTCTGCATAGTATGGTGTTGTGTTCATGTAGTAAGGTAGCGGTCAAAAGGACCTCCTGGACGAATGATAACCCTGGGAGACGGTTTTATTCATGCCCCGACAAGGTAAAAGATTTTTATGTATGTGTAATCTTGAATTATTACGCTTATCTTCGATAATTTTTTTCGTAGACCAGCAGTTGCCCATTTTTTGAATGGGTTGATGATCCTACTTGCCCACGACTCGGGTCGATAATTAGAGGTCTTTTGAACTCAAAGAATAGGCTTGAAAATAAGGTTAGGGACTTGGAAGACGATCTAAGCAAAAAGAAGGCTACTATTCGATTTTTGAGTATTGCACAGGCATTAACTATGTTCTACATTGTTTTCCTATAAGTGAGATAATTAGGAGGTGGGTTAAGCGAAGGTGGAAAGCGTGTTACTAATTTCTATGTTTTGTATCGTTCAGTAGTAGTATAATTTTTATGTTCTCGTTAACTAGTTTATGTATTGTGTTATTTATGTGGAAGTTTTATGTTAAGCTACCTTAGGCTAATGTTACGTATTTTTATCATGTTCTTATCTACACTTCTTACAATTTTTTTTTCATTTTTTATTATGTTTTTGCCCCTTATGGACCCTTATTAACTTTGTTTTAAATAAAAGTATTTAAAGTGTTTAAATTAATCATATCCACAAAGGTACAATACTATATTGACTGTTTTGTACTATATTTTATTATTGTTTAAATAAAGGTATGTTACTTTTTCGTGCAACTCTTTACAATCCCCTTTTTAATGTAAATAAGTTGTACTTAAGATGTGACAAGTTGTATTAGGGATGACAATCAAACCTAAACCCAAACTCGATGGGTAAACCTGAAACCCGACACATTTGGGACGGGTTTGGGGTCGGGTAATTGGGTATGGGTTCGGGTATGAGATTAGTTTTTATTTTTTTCGCGGGTTTGGGACGGGTTTGGGATTTGATGATATACCCGTTTACCCGACCCGATTACCCGATAATGTATACCCATTTACCCGATTAGATACCCAATATAATTTCTAATATATCTTTTTAAATATGTATGCATAATATATCTAATTGTCCATCTAGATTGTTATCTTGTGCTAAAAATTATAAAAAAAATAGTGTATACTATTTGTTATCTATATCTTTGAGTGTTTTTATATGATTTAATTATTTTATATTTATACATTGTAGTCATTTACATATATATTTAATAATGTTAAATGTAATTGGTTAATAGTTACTTAATAGATATCCGTCAGGTTTTTGATAGGATATACTCAAGGGGTAAGTTTTAAAAATTAATGGGTTTACTCGAAACCCACGGGTATACCCGATACCCAATGGGTAATTACCCGACACAAACCCGACGGGTTTTGGGCAGGGTTTGAGACAAGCATACCTAACCGGGTATGGGGTTGGGATTACCTAAACCCGTCCCAAACCCAACCCATTGCCATCCTTAGGTTGTATACAAGTTTTCTGGATCCGTGTACTATATTTTACAAAAAGTTAAGATATTTTGCAGCCTATTAGATCCTATGTACTATTTAGATCATATGTAGATCCTTTATTTTTAGTCAATCCTTTTTCTGGAACTTTGTACTATATTGTACTAAACATGCATGTGGTAAGTTTTTTGAATCCTTTGTACTATTTGTAAACATTACAAAGCCTCCCAAAATATCAAAATGTGGTCCCTTACCATAATACCGACCAAATATTACATATTTCTTAAAAAGTTGTTGTTACAATAGGTGGCCATAACACATATCCTAAAATAGCCACATTCAAAACATAATTAAAACATCCATGTCATAATTAATAACCCCTACACTTAATAATCCAAAGTAGCTAGCCATTAGTTAATATTACATTACCAACAAAAGCAGTCATCCTTAGCAAATCTCACAAAAGGCTCTTACCCAAGCGCAACAAACCTAATGTCGTTGTGTAGCTTATTTGCCTCAGAGAGCAAAATATGCGCTGCGAATTTCTTCCTCAATGCTTCGAGTTGTAACTTCTTTCGTCCACCTTCAGTTGTAAACTAACAATCGAATTCTTCTCCCACCCCATATATCGTTTCATATGTCTCATTGTGAAAACTCCACAATCTGTAGCATTTGTTGTTGTAGCCCACGAGATTTTGACCCTTTCAACGTTCAACTTGGCTATGTCGACAACTTTTGGATGACCTTTCCACTCCAAGTAACGTACAAAAATATCTTTCTGCAATATGGAGTCAACAAAGATGTTATGGCCAATTTTTCTGTTACAAAAAAAAAAAACATTTCATGAATTGTAATTTTCGAGGATAAGATCATTACCAGTTTATAAGGAGTGTCCTTCAGAAAGTAATCATCATTGTCGTTGATACGGGCTAGATTTTTGGCTCTCACCCGATTGTCAATTATTGATATCTTTGGACATTTCAGCTCAAATACCATGACATAGAAGTGGGCATACTCCCGGATAGGAAAGAACACCAAATCGAAGCTTCTGGGATCCATAAGATCTGGATTTCTATAAAGTGCATCAAACATGCGCTTTTCAAAAGTCGAAAGTCTTTTTTCTTCATCAGCATTTTTTAGTTTTAACATCCAATCAACCTGAGAGAAGTTTATTTATAGAGTTTAATTTACCACATATAATGCCATACCAGATATGATAATTTACCTTACAATGGTATTCGTGTTACAAAATAGCCGATGGTTTGACCCTGCTTTTTTTAATTTTTCTTCAAAATTTAACACATCCACCCAAGCATCAACAACAACATTTGAAACCAGGCTACCAGGTTCCAGGGTCTTCATTAAGTATTTCTCAACCATGGCGTTTTCTCCTTTAAAAAGAAAGTCTCTGCATATCCAAATCAAAAGTCAATATAACAATTGTTCTAATCACCTAACGCTTACCTTTACATTTTATAAAATCAACAAGATACACTTACATTGCTGATGAGAACAGCTGTTTCTGAGTTTTTTCTGATCCAGCATAGTCGTTTGACTTATGTAACACATGACTGTAAAATTTTTAACAACTATGTTATGTTTTGAATTTTTCAACCAAGTTAAAAAAACCCAAAAGGATACACAAATGTTGTTGCATACCTTCTATTAATAACACCATGTTTCATAAGGAATTTCCAAATTTTCGTTTCTTCATCTGTTATTGGTTCATCAAGGTGCACACCAATTTTGACGTTTTTACCCAAATCAGTAGCGGTTGCACTTGCTTCTGTCACCGGTTTTAGCCTTGTGCTTTCCAATTTTTGGACTACATCATCAATTGATAGTCGTTTTCCCCCACCTATCAGTACAAAACCCATCTTATTAGCTACAATGTAACATAACAAGCAAAAAAGGTGATGATAAAGCACCTTTTGATTTCTGAACTAATCTATGGTTTGTTACCGACCTTAGGTTCTCAAGGTAGTAAATCACTATTACGGCATTATTAATGGTAGCATACCTGTCCCTATATCATCCTTGCCATGCACGCCCTCAACAGTCAATTTTGCCTCTTTCACACGTCCTACATTTTAAAGGTAATGTTATCTAACTATAACATAGCAAAATTGAGTCTAATTTTAGAATGGCATGCCTTTTGTATACCTATACCCATATCATGTAAATATGTCATGTCTGCTGCTGTTACGCGACCATCCACTATGTCATCAGCATGTTTTACAGGTTCTACATTAGAAGGTAACATATATTAGTTAAATGTAATTAGGAATAACATGTTTTTATTAATTTAATACACCTATCGCCATAGTAGCCTTCTCATTCCGTCCACCAACACTCAATTCTGCCCCTAACATACCAAAAAAAGGTCAGCCTTTATGTTTATAATGTAATATAAGATAATCAAGGGTAATTAACTTCTGATACGTTCTTACGGTTACATACCTTTCCCCACTCTGTCTTGATTACCTGAGGTCTCAGTCTTGTCTCTCACACCATCAACATGCAAACCTGACTTCTATCTTTTTTTCCAGCTGAAGAGTCTGATTCAATATCATCTTCACTTTCATCCACCATCTCATCTTCGATATCTAGGTGTTGATCATCCATTTCTTTTTTTTATTCAAAAATACATATCAGTAACAATCTAACTGTTTCCAGCAACTATAAGTAAATAAGGTAACACATACAAACCTCAGTTGTCATCATTGTCTTCATCTGAACTATCTGTATCAATCTCTTCTTCATCAAAATGTATACTGATATCATTCAACACATTGTTAATCTTTTTTCCAGGTGAGCCACCTTTGTGTCGTTTGCTTGTCTCACCAAACAACAAATCATACTTTTTTTCTTAACATTTGCACATCATGATTCTCTGGTATGATTTCTTCAATCTCGTCTAATTTTAATTCAACCTTTTCCTTTATTCTAATCAGTTTGTCGATTAGTCCACTTATCTCACTCAATTTCTTCTGTTACAAAAAAAAAAGAAAAACAGGTAAGTATGTTAATGTTTATTTTTTGGCATAACATAAGTATCCTTTTTTTCACCTCTTACCGATTGATCATGTTCTTTAACATCCTGTGTAGGTAAGTTGTTGCATCTTCCTCCAAATCCACCCTTAGTGATTTCCAATGCTTGTCTTCTCTTTAGCTTATTCATGTCCCAGAATTCTATTGCCGCCTTTGTACTATCCACTTTTATACCTTTACACTTGACGTTTTCCACATACAAAAGCTTTAAAAACCAAGGTTACAAGTTAGTATTTGCCTAACAAAATGGAGTTAAAGTAGCAAGATGACCAAAATTATTACCGTTAATATTGTAAGTGGCCCTGCAAACTGAGACCCTGGGTCACATCTCCGCCAGTGGTCTTTACATGGCTTCATTCCTTGGATAACATAGGAACACCAGTCAATTTGTGAGAAATCAGTGTCCTTTGTTATCTTCTTAAATAAGTACTCTCTACATCTTCCTTGACTATGGCACTCCACCATAATTGTGAGGAACATCATCAAAACGTCTAAACGAAATATGAATGTGTCTTCCTCCTTAGCTTTATGTATGTTCTCCACCATGTTGGTTACCGCCACAAAGCGCCCCGGATACCTATCCCTCCACTGTTTCACCTCTGCTGCCATAAAGTCAAAGGGTTCCTTTTGTGAATTTTTAAGCCTTTGCATAGTATTCCTAACAACCTATGGATAGCTATTTTGTCAATTTTGATGCTTCCATTTTCCAGCTGTATTTCCATTTTGTCTGGATCAAAGTTGTCCATGACATAGTGAGCCAACTTCCCGGGTATTCCATTAACGTTAAATTCCAAAAGCTTGCAAAAGCCCATTTTTCTCACGGCCTCCTTTTGTTTGTCCTTTAATGCTTTAATGAATTTATACATTTGTAATGGCGAAGAACGTGTTTGCAACGAGAACCATCCCTCTTCTGCGTTTGTTTTCGAACTTGGCGGAACTCTATTCGCCTTTTTTTTTCCTGATCCTCCTGTTATACATAATTTTAAATTCTTTTAAATAACCAATTCATTTAACAAACATATATATAAACCCACGCAAGCAATATGTTTTTTACCGTACCTGTTGTTGTACGTTTTTTTTGCACTTTGAACTGGTTGCTCATCCTCAAAAGTAACGTTTTTTTCGGTTTTTTCTCTGAATTTCCTGCTAGACATTTAACACACATATATATTTTTAATCAAAACGGTTGATTAACATACACATTGTCTGATTTTATGAAGAACCTCTTAAACAAGTTATGTCCTATCTTTAAAGTAAATAGACATGATCATATTAAAACTGCCAAGCAGTTTGTATATTTTCTCATACCCGTTGTAGTTCGTTTTTTTGAACCGTGCCCTGGTTGCTCGTCATCGGAACTAACTATTTTCTTCTGTTTTTTCTGTGGAATCCCTGTTATACAGAATATCAAATAGTTTTAAAACATGTAACACATACATACATTTTAACCGACAAATGATTTATTCACCTACCCGTTGATCGTTTTTCTGAGGAACCCATAGTTGTATCCAGTTCATTTTCATCAAAGTCTGCATTAGCAAATTTTCGGTTACCTTTTTTATAAGTCAGGGGACTACACAATTTGTATTGCAAAACATTTTGGTAACATAATTAGTTGCTTTTTAACCTTTTTCTGTTTGGTATTGTTGTGTTCATTAGGAGAAACCAAATCTATAACATGCTCGGATACTAACAAACGTGGGCTTTTCCTTGTAGCCTTCGTAGACATTTTTTTGCTAACACCAAGAAAACACAGTTACAACATACAAATACAAGGTCTTTGTAAGCACAACCATCTAAAGCAAATGATTACCCAAAAAAAAAACCCGTGAACATCACTACATGTAACTTACAAAAGCCATAACATTTTTTATTTCTAAGTTTACAAAATGTAAACAAAAGGTCATTTGGACTGCAACTCTCATTATATGTTATGATTTCTAACTTTACAAAAGACTTTACAAAGTCTTTTTAAACACAAAGTCTTTGTAACCATCACTTTTTTTTTAACTTTACAAAATATGAACCCAAAGTCTTAAAAAAGCCATAATGTTTTTTATTATAACATTTTGGAATTTTAACATTTTTTATTTTTTACTTTACCAAATATAAACAGAAAATCTTTGATAAACACAATTTTTTTTTTGTAACCCCAACCTGAAAATCACATTTTTTTTTTATACAAACCCCTAGTATAATTTACTTCAACATCACATTTTATAAAAAGCCCTAATATAAGTTACAACTAGTATCCGAACATTTTTTACTTTTAAAGCCCTAAGATACCTAACCAACAATATGCCCAGTAACTTCTTCATAACATAATATCTAACAAACAACATCTAAGTTTAATTAAATCCATATAATGTGACACCTGGCACGTTTAGGTTAACATTTTATAAAACACATAAGTCTACCTTAGCGAAAAACGTTTTCAAACATACTTAACTAGGCCAGTTGAGTCGTTATGATGGTTCCGGGAATCATCAGGAGTCGTTACAATGATCCACGGGATCATTGGGAGTCGGTCCATAACCATGTGAACACGGATTGGTGATTTGTAGAATCGCCGGGTTTAACGCACACACGTAAATCTCGAGTCCCGGGAATTGGTGAACTGATGGGAACATGTTAGTTATCATGCATTATGTGCTTACAATCATTATATGACTTGTCGGTATGTGAATACGTGTTTATATGTGTTAAAATAGTGATTACGCGTAATTGCATGACATTATAGGTGATTACGCATAATTACATGACATTATAGGTGATTACGCGTAATTGCATGACATTATAGGTGATTACGTGTAATTGCATGACATTATAGGTGATTACGCGTAATTGCATGACATTATAGGTGATTACGTGTAATTGCATGTAAATAGGGGGTGATTGGCCCAATTGCATGCTGATAGGGGTGATTGGCCCAATCGTATTATCCATCTTTGGACTATTTCTACACTTATTCTATCTTCTTCTTCGGGTTTGAAGATTAAGGGGATTATCGCTTATACTTGGCAGTAGTGTACATTGGGGTGGTTTTGGCACGTACTTGAGATTTTTCCGGGATTTGGATATCTCCCCTCTATGCTCTAATGTACATACTTGCCTACACACACACTATCCTGCACTAGTACTTGTCATAGTACACCCCTGAGTGATTGTTCACTTTGGGGACCTTCGTGCGATAACAGTTTCTTTTAGGAATATGGGTGTCGGGTGATTGGAAGTTCTAGCTAGGAGCACACCTAGAGGACCATGTAGAGCGATTTGTTATTTCGGGTGCACACGAAATCATAAATCGAAATGCATGAAAATCTTGGTGGACTTCGAGTTCGGACAGATGATCATGCCGGGACCCCGTTCTGAATTCGTTTGGTCACTAGTAGTTTGATCTAGTAGTGATGCTGAGTATCTTGCTTGTGTATTGGCAGAACATGTCTGGTCGTACTGGTCAACATACTGGGGGACGCCGTGGTGGCGGCGGGGGCCGCACGGGCGGTGGACAAGGTGGTGGGAACATCACCATGACTCAGGCAGAGTTAGATAGCATGTTGCAGCAACAGTTGAACATTGCGTTGGCTGCTTTCCAGGCTGCTCAGCAAAATTTAGGAAATACTAATCAGGTGCAGTCTGGGTGCACTTACAAGAAGTTCATGGATTGTAAGCCCCATTACTTCAATGGGACTGAAGGGGCAGTGGGACTGCTCCGGTGGTTAGATAAGATCGAATCGGTGTTTGCTATGTGCAACTGTCCTGACGCTGATCGCGTCAAGTATGCTTCTGCTACTCTGGAGGGACATGCTTTGACCTGGTGGAACTCCACCACTGCGAACCTTGGCCTGGGTGAGGCCAATGCTATGCTGTGGTCCGAGTTTATTCAGATGTTGAGGGCAGAGTATTGCCCAAGGGACGAGATTATGAAGTTGGAACACGAGTTTTGGAATCTGAAGATGGTTGGGTCCGAGATCGAGGAGTTCACTGCTAGGCACAACGAGTTGGCTGTTATGTGCCCCGGTTTGGCTACACCGGAGTACCGGAGGATTGAGCACTACGTTGTTGGGTTAGTGCCGAAGATTGCTGGGCTTGTTGCCGCTGCTGATCACAATACTATGTTGGCCACTGTTCGGGCAACTCACAAACTGACTAACATGAAGGTGGCTGAGGGCGTCTTACCTCCCAAGGGTGCTGCCGTGAAAGCTCCTGTGGATAACAAGCGGAAGTGGGATGCTACTTGGAAGAGTGCGAGTTCGGGTCAACCGCAACAGCAGGTGAGGAAGACTGAGATTTTGGGATCGTCTTCGGGTCAGAGGCAAGACGGGTACACAGGGAAACTGCCGGAGTGCAATCAATGTGGGTTCCATCATTATGGCAGCTGTGAGAAGTTTCGTTGCAACCGTTGTAAGCGTGTGGGCCATGTTGCTAGAAACTGCAGAGTCAATCTCCAGACAGTTCCAGGTCAAGCGATTGTCCCTGCTCCTGTTCCTTAGGGAAACCAATTGTGTTATAACTGTGGGGAGTTGGGGCATCTCAAGCGTAATTGCCCGAAATTGAATCAGATCGAGGCAAGGGCTGCAGGCGGTGGTGGAAACAACGAGGGTGGCGGTCGGGCTACTCGTGCTCATGCTTACGTCATTGGTGCTAGGGAGAACGTGGAGGATCCTGATACTGTTACTGGTGAGTTCTCTTTTCTTTCTATTTTTCGTGATCTGGTTGCATTCATTCGTGTTGTTTGGCGTTTCGCGTTCATCGAGTGTCTTCAGTATTGAGTTTGGTTATCGTTTTGTATTCATGGGTTTGATGTGGGTCCTTTGGAGATGCTACTTTGACGGTACTGGTGTGCCATTTATACCGATCACAGTAGTCTCCAGTAGGCCTTCGATCAGGAGGATTCGTTGTTTTGCATTCAACTCGGGGAGGGCGGTTCCCCAACCTGGAGTATCTGTTGTTATCTTTATTCGTTTGTGGTTATCCTTTCGTTTGCATTCCGGGAAACGTTACTTGGGTTAGGTCGACACTCATTACTGTCGAAGAGTGAATCTTGGGGCGAGATTCCTTTCAACAGGGGGATGATGTGATGACCAGGAAAATTTTTCTTTTTATCGCTTCGCTCTCTTTTACTTCGGGAAATTTTCGGGACGAAAATTCTTTCAACAGTGGGATGATGTGACACCCCACACGTTTAGGTTAACATTTTATAAAACACATAAGTCTACCTTAGCGAAAAAAGTTTTCAAACATACTTAACTAGGTCAGTTGAGTCGTTATGATGGTTCCGGGAATCATCGGGAGTCGTTACAATGATCCACGATATCATTGGGAGTCGGTCCATAACCATGTGAGCACGGATTGGTGATTTGTAGAATCGGCGGGTTTAACGCACACATGTAAATCTCGAGTCCCGGGAATTGGTGAACAGATGGGAACATGTTAGTTATCATGCATTATGTGCTTATAATCATTATATGACTTGTCGGTATGTGAATACGTGTTTATATGTGTTAAAATAGTGATTACGCGTAATTGCATGACATTATAGGTGATTACGCGTAATTGAATGACATTATAGGTGATTACGTGTAATTGCATGTAAATAGGGGGTGATTGGCCCAATTGCATGCTGATAGGTGGTGATTGGCCCAATTGCATGCTGATAGGGGGCGATTAGGAGGATTTATGGGCGATTAGAGCCTTGATCGCTAGTAGTACATGCGATTAGGAATCCTAATCGCCTGTACTACTGCGTAATCGCCTGGCACATGTCTAACGACTAGAACGCATATAAATACTACCCTTATGTTGTAAAACATCATTTGTGAAACCCTAATACACCCCAAAGCCATCCCACACCTTATCCAACCTCTGGAACACGTTTTTGCTCAAGAAATCACCTTTCCAAGCCTTACACCTCATAATCTTGCAATTTCAAGGTGTGTTCTTCATTCCAAACCTTTGTAATGTTATTGTTTTGCTCCCTAAAGGTCTAGACCTGGTTTCTAAACATTTGTGTCTTTGAAAACGTATTAAAAACGGTTTCTAAACAAACCCAAACCTCTATGCTTGTTATATGTGATGTATTCATGCAACATAGGATTTTTATTATTTAAACATGATTATTCTTGTGTTATTGATATGTTTCTGATCTAAATGAGTTATTATGATGTTAACCTAGGAGTTTGAAGGTTCATAGATGTGTATTATTGATAATAGGCGTTTTGATCCGTTTGAATGATTATGAAGGATTGATAATGATATGTTGTGTTTTGTTGATTGTTTAAGGTTAGGGTTTACTCTAGGATGATGCTAGAACAGTAGGATAATGTGGGACAATGTCGTTATGTGATTAAATCTGGATATTTGCTATTTAGGGTAAGTCTTGCATGTTGATGTGACGTTTACATGCTAGTTATGCTATTTTGGGAAAACACTTGCATTTGGGACTGTTAGGATGATAATAAATTAGGGGTTTTTGCTTGAAATAGTTTGATAAATGTTTTGGGTTTGATATTGGGTGTTTCCACATGTTTCGAATCTGATTTGGAGGGTTAAACACGCGAAAAGACATAAATGTGCAGTAGCGGCGATTAGGAATTCCTAATCGCCTATAACAGGGGCGATTTGCCCCAATCGCATGATACTTGGGGCCATTGGGAGCCAAATCTCATGTAAGTTCATGTGATTACATCCTAATCACTAGTTGACCTTCCTAAATGCATGTATGATAGCCTAATCACATGTAACACACGTGATTACAATCCTAATCACTAGTTGACCATCCAAATCACTAGTTGACCATCCTAATCATTAGTTGACCTTCCTAAATGCATGTTTGATAGCCTAATCACATGTAACACGCGTGATTAGAATCCTAATCACTAGTTTGACCATTCTAATCACCAGTTGACTTTCCTAATTGCATGTTTGATTCCTAATCGTGTGTACTGCTGTTATATATGTATTCTAACATCCCGGAACACGGTTTGACACCTAGGAACATGTTAGGAACACCGTGACATGTCTAATAACTTGGTAATACGTGTTCGGACTTGTTTATGCGTTACTTGGGCGTTATGCTAGATAGGGTGAATGTTTGCGCATGCTAAGTGTTTAATTGCATATGTGGCTTGATATCTTGTATGTGGCTAACACGTGGGAACTCGGGTCACCAATGGGATGTCGGGTCTTGTCTGGTCGGGTCAGTTTAATGTTCAAACATGTTTTCAACATACAGAGTCACGGTCTGGACAATTTGGGGACTGATTAGCCTTTGGGGTTAGTAGTCATCACACTTATGTAAACTCATTGATAGGTCGCCACTAGTAGGGACTATCACACACGTGTCGGATTTCTATATTACCGAGGACGCACTCTAAGGTGAGTTTCACGACCCCACTCTTTTACTGGTTTTACATTTTCGGGGGAGAAAACATGCTGTGTTCTTTAAATGTGTGTCAATTGTGTTTGCAAGTTTATTACGTTTGGGATGGTTCATTTGGGTTCAAAGTATTCATTTATGTTCAGTATTATATGACCTATGTTGTGGCAGTTCGTTAGCCGTAATGCGGTAGTTCGTTAACCCCTATGTGGTAGTTCGTTAGCTATGATATAGTAGTTCGTTAACCATGGGATGGTAGTTCTTTAATCGCGGCGGGCGAAAGTTCGTTTGAGAGGTTCGTTATGGAGTTCAAACGTTTAACGAGTGTTTTCATCGGTCGGTTGTATCATGATAGTCTTTCAAAAGCTCATGAAACGTTTTTACTTAAAACCTATGAACTCACCTGCATTATTTGCTGACATTCTTTAGCATGTTTTTCTCAGGTCGCTAAGTTAGCAGCTATCGGTAGGCGCACAGAGTCTCACGGCGTCTAGGATTCACTTGCACGTCTTTTAGTACTTTCAAACTTTTTATGTTTTACTTTCGGTTGTAATAAAGTTTACGCTTCCGCAGCAATGATTAGATTTTTGAAAACTTAATGTGCAATTTACGTTGTTTTCATATCATTTAGTTGTTGTTTATTGTGACCGTTGACTTGGATCCTAGTGTGTCACGCGCCTCGCGGTAAAACCCCGCACGCGGAAATTTGAGGGTGTGATATATAAAATTCAACTTTTTTGTAACCTACATTTCAAGAATATATATTTTTCTGGAACTAACAAAACCCAAAACAAAAACTAAAACATAATCGTTGTGCTTTAATGTATAATTTTAAGGGTTTCCAGGACTAAAAAGTTTCTAAAACATTATGTGACAGATTACCTTTGTAGACGACAATGTTTGGTTTTTGGATGACAGATTTTTTAAGATCTTTGTAAATGCTTTGCGTGGTTTTTTAAGATTTTTTTAAGGTTGTTTTGGAAGAAGGGTTTTGGAAGACGCTAGTTTACAAGTAAGGGGAAGGGTTTGATGAAAAATCTTGTTTGTTAGGTGGGATTGAGGTTTTTGAAAGAGTGTTATGATGAATAGGGGGAATATACGAGTACATTGTTAATGAGAAAGAAACATTGGAAACTGTTTAATGTGTCAGTTACTTTCTTTCTGTTTGGCAGATACACAAAATGTTTGTTGACTCTTTTAACCCTCTTTGCTTTATTTGGTTTCTTTCCTTAAAAAAACCAAAATCAAATGAAAAAAACAAGGGCCATTGATCAAGATGATTGAAGGGTCAAGATGAGGTTTTCAAAGTTTCTTTAACTGGAGAGGGTTTTCAGAATATCCTCCCCCTATATATATATATATATATATATATATATATATATATATAGTGTAAGTATATAAAGAAAACCCAAGTTATAGTGTAAACTATGAAAACCCATCTTGTGGCTTGGAATGAGCCACATCACACAAGAAAATAATGATTTTATATTGTAGGGAAGGGTATATTTGTAAAATAACTCTCATGTCAACATCAATATCAAACCTCCTTTTTCTTTTATCTATGGAAACAAGTACATCAGAGAGCATCATTACTCTCACCCTCACAATCTCCCATATCCATACATCACCCCAAGTTTGAATTTTCATAATCCTTCCTCACCCTCATAATCTTCTTAAAAATGGATTTCAATATCCAGGATGAACAACCGTCCATCATCAACTCTCCATCTCGTTGTCTTGCTGCAAACAATTTCGCACTTGATGAGTATCACCCTAGAATGGTTTTCAATAACCCTCCTGGACAACAGGCGATCATTCCAGGTGCACCTCGAAGGGGTATTCGTAACAATCCCCCAGTTGATGATGTTCCAATAGGTATGTGGTTCGATTCATGTGGTTGATGTTTTTTTTACATTTTTACTTGTAATGAAGATTAGTATGTGTATAAAGTTTGTGTATGAAGGGTTTATATGGTTTTCTTCTTTTTTAACAGAGTTTGATGAAGGGGACCCTTCATCATTCGTTGTTGATCGTGATCGATGTGTTGATGGTGAAGGTTAGTTGTTTTCTCCTCTTTTTTAAGTTGTATTTTTTAGTAGGGTTTTGTATTTTTGTGTTATGTTTAGTTTTGTGAAGTGTTTGATCTAATGCTAAAAAAAAAAAAAAAAAAAAAAAAAACTTATGTTAACCTTTTTGATTTTTTTTATTATTTTTTTGTTTATGTTAGATTGTGAATGTATGGGAGGTAATTATAATGTCTTTTGTGTTTTGGATATACGAACACCATGTGTTTGATGAAATGCCTGACTATGTTAACATGTGTTATTCTGTTAGTATGTTAGAAGTTAATAGTGAATGTATGGAAGGTAGTTATAAGGTATTTTGTGTTTTGAATATATGGATGTCTATTTAAAGTTAATGGTGAATGTATGGAAGGTAATTATAATGTCTTTTTGTGTTTTGGATATATGCACTCCATGTGTTTGATGAAATGTCTCAGTAGGTTAACATGTGTTACTCCTGCTAGTATGTTAGATGATGAGTTGGTCACATCGTTTAACATCTCAACTATTGTTTTGCAGTTGATAATGAAGACCCCCCACAGTTAACATATGTTAAGATACGAAGTCCAAAGGTGCCGAGAAAAATATGTAGAAAAACTTTTGAATAACGTTTTCTTTTTGGTAGTCCATGTATAGAATTACTAGATTTATTTTGTTAAAGTGGTCAATAGTTTGTAATCATACTTTGTAATAACGTGTGTTAATTGTTTGTATGCTTTATTTCTCAGTATACTTTGTAATACAGCTTTAACAAATGTTACCTCACTAACACATGTTAACCTTTTTTTTCAAGTGTTTGACTTTCTTGTTGAAACATGTGTCACAAAAAAAACAAGTTACCTTTATTTGGTCGTTGTTGAAGCTTCTGAATATCGTTTCTTTTTTAGTACTCAATGTATACATTTACTATATTTATTTTGTTAAAGTGATTAATAGTTTGTTATGATACTTTGTAATAACGAGTATTAACATATGTTACCACACCACCCATACTAACAAATGTTAGATTTTCTCATGGGTATATTGGGGCAACCGTTTAACTTTATCAAATCACATAACACATGTTACTCCTTTATGACTAACTAATACATGTTACCCTTCCATGCAGTTCATTTGAATGTCCTGGGTAGGTTTATCTCTTTGTTCAATAGTTTGTAATGATACCTTTTTTTTGTAATAATATGTGTTAATAGTTTGTATGTTTTACTTATTAGTAAACTTATGAAGTGAAAACTATAGGGGTAAGCAAGAAAAAAAAGGCTGACAATAAATACAAGTTATTTTGTAAATTAGTCAGTAGTTTGTAATGATACATTGTAATAATGTGTGTTAATACTTTGTATGCTTTATTTCTCAGTAAACTTATGAAGTGAAAAATATAGTGGTGAGCAAGACAAAAAAAAAAGGCTGACAATAATGCAAGTTTAACATATATTACCAAATAACACATGTTAATCTCTCATGCAACATTAACACATGTTACCCTTCTATGCAGTTCATTTAAATATCGTGGGTAGGTTTTTCTCTTGTTTAATAGTTTTTAATGATACTTTGTAATAATGTGTGTTAATAGTTTGTATGCTTTTATTTTCGAGTAAACTTATGAAGTGAAAACTATAGTGGTAAGTAAGACAAAAAAGGCTGCCAATAAATACAAGTTTAACATATATTACCAAATAACACATGTTAATCTCTCATGCAACATTAACACATGTTACCCTTACATGCAGTTCATATGAATGTCCTAAGTAAGTTTATCTCTTGTTCAATAGTTTGTAATGATACTTTGTAATAACATGTGTTAATAGTTTGTATGCTTTATTTCTCAGTAAACTTATGAAGTAAAAACTATAGTGGTAAGCAAGAAAAAAAAGGGCTGACATTAAATACAAGTTTAATAAATGATATCAAATAAAACATGTTAACCTCTCACGCAACATTTACACATGTTACCCTTCCATGCAGTTCATTTGAATTCCTGGGTAGCTTTATATTTTTTTTTCAATAGTTTGTAATGATAGTTTGTAATAACGTGTGTTAATAGTTTGTGTGCTTTTTATTTCCTAGTAAACTTATGAAGTGAAAATTATATTGGTAAGCAAGATAGGGTAACATATGTTAACAACAGGCAATTTATAGATACCTTTGATGCAAAAAAAATTCATAATTTTTTGATTCACCAGTAAGATGGGAGGGCATGTGAGATGGGATAACACATGTTACAAAAACTTCATTTGTACCTATAGGTCTTGGGGTAAATTTTATGTATAAGTTAAAAACTAAGTCATGCTTGATCTTAACACATGCTAGAAATAACACATGTTAACACATGATGAAATCACATAACACATGTTACCTTACCATTCATTTAGAAACACTCACGAATATGCACAATAGATATAGCTAAGAACACAACAGTGGAAAACATATGTCACAGATACTATCACCTACCATCCATTATAGAGTTATACAAATATTGTTATATGTACATTACATGTTAAGGTCAATATTTTAGCAAAAGAGTATACAATATAAGATACATAACCCGTAGATAGTGTGTCAAACATGCTACCCTTCTACGGTTTCCCAGCTTTGTTACACCGAAGGTATTTGTGTGTGGCGATACCCTTCCATACCTTCGTCTGGCCCTTTTTGACTGAGAAACCGGCCAGGTTGGCATAATCTCTGTACATTGCCAAAGCTGCGTCAAAGCTATCAAACGATTGACCAACAGTAGGTTTGTTTTTCTGGACAAAGTTTGGAATCCAAAACCTGGTTTCGTTGGGAGTTTCAATCACGTAATGCGGGGAGGGGGGTCTTCGTTAACATCTGAAAAAAATGTGTTAACATGTGTTACCAAACCGTCATCTAGCATAATGACTTAAAAAAAGTGATTTAACGCATGTTAGTTCGAAAAATCTAGTGGTATCAACTTTTACTCAAATCATCATCTGTGGTGCTAACAGGACACCATATATGAGATGTTAACATGTGTTACTAACCCATCAGCTAACATACTGACATATAAAAATTGTGTTAACATGTGTTACCAAACATCATCTAGCAGAGTGACTTAAAAAAAGTGATTTAACGCATGTTAATTCGAAAAATCTAGTGGTATCAACTGTTACTCAAATCATCATCTGTGGTGCTACCAGAAAACCATGGATGAGATGTTAACATGTGTTACCAACCCATCATCTAGCATAGTGACGTAAAAAAGTTATTTAACGCGTGTTAATCCCAAAATCTAGTAGTATAAAATGTTACCCAAATCATCATCTGTGATACCCAAATCATCATCCGAAATCTAAAAAAAATAATAATAACTATGTTTCCACCTTCCAATCCAAATAAACCCATGAAGACTTGAAAAATTAAAAGCAAATCATGATATTGTATAATTGTATTACTTTATTGTTGCTAGTCAAAAAAAAGGGAACCATATACGATGTGGACTGAAACAAATTAGAATAAACAGAACAGATCTATAAAGAACAGATCTTTTAAGGACACAACCACATTAAGGACACAACCACAAAGAACACCTTCAACCCCTTCTTCTCTGTTAACACCGACCGTCCTTTCTGACCGTATCCGGTCACCTTCTAACACCTCGGATGAATATCTTCACAATCAAAGAAAAACCCACTTCAATTTTTTTATATAAAAATAATAAAACTGGATAAATGAAAAAAAAAACCCAAATAAAAAATTGGGTTATCACCCAACAAAAACCCAAATCACAAACACATACATACCTATTAAAATTGAAAATCGTCACCATTGCCGTCAGATCTGAACATTAAGGTCATGAGAGGGAGGGAATGGAAGGTAGGGTTCTGTATCCATGGACTTTGATGGTACAAAGTATGGAGATGAGAGAGGAAATGGAGATGAGAAAGGAGATGGAGTTGGGAGGGGATGGAAATGAGAGAGGAGTTGGGAGGAGATGGGAGGAGATGGAGATGAGAGAGGAGTTGGGAGGAGAGGAGACGGTGGGCAGCGACAGTTGCAGAGAAAGGAAGAAGGTAAAGGGTTTTGTGTTCTTCAATTGGTGGGGAAAGGAAGAGGAGAAGAAGGTTATGGAGAATGAGAGAGATAAAGAAGAGGATGTGACACTTGATTTGATGGTGAGAGAGTGGTTATAATACTATTATTCTTATGTAGTAACATTACTATATTACCCTTTTGTAATATAATATTATTAATTGAAACCAAAAAGTCTTCAAATGAATATCATCCATTGATCACATTGGATGGATGGTCAAGATCAAGTTTTCATGGTTTCCACTCTAAGAGTGGGTTTTCATAATATCCATCCCCTATATATATATATATATATATATATATATATATATAGGGGGCTTTGGCAACAAATGTGAAATTGCCATCTAAAAGTTCAAGCTCCGTCACTACTCTTTAAATTTACCCGGATGATCAAGCTTTTGCTAATCGTTACAAAAATGTTTTTACGAGGGGATGTGATTTTAAAATAATTCAATTCCATGGTTTATCTATAATCTATAAATCTATATAAAGGAAAGCAATGAAGATGACATGACATTCATAGGTCCAACCTCCCCCCCCCCCCCCCACTCCTGAATGTGCCATGTGGCACCATGTAAGATTTTTTATTTTTTTTAGTATTTTAATAAATTAAAATTATTATGCATAATAAGAAAACCATACTTCTTCATCCCCTTCTCCTTCACTTTTTCACAAACCCAAACCCTAGGCTCACCCTCTCTCTCTACTCTCCCCCCTCTCTCTCTGCCACACACCAACGCCGCTTCTCCTCTTCTCCCTCTCCTCCACACCGTCGCCGCTCCTCCTCTCCTCCCTCTCCTCCACCAGCTGGCTGCCACCACTGCCCCCAACCTCCTCTCTTCTCCCTCTCCTCTCCCTCTCCTCCACCCCGCCTCCTCTCGATATTAAACCCCTTGTGATGAAAGATTTGAGTGTTGTTATGCATAATCTCTTAAGCATCTTCAACAATAGCATTAACTTGCTTTTGAAACTCCAAAAGAAACCGTTGAAGGTGATCTGGCTCCATGATCCCGTTCTCTGAGCACTGGTTAAAGAGGGTCTTCATTTGCGCCAGAGTTTCGGTGGCGGCTAGGCGGAACCACCGTCGGAAACAGAAATATACTGTGTAGGTTTGTTTAGACATTGTTGTTGATGGGTTGATGAGGGATTTAGGGAAGGTTGAGGATTTGGTTGGTTATAAAGATAGGAAAAACTAAAAAGTATGAATAACTGTTCGATCAGTTTCTTAACAGTTAATCACATATTCTTCTAAGAACACTTGATAAGATTTATCAAAGTAAATGCACAGCGGAATGTATAAGTGTTCTAAGTTAAAGTATCACTTTTAATAGGAGTTATTACTCCCCCTTGAATGTAGAACTAAAGCAGTTAATGAGAATCTAAGCAGTAAATGAATAAAATAGTAATAAGTTGCTTTCAAATAATTCTCAATATATTAGAAATGTTACTGCCAAAAGCTATCTAAAATAAAAGGGATGAACCAATCTATTTATAGACGAATAATATGTACAACGGAAGTATTAGAAACATTATAATAATACTACAACAGACTGTAGTATTGGAACTTGTACATAAAGTAACTTAAACTAATATAATACTAAAACTACTGAAGTTCAAGGCGGTGGGAAGCTTCTATCAAAACTGCTGATGAGTAGCAAACTTCTGGTAGTAATTCTTCAGAATTTGTTCTTCATATGTTTGTCTGGTTCATCTTCAGAACTTGTTTTTCAGCACTTTGTATAAGCTTCTTCAGAACTTGTTCTTCAGCAATTGAGAGTCCCATAGAAGTGAAAAGACTTAGTTGAGTGGCTTGTTGAGATTGTGGAGGTTGAGCAGCAAGAATGGAAGGCATTTGTTGTTGGCCCTGTTGTTGAGCAGGCATCTGTACATATTGTATTTGAGGCGCATATTGAATTTGTGGAGCTTGTGCCTATACAAAATGTGCACTTCCTTGTGTTCCTAAATTCTTGTTGTAACTGGAGTTAGCTTGATTTCCTGACTATGGTTGGTTATAGCTAGAGCTTCTACACTATCTAGCAAAGTGTCCCAACTTCTGACACTTGTGACATCTAAATTTAGATTTGTAAAAACCAACTTTTGTTTGATTGTTCATTCCAGGAAATTTCCTACCTATCCTTTTATAAAATTTGTTTGCTTTTATACTTAACATGGCCAGTTGGTGCAGTATGTTCATTTCTTCCAAATCATCACTACTGAAATTTTTTAAATCATCAAGAATGAAACACATGATATCAGTAGTTTGACTATTTTCTTCATTGTCATAAGTTGGATATGATCTTTCTGATGAGATTCCAGCAGTTATATCAATGTGATCAAAAGAACCAAAATCATTCGAACAAGTTGGTGAGTCTTGTCCTAAAAGTGTTGTACTACCTGTAATATAGTCATCAGCAGTTTTTCCAGAGTTTTGTAACTTTTTCTTTTTATTGATTTCTCTCTCAAAGTTAGTAATCCCCCATGTAATTTAGTGAGTGAAAGGGAGTCAAAATCCGATCCTGATCTAAGTACTATAGAATAAATTTCCCATTTTTCAGGTAAAGACCTTAAAAATCTATGCAACATAGATGAGTTTGTATAGGTCTGACCATTTAATTTTAACTCAGATATTAATGAAGAAAATATTTCAAATTGTTGTATCAAAGTTTCTCCATTAACATGAGTAAATGTTTCATATTGTTGAGCCAAAATTTCTCTTGTGTTGGCAATCACCTCATCAGTTCCTCCAAACTGTTCTTTGAGGCAATTCCATAGCTCTATGGCACTCTCACAATGTAAGAGCCTAGCATAAATTTCATTTGGGAGAGCCATTGCCAACACTGAAAAATCTTTAGCATTTAGCTCAAGTTTTCGGAAATCTTCATAAGTGTAGTCCTTTGGTTCTTTTGCCTTTTCTACTTTAGTTTATAGATCTGTTGTTACTGGTTTATGGGGTACATACATGACAGACCTCCAACAGCCAGTATTTTGCTGTGACAAAGTATGTTCCATCGTTCTTTGACAGATGTTATATTCATTTTAGGCTAGCATGGGAGGCTTGTTAGCAGATCCAATATTATGAGGATCCATTTTTAAGAAATTTGATTGATCAATGATTTCTTAAAGTGATTGATGTTTTTTATAAGGTAAACTTTTATCCTTGATTGAATATCAATAAGAGCCTGTGTCTGATTCTCAATTTGTTAGATAGATATGTTATCAGATGAACCAGAGTTCTGATACCAATTGTTGGATCAGTCTCTTAACAGTTAATCATAGATTCTTCTAACAACACTTGTTAAGATTTATCAGAGTAAATGCATAACGAAATGTATAAGTGTTCTAAGTTAAAGTATCACTTTTAACAGGAGTTATTACTCCCCCGTTAATGTAGAACTAAAGCAGTTAATGAGAATCTAAGCAGTAAATGAATAAAACAGTAATAAATTGCTTTCAAATGATTCTAAATATACTAGAAATGTTACTGCCAAAAGCTATCTAAATAGAAGGGATGAACCCATCTATTTATAGACGAATAATATGGACAACGGAAGTATTAGAAACATTATAATAATACTACAACAGACTGTAGTATTGGAAGTTGTACATAAAGTAACTTAAACTAATATGATACTAAAACTACTGAAGTTCAAGGCGGTGGGAAGCTTCTATCAGAACTGTTGATGAGTAGCAAACTTCTGATGAGTAATTTTTTAGAAGTTGTTGCTTAGATGTTTGTTTGGTTCATCTTTAGAACTTTGTCTTCAGTACTTTGTATAAGCATCTTCAGTACTTGTCTTCTTCTTCTTCTTCTTCAGTAAACTTTATACTTAGCAAAATTACGCAGAAGCTGATTCAGACTAAGGTTCAAAACTGGCTTTGTCAATCCTCTTTGACCCAACAATAACAATATTAATAATCTTGTGTGTGATGATTTTCATTATTATTATTCAATTCAGTAGGTATTGAACTTTAATCCTTTTTAAGTTTCAATTCCTTTTTCTTTCGATTAAAATTATTGTTATCTCCGTGATGTGACAGGTTGAGCAATTAGATATCTGGGTTTTGGTCTCTCTATTAGAGAAACTGGTCATCTCACATTAGTAAAGTTTGCAAGGGTAAGGTACTTTGGGAGTGCTTGGAATACATATATGCATTTTGTAAGTGGATATGTGATATTGAATCATTGAAATAAGATTATTAACTGAGTAGAATGGGTAGTAGAAAATGGTGTATCGATATGCTTTTATTTTTTGTGATTGTAATAATCAGATGCTCAAATGTTTCATTAATTGCAAATTGTAATTACGCTAAATGACACGTACTTCATTTTTGGTTTCTAATTTTTAGTATTTTTAGATCTATTAATATGTTGTTGGCTTTGTTCATTAATTGCAAATTGTAATTACGCAAAAACAATGTATTGTTTTAATACGTGATCATTATTTTGAAACTTAGTTTAGGTTTGGAGAACAACAGTAGAAGATAACCGGTTAATCATCAAAATTAAATGGTTCCGGTCATGTTTATTATAACCATACGTGCTCCAGTTACCGATCTAGAGTTCCCAGCGAGGTATATCTAACTGCATGTTCTGCACGGGTGAAGGTCCGCAACCACAAAGCTTAGATTTTTTTGGTTTTTTTCTAAAATGACCTCATAAAATCAACTAACCACCAACAAGCATGTGATCGATGTCGTTTGGTTAGTCAAAAGAATGAAAATAAGTAGTAAAGTGAAAGTGAGTCGTCTCCACACGAAATTGGTGGACAATCGTAGTTTTGTAATTTAACTAATAAAATTAAATTCGAATTGTTTTGTTATTTGTTTTTCAATTTAAGAAAATAAACTTAGGAAGTTGTAACAATAATATTAAGGAAGTAATCCCCTCCAGGTTTCCGGTTCAATGATTCACCCTACGCTTATTTAGATGATAGGATACCACATAGACATATTTTTGTTGAACGGTTTAAGTTAAGTGATAATCAAACACAAGTTTTTAATAATAACTTGTACATTTTAACTACCAACCCACAAACAACAACTACCCTCCCATTAATCAAACTACTCACGATGCAAGAAAACCTAATGCAAATAAGAAAAAGATAAGCAATTGCACAGATGTGACTTGTTTAAATAACTCAAACCACGAAGATCTTTCAAGTGATTAAAAGACAATCCATAAACCAAATCAAACAAGAGTTAAAGTTTCACAAATAAACCGTACATCTGAAAGTGATTACAAAGATGTTTAGCCGCTCATGGTTACAAGAAACGTAACAAAAAGTTCAATAACAAACTCGAACATGTTGATGAGAATCGAAGATATGGATGAATGCTGATGAATGTTGATGTTTTTAGCTCCAAATTGGTCCAAAGTATTGTTAATTTTCGTCAATATAGGCTAAGAATCGATTAGGGTTTAGGAAAAATCTTTTTAAAATTAAGAAAATAACTTTCCTAAAATTTCTCTAAACCTGCCGTAAGCTACTGGTATGAACCGTAGCTTATGGTTCAGTCATATGCCCAGCATGCTTCTTCCAGCAGTACCTTACGCCTCCAACCCTTAAGTTACAGGACAAAGAATCGCTGATTCTTTCTTTTTCTTCATTGAGCCAACCGTAAGCTACGCTTTAGAGCCGTAGCTTACATCAAGTTCTTCAACCTTCCTTCCACTTGTTCTTCCTTCAAATCCTTGCATCCAAACACCATCTAATCTCATTCCCCTTCATCCAAATACCATCTAAACTCACTTTTCTTCCTCCAAACACCCCTCCAATCTTCAATTCTTCTTCATAAACATAATTTAAACATTCTTCAAACATGAAATCATCCTTTAACACTCGCTTCTCACAACACATATTGTCTTTGATTGAGTGCAGGTCACCCATCATCTTGTAGAATAATTCAGATTGTATTGCTCGGGTTGCTTTGATAAAGGCCCAGATAGCCAACCGGGCACGTACGTGATATCAGCATGGGGGTTACGAGGTTGTTGAAACCCCTGATCCTCTTCTTCTTCAATCGGTGTGTCTCGAATCATAACCCCCTGCAGTCTTTCGCTTTTTGGACGCCCCCGCTGCAGATGAAGATTCAGCTTCTTTCCCTTTGCCCTTTCCAAATATCTTTGACTTCGTCGTCTACACACATAAACAACCAAACACCTCAAGTTAGTGTATTGAATTCAAGTCATAAACAAGTGTGTTCCCAACATTCCTTCCTACACTTGTTTATTGCCGTGTTTTGCATATGAATCACCAATTGTTATTCAAAGTACATGAAAATGCATTTAAATCTATAAAAGATATCAATTTCATGTTCTTGTTACTCACAATATATTGTTCAAAGTTCATTGTTTTAAACATTTATAAGTAAAACCTCCTACTTGGTGATGATTCATAGCAAACCCATAATAATGCATACAATCAATCCCAAGTATAATCAACAAATAAGGTGCTAACACAAAAGCTTGTTCCTTTAACCTCCTAGTTTATCATCTGCAACTCAATATCAACATAATAAGTAATGAACATAGCATAGGATAGTAGAAACATACCTTAGCTTGATAACAAACAATAGAAAGAAAAGACTGCAACTTTAAAGAATATCCCTCAAAAACCTACAAATTCGTCCCTTAGAACTCCAAAAAAATCTCAAAAACCGAGTCGAATTAGCACAAGATATGTTAGGGGTTTTGTAGAGCTCAAAAAATTAATCGGGTTAGGCTTTAGAATCACTTGATTTGATTAAGTATTGAGTGAGTTATGAATGCTTGAAGATTTAGGGTTCTTGAGGATCTTAGAGAAGGAGATAAGAAAAGTGAATGCAAATCGATTTATGTGGCTGAAAAATCTTGTGGAACCGGTTTTTTTCTTGTTTATTACGGCTTGGATCAGGTTTAGATCAATTGGAAAGGTCTGGTTCACTTTTGTTCTTACTCGACCATAAGCTACGTGAGTCACCCGTAGCTTACACCATAAACCTTCGACATTTGAGTGTTTTGGAGTTGCACAAGGCCGTAAGCTACAGGACAATTTTGTCACACCCTCAAATTTCCACTTGCGGAGTTTTACCGCGAGGCGCATGATAAACCAGGATCCAAGTCAACGGTCACAATAAACAACTCTATATGAAGATACATGACATTCAAAAGACATAGTTTTCATAAACTCAAAACCAGTAGCGGAAGCATTAGACAAGTTACAAACCATAGACCCAATGTACCAAGTGTTTATTACAAAACATGATCTAAACCTAGACGCCAATGCAGACCCGTGCGCCTAGTTCCATTTGTTGCTACCTTAGCGACCTGAGAAAAACATGCAAAAAAGACGTCAACATATAATGCTGGTGAGTTCACAGGTTTGTTCAATATGTTACCAGATGTTACCAAAACGTTACCATGTCCATACTATATCAATGTTACCAAGTACGCTAGCTAGGCGTATGTTTTATTACTACTACGATTGGAAACCATTACTAGACACGTTTAGCAATGTTTAGCATATGTTTAAGCAGCCCGAATGTTCAGCATGATACCAATGTTCCAGTTCGAGACAACATGCACCCGCCCGGCCCTCCAAGCCGACGAGTGGGGCAGGTCACGCCCAATAGATCTATCCACATTTCCCCCGTTGTGCATCCCCGCACATTCATGGTTTCCCCCGGGAATTCCAAAGATCGCATAGCAATACAAAGTTAAAAACCATAGTATGACATATGTTACCAAAATAGTTTAGCGCATGTTTTCTCCCCCAAAAGTTAAAGCAGTAAAAGTGGGGCCGTGAACTCACCTTAGATAGCGTTCTTCGGTTACTAGTAAGAATGCTAAGCCCTTGATAATCCCTCTACCGGAGATCTATCAAAATGTTCACATAAGTGTTCCGACTTATAACCATAAGGTTATCTAGTCCCCGATTGTCCCGATCGTATCCATGTATGTTTTAAAGCGTGTTTAAATGTTTAACCGACACACTAGACTGACCCGACATCCCGTTGGTGACTCACTACCCTAACTAATCAAGTACACATAGATTACACACAAGGTTCAAGCATAAAATACTTAGTTTGTATCAAAAATCTCATTTCTACATCAGAACGGTCGAACCAATCAGATTAAGTCTCCTTCGCCCGTTTTATGTTTCGTTCGACCGTTTGATGCCTCCTTCGACCGTTTTAACCTCGTTCGCCCAAGTTCTCCCAGGTTCGACCCTGGATTCTCTCCTTCGCCCACCCGATTGGTCGAAGGAGTCCAGGTTCGCCCCTGTTGTACAAATTTTCCTAAAAACGCTTCAAACACATTCGAAACACCTCGAAACATCATCAAACACAGCAGTCAAGTATGAATAACTTATCCCTACAAAACCCCACCGATTTCCCCCAAATATACGTCCATTTCAGCCCTTTCTCAAAATGGTAAGAATTATGGAAACGTCACAATCATGCATGGATTCTTTACCCAATTTGGAAACTTTTGAAATCGATCCATATTCAACTTAAAATGCTCAGTTTGTCGAGTGTTCGATTTTTCCTTATTAGTTCTATTGATCATAAATATCATGCATCCAGTCTAGATTCGTTAAAACCCCCCAAAATACCCATAACATCACCATCTATCCAATTCTAACCCTAAACAACAATAACCCAGCATCAATAACAATCCTATATCATGTTTCTATCATAGATACAGCAGCAAATCATTGAACAACACATAACACCACATAATACACAATTTACATATGTTTATCATCATGAAGACCTATGTTTAAATGATAAGGTTTTGATTTAGAAAGATGTTTAAAAGGTTTTTAATCATGAAAACACCTTTAGAACAGATCCGGACAATTAGGGTTAGATGAAAACGAATTAAAATGCTTTAAAAAGGATTTAGGATCAAGAACACACCTTGGATTCTTGTTTAGATGTTGTAGATAGGTTAGATTATGAAAAAGAAGAGCAAAAACTCCTTCCTTAGTGATTAAAATCGTTTGAGAGTGTTTTGAGACGGTTAGGGTTTGTGAAATGGTGAAAAATGACAAAGTTTGGTATTTATACTAATCCTCCTTCGCCCCCTATCAGTGGTCGAACGTAGTCTCCTTCGACCCTTCCACAGGGTCGAATGAGCCCTGTCCTGGTCGAAGGGAATTCTTTCAATTCCACATCCCAGGTTCGCCCATTTACAAAGGGTTGAACCAAAACAAAATTCCTCCTTCGACCACTCGAAGTGGTCGAACCAGAACCCATGTTTATCTAGTTTTCTAGTTTGTCGTGTTTAACGCATTCTAACACACCTTAACATATGAGCATGCAACCTTAGTCTATGTTTAACATATTTAAGCACGGATAATCATTTGTTGATGCATTTGCGACTAAGGATTGGATATGTATTATTAACACATGTTAGTAGATAGCCGAATGTACTTCTGATGGGGCGAATGTAGAGTGACTGGGCGAAGGTGAAGATAATATGGGCGAATGTAGAACCTGAATGGACGAATGAAGTTTTGATGTGGACAGAAGACCACATTCGACCACTCTATGTGGGCGAATGTGGAAATTCTCACATTCGACCTACAGAAAGGGGCGAATGTGCAGACAGTATATATAGATTTTGAGTTTTTGATTGTGTAAGTGTGTTATCATTTTGTGTCCAGGTTCTGTGCAGGTTCAGTAGTGTTTTGAGAAAGTGTCATTGTGTTTCTAGATTAACATAAACGTTGTAATTGCTTATTAATTGAAAGTTAATCTATGAAAATGAAGTTGAAAATGATCTTGATTGTGTCGTGATTAGCATCTTATCAATTTGTTCAGATCTAGGGATTCCGCACCTAGATTTGTGACTTGTATGATCATAATATCCTGTTTTAGATAAAATCCAACGCTCACATCATTTACACATCATTTAAACACATCTATGTATATGGTGATAACCGGACCGCAAATCAATCTTCGAATAGTAACTGGAGCCCTGGAGCTGGTCAAAGAGATCATCAATGCGAGGAAGAGGATAACGATTCTTGATGGTCACTTTGTTCAACTCACGGTAATCAATACACATGCGAAGACTTCCGTCCTTGTTTTTCACGAAAAAAATAGGAGCTCCCCACGGGGAAGAACTCGGTCGGATGAAACCCTTTTCCAAGAGTTCCTGCAACTGGCTGGATAACTCTTGCATCTCGGGAGGTGCAAGACGATACGGTGCTCGGGCAATAGGAGCTGCACCCAGAGTAAGATCGATACCAAACTCAACCTGACGATGGGGAGGAAGACCAGGCAAATCATCAGGAAACACATCAAGAAAATCACGAACCACCGAAATATCCTCGATCTTCTTCTCATCGTCAGTAGAAACGTTAACAAGTGCCAAAATGGCCGAACAACCCTTCCGAAGGTACTTACGGGCTTTCATGCTAGAAATGATACTCAGTGGAGCACCGCTTTTCTCGCCATGAACCGAAAGAGTCTCTCCATCAGGGAGAGGAATCCGAATAATCTTATCGAAACAAACGATCTCCGCACGATACAACGATAACCAATCCATGCCGACAACGACATCAAAACTACCCAGGGGTACCGGCATAAGGTCAATGGGGAAGGACAAACCCGACAGTTCCAAGCGACATTCCCTAAGGGTGTGTGTCGCTTCGATTTTCTTACCATCAGCCAATTCTATTAAGTACTTAGCCTCTAAAGGTGTGGGTACTATATCTAGCAATCGACTAATGTCCATAGACACGAAACTCTTATCGGCACCAGAATCAATTAAGACAGAAACATAGCGATCATTAAGAAGGAACGTACCGGTAACTGTGTCTGGATCCTGCCTAGCCTCTGCAGATCCAATGACGAAAGCACCTGCAGTCCTGCCTCCGCCGCCGTTGTTCCCATTACCGTTTCCGCCCCTCCCATTATCGCCCTGCTTCAGTTTAGGACATTCACGCTTGAAGTGTCCCGTATCACCACAGTTATAGCACCCCTGCTTTCCTGGAGTCCCCTGAGCAGCAGGAGTAGGAGCAGTAGCAGGAGTCTGAGTTAGGGTGAGTGCCACCCTGCAATCCTTAGCATGATGCCCCAACTGATGGCACCGATGACAACGAGCCCGATCACAACTCCCAGAATGATGAAAACCACACTTGTTGCACTTGGGATGCTTCCCCACATACCCATTTGACTTCTGCCCAGAAGAAGACCCGGATGAATCAAACTTCTTCGCCGGCTGAGATGGCGCTGGCACAACACTCTTCCCCATACCATCCCACTTCCTCTTGTTCCCCTCAGAAACCTTCACAGCAGCACCCTTAGGAGGCAAAACACCTTCTGCCACCTTCAGGTTAGTCATCCGATGAGCTGATCGGACAACTTCAGCAATAGTGGGAAGATTCCCAGCAGCCACCAACCCAGCAATCTCCGGCACTAGCCCAGACACATAGTGCTCAATCCTCCTATACTCGGGTGTGTGCAAGTCAGGGCACAACACCGCCAGCTCATTCCTCCTCACAGTGTACTCTTCAATCTCTGACCCGACCATCTTGTAGCTCCAGACCTCATGTTCTAACTTCTGTACCTCCTCCCTCGGACAGTACTCACCTCTCAACAGCTGCACAAACTCCGCCCAAGGCATAGCAATAGCCTCCCCTAATCCCATGTTCTGAGTAGTAGCATTCCACCACGACAGTGCAGGCCCCTCAAATGTCGCGGTAGCATACTTCACCCGGTCCCCAGCAGGACAGTTACACATGACGAACACAGACTCAACCTTCTCCAGCCATCGGAGCAGTCCCACCGCTCCCTCAGTTCCAGCGAAGTTATGGGGCTGACAGTCCCGAAACTTCTTATAAGAGCACTGAGGTGGGGGTGGATTGGCACCAATACCTGAAACACGGTACACGAATAAAACACAAACAAAAGGACACGAAACCCAAGAATGAGGCAAGGTCGACAGAAATCAACTCACCACCCATGGCATTAATCCCAGCCTGGAAATTAGCCATAGCCATGTTCACTTGCTGCTGTAGCAAGTTGTTCAACTCAGCTTGGGTCATGTTGATGTTACCACGACCACCGCCACCGGCACGACCACCGCCGCTAGCACGGCCACCGCCGCCACCACGGCGTCCACCACCGCGAGCACCAGACATGATCTAACAAATCAAGAAATCGAGGGATTCAGATTCACTTCTAGTGTCAACCACTAGAAATTTACAAGAGTTAGCTTAGGGACAAATCCAGGACTATACATCCAAACTCGAAGTCCATCGGGATTTTCATGCATTTCAGTTTATTATTTCGTGTGCACCCGAGATGATAAACTGCTCTACATGGTCCTCTTGATGTACCCCTAATCCAGACTCCGGTCACCGAATATTGTCACCTAGTAACGTGTTACGATAGGTGCAGGTGTAAGAAGGTATGTGTGTGCTAGAACCAACAAATCAACCCCTCCTTCTTCAATCCAGAAGAAGAAGACAAGAGTAGGTAAGAACCCAAATAAAAGCGGATGATGTAACAGAGAAGTATGATGATGACGTAAGGACACCCCGACAACGTTAGTACGTATCCCACTAATAGACCCAAAGTATGTGACCGTCTAGTGTGTGTGCGACTCGGCTATAGACCAGACTCTACATGCAGTCCTAGTTCACTATAACCATTGGCTCTGATACCAATCTGTCACACCCTCAAATTTCCACTTGCGGAGTTTTACCGCGAGGCGCATGACAAACCAGGATCCAAGTAAACGGTCACAATAAACAACTCTATATGAAGATACATGACATTCAAAAGACATAGTTTTCATAAACTCAAAACCAGTAGCGAAAGCATTAGACAAGTTACAAACCATAGACCCAATGTACCAAGTGTTTATTACAAAACATGATCTAAACCTAGACGCCAATGCAGACCCGTGCGCCTAGTTCCATTTGTTGCTACCTTAGTGACCTGAGAAAAACATGCCAAAAAGACGTCAACATATAATGCTGGTGAGTTCACAGGTTTGTTCAATATGTTACCAGATGTTACCAAAACGTTACCATGTCCATACTATATCAATGTTACCAAGTACGCTAGCTAGGCGTATGTTTTATTACTACTACGATTGGAAACCATTACTAGACATGTTTAGCAATGTTTAGCATATGTTTAAGCAGCCCGAATGTTCAGCATGATACCAATGTTCCAGTTCGAGACAACATGCACCCGCCCGGCCCTCCAAGCCGACGAGTGGGGCAGGTCACGCCCAATAGATCTATCCACATTTCCCCCGTTGTGCATCCCCGCACATTCATGGTTTCCCCCGGGACTTCCAAAGATCGTATAGCAATACAAAGTTAAAAACTATAGTATGACATATGTTACCAAAATAGTTTAGCGCATGTTTTCTCCCCCAAAAGTTAAAGCAGTAAAAGTGGGGCCGTGAACTGACCTTAGATAGCGTTCTTCGGTTATTAGTAAGAATGCTAAGCCCTTGATAATCCCTCTACCGGAGATCTATCAAAATGTTCACATAAGTGTTCCGACTTATAACCATAAGGTTATCTAGTCCCCGATTGTCCAGATCGTATCCAAGTATGTTTTAAAGCGTGTTTAAATGTTTAACCGACACACTAGGCCGACCCGACATCCCGTTGGTGACTCATTACCCTAACTAATCAAGTACACATAGATTACACACAAGGTTCAAGCATAAAATACTTAGTTTGTATCAAAAATCTCATTTCTGCATCAGAACGGTCGAACCAGTCAGATTAAGTCTCCTTCGCCCGTTTTAAGTCTCCTTCGCCCGTTTTATGCCTCCTTCGACCGTTTTAACCTCGTTCGCCCAAGTTCTCCCAGGTTCGACCCTGGATTCTCTCCTTCGCCCACCCGATTAGTCGAAGGAGTCCAGGTTCGCCCCTGTTGTACAAATTTTCCTAAAAACGCTTCAAACACATTCGAAACACCTCGAAACATCATCAAACACAGCAGTCAAGTATGAATAACTTATCTCTACAAAACCCTACCGATTTCCCCCAAATATACGTCCATTTCAGCCCTTTCTCAAAATGGTAAGAATTATGGAAACGTCACAATCATGCATGGATTCTTTACCCAATTTAGAAACTTTTGAAATCGATCCATATTCAACTTAAAATGCTCAGTTTGTCGAGTGTTCGATTTTTCCTTATTAGTTCTATTAATCATAAATATCATGCATCCAGTCTAGATTCGTTAAAACCCCCAAAATACCCATAACATCACCATCTATCCAATTCTAACCCTAAACATAAAAAACCCAGCATCAATAACAATCCTATATCATGTTTCTATCATAGATACAACAGCAAATCATTGAACAACACATAACACCACATAATACACAATTTACATATGTTTATCATCATGAAGACCTATGTTTAAATGATAAGGTTTTGATTTAGAAAGATGTTTAAAAGGTTTTTAATCATGAAAACACCCTTAGAACAGATCCGGACAATTAGGGTTAGATGAAAACGAATTAAAATGCTTTAAAAAGGATTTAGGATCAAGAACACACCTTGGATTCTTGTTTAGATGTTGTAGATAGGTTAGATTATGAAAAGGAAGAGCAAAAACTCCTTCCTTAGTGATTAAAATCGTTTGAGAGTGTTTTGAGACGGTTAGGGTTTGTGAAATGGTGAAAAATGACAAAGTTTTGTATTTATACTAATCCTCCTTTGCCCCCTATCAGTGGTCAAACGTAGTCTCCTTCGACCCTTCCACAGGGTCGAATGAGCCCTGTCCTGGTCGAAGGGAATTCTTTCAATTCCACATCCCAGGTTCGCCCATTTACAAAGGGTCAAACCAAAACAAAATTCCTCCTTCGACCACTCGAAGTGGTCGAACCAGAACCCATGTTTATCTAGTTTTCTAGTTTGTCGTGTTTAACGCATTCTAACACACCTTAACATATGAGCATGCAACCTTAGTCTATGTTTAACATATTTAAGCACGGATAATCATTTACACATCATTTAAACACATCTATGTATATAATCCACCACACGACCCATAATCTACACATATACTTAATTAGTTCATGTAATGTCACCAACAACGGGACCCGGTACTAGTGTATTCCCAAAATGACTCCCAATGATCCTCCAGATCATTGAACCCTGGACAATCCTAACTTGACCCGACTCAACTAACCCAGTTAAGTCCGTTTATAAACGTTTCCCGCTAAGGTAGACTTAGATGTTACTAAAATGTTTAAGCCAAATATGCCGGGTGTCACAAATTTGATCGATGTTATTTTGTCGGTCAAAAGAATGAAAATAAGAAGTAAAGTTAAAGTGAGTCATCTCCACAGGGAATCGGTGGACAGTTGTAGTTTTCTAAATCAACTAATAAAACTAAAGTCGAATTGTTTCGTTATTTGTTTTGCAATTTAAGAAAATGAACTTAGCAAGTTGTAACAATAATATTAAGGAAGTAATCCCATCCAGGTTTCCAGTTCAATGATTCACCCTACCCTTGGTTAGATAATTTGATAACATATAGACATAGTTTTGTTGAACGGTTTAAGTTAAGTGATAATCAAACACAAGTTTTTAATAATAACTCCTACAATTTAATTACCAGCCCACGAATAACAACTACCCTCCCATTAATCAAACTGCTCACGATGCAAGAAAACCAAATGCGAATGACTAAAAGATAAGCAATTGCACAAACGTGACTTGTTTAAATAACTCAAACCACAAATATCTTTCAAACGATTAAAAGACAATCCATAAACCAATTCAAACAAGAGTTAGAGTTTCACAAATAAACCGTACACCCGGAGGTGATTACAAAGATGTTTAGCCGCTCATGGGTACAATAAACATAACAAAAAGTTCAATAACAAACCCGAACATGTTGATGAGAATCGAAGATATGGATGAATGATGATAAATGTTGATGTTTGTAGCTCCAAATTGCTCCAAAGTACTGTAAATTTTCGTCAATAGAGGCTTAGAATCGATTAGGGTTTAGGAAAAATCTTTTTATAACTAAGAAAACAACTTTCCTAAAATTTCTCTAAACCTGCCGTAAGCTACTGGTATGAACCGTAGCTTACGGTTCAGTCATATGCCCAACATACTTCTTCCAGCAGTACCTTACGCCTCCAACCCGTAAGTTACATGACAAAGAATCGCTAATTCTTTCTTTTTCTTCATTGAGCCAACCGTAAGCTACGCTTTAGAGCCGTAGCTTACATCTAGTTCGTCAACCATCCTTCCACTTGTTCTTCCCTCAATTCCTTGCACCCAAACACCATCTAATCTCACTCCCCTTCATCCAAACACCATCTAAACTCACTTTTCTTCATCCAAACACCCTCCAATCTTCAATTCTTCTTCATAAGCATCATTTAAACGTTCTTCAAACATCTAATTCTCTTCGTCGAGCTCCCGAACACTCTTATTTCTTCAAGTCTTCGCCTTTGAACACTACGCTTCATGTTTTTCGGCTCTAACTCTATCCGCTTAGCCATTCATCCTGACGATCAAAGCTCGCGTAGTCATCCCATTCATCACATATAATTAATATAAACACAACAAAAACACACAAAATGGGCATATTATTATCCATTCATTGACACTCTCATCAACATGACACACAGATGACTCATCTAACGAAAATTTGTTAGTTTATACCGTCTTTATTAGCTTATTAATATAAGGATTGGCAAAAGTTGTCGCTTGCTTCGCGATGTTCCATCTACACTACAGTCGGCGCGACTCTTCATGTCCAATGAAAGGGTGGGATTATGCAATGATAGGTCCCTCAAAACTAACTCTACAGCAAGGAACGTTTTTAAGTTCCAATACAATGTAAGCCAACTTAAATGCATTTACATATCATGTGTATATGCAACCTTATACTATTAAAGTATTGTCTTCACCAAAATTTTTGTTTAGGTGTTCGTTCTATTAGGAAAGATAAAAGGAGTTGACATCACAAAAGTATGTGGAGTTAGTGACTGGATGGTTTCAGCTTCTGGTCTGGGCTTCCAAATTCTAAGAGTAGTTTAAAGTTGGATCTCTTTTGGTTTTCATGTATTTTTTTTTGTTTAATTTGGTTTTTTTTGAATCACGGGTAGAAACGGTTACGTATCCGAATCGGTACTTGCTGGTAGGCACAAATGGGGGTTTAAACCAACAGCGTACTGTAGTATGTCTTTTTTTTTTTCTGCTCCACCAGGCTTGAATATGTATGATTACTTACTTGAAGTGGTATGTGTGCTCAAAGATTATGGATGTTGTTGCTGCACGTATTTTGAATGCTACTCTTGTCGTTCCTAAGCTAGATCAGAAGTCTTTTTGGAAGGATTATAGGTTAGTTACAGATGTTAAAGTTATAGAGCTTTCTTTTATTAACCTTATTTAGACATGTCAATCCGAAACGCTCCCAGAATATAAACTAGTAAATTATAAGTTAATTGCATAGATGGGATTGCAGCCCTACACGGGCACACCTTTCAACTTTTTTAATTTCCATTTTTCATTTATTTTTAAATTTACATTTAACATATAGTGTTTTTCTGAAATAACATGCAATATTTTGATGTATATCAAGAATTTTAATACAGATTTTTGTTTTATTTATTACTAGCTGACTACCCGGGAGCGTCCCGGGGTTGTAATATATAATATTAATGGATGTTAAATGGTTAATTGGAGTAAGTATTGTTACAATGAGAAGTGAAATATGTTAAAAACTTGTTTGGTAGGTGTTTGTAAAATTCAATGGTTATAGGTATATAATAGTTAATATTAACTTTCTACATCATGGCTGGAGGGCCTTTCTCTGGTGCATCCATGAACCCAGCAAGGTCTTTTGGGGCCGCTTTGGTGGCTGGTGTTTGGACTGATCATTGGGTTTATTGGGTTGGGCCATTAATTGGTGGTGGGGTTGCTGGGTTTATCTATGAAAACTTCTTTATTGTTAGGACCCATATTCCTCTTGCAAGAGATGATGAAGCTTATTAGATTAAGGAATTTTGTTGTTGTAGTATCATTTACTTCTTTTATGGCAACCATGTTTGAAATTTTTAGGCGTACCTCCTGATCAACCAACACATAATGAGTTCCATTTTCTCGTAAGGCCTGAATACATTTGCGCAAAGCACATACTTTAACTGGTGTTGCAGCTCTCTTTCGTCTAAGGCTGATATGCCGGCTTTTTCGGTGAATAACAAAAACCACGTGCATAAAAGGACAAAAAAAAAATATGAGCGCAAACAGAGGAATGCAAATCGCCAAGCAAGCCATACCTAATGAACAGCGCAATGCAGATTATTATACAACTGAACAAAAAAAAAATTTGAAACTGAACAAAAAAAATTGAAAATATCACAATATTGTATCACAATAATTTTCGTCCTAGGTAGTTAAACATCGTTAGATGAAGTTATCGATGATAACAAACTTCATAGTTCAAAAGTTGAGACTTCAAAATATGAACATACTACTTAGCATGTAATATTAAGTAGACATTTTCTAATCATTATAAACTGCAAGGAGACCTTCACTTTTGTAGTATTTCGGGCGATATCGGCCACCAAGGCGCACAAAAAGCGAGGGCTATATTAAAAATGTGCATATAGATAAAAATATATATATATATATATATATATATATATATATATATATATATTATGTTTTGCGCCTAAGCCATCGTTTTTATCGCATGCGCCTGGTTCCAGGCGCGCGCCTAGGCACCGTTTTTACAAAAAAAAAAAAAAAAAAAAAGCCTAGATTTACGCCTAAGCCACAAAAAAAAGATAGCCACAAAGGATACATGTCAATTGTCAAACGGGTCAAAAGTAGCAAATTTTGCATCTTTTATGTATGCAACACTCTAATTTCTTAAATCATAAACTATGTTGTCAAAGACGCAAGGTGCACTCAAGGCGCATAGGTCTCGCCTGGAGCCTAGGCGCAATGCGCACAAAAAGTGAGGGCTTTTGCATATAGAGGAAAAAAAATAAAAAAGTTATTATGCTTTGCGCCTAAGCCATCGTTTTTTATCGTCTGCGCCTGGTTTCAAGCACGCGCCTAGGCACCGTTTTCATTTAAAAGAGCCCAGATTTGGGACTAAGCCACCACCAGGCGCAATAGGCCCGCCTCGCTGTGCCTGAGCACCTAGGCGCTCGCTCGAGGGGATTTTGACAACATAGTTGTAGTATCACATAGCAACTTGAATTTATAACATATCAAGCTGATCTGACAGGAGTTGGCTCCTAATACAAAGGTCAAATAGTCATAGTGTGTATTTGATAAATAAAGAAAACATACCAATAATAAACTCAATCACGTGGATCAACATTAAACAAACTAAAATCATTACTAATGAAGCAGGAAAAGATACCTGAATCAGCTTTGCAGCATTATGTTTGCATTATAGTAGTGTTCGTGGATCTTCCACTTCACATAGTTTTAGATATCAAAAGTTGCATGTTTTGTTGAAAACCATAAAAAAATAGAGCAGCACTGCAGCAAGCTCCTAACAACTGTAAATCTTTACTTAACTGCCCATTTGTTCTTGCTTCATTGTGGTGTTGTGTTTTCAAAATCTGCATTTAATGATGTTCTTGAAGTTGATTAGTTTTTCATATCAACATTGTATGTCGTTTTTTCTATAAGAAGCATACCTTCTTCCTGCAACAGTGGCCTTTTTGCAGTGTCTGGTGTAGCTTATTCTTCCTGGAGCAGTGGCTTTTTTTCAACAGCTAAGTGAGGTACCATTACAAACCAAATAGTCTATAGGCAGAACCTATACACCATTACACCCAAAGTAGATGAAAAATAAATTGTAAGGAAGAACCTAGACACCCAAAGTAGATGAAAAACAAACTGTAATAGTAATATATCATGGACGGAGCTTTATTAAATTCACATAATTAAACTGTAAAATACCTAAAACAAAAGGACTACTAATGATTGAATTTCCAACGTATATTCTTTCATCTTATCCGTTATATGCTGCCATAAAGTTAATTGCAGTAACAAAATGAGACGCACGGCATAAATGGTGCCACAACGAATTCAACCATGTTTGAAATTTTAGGCGTACCTCCTGATCAACCAACACATAATGAGTTCCATTTTCTCGTAAGGCCTGAATACATTTGCGCAAAGCACATACTTTAACTGGTGTTGCAGCTCTCTTTCGTCTAAGGCTGATATGCCGGCTTTTTCGGTGAATAACAAAAACCACGTGCATAAAAGGACAAAAAAAAAATATGAGCGCAAACAGAGGAATGCAAATCGCCAAGCAAGCCATACCTAATGAACAGCGCAATGCAGATTATTATACAACTTACCTTGACTTCGGCAGAGAAGGATCTACGTGTCAAGTAAGCAAAAGATGTAGCCTCTTTAACCAGTAGAAGTAGAAATAACACTATACTAAAGTTAGTTCTTCGCCTCCTGTCGTAACGTTCTAACCAAGAAAGAATAATTATTTTTTACACAAAATGGGGTAGTATAAGTCGGTCTTAGGTCTTATGAATGACGCCCACGTTGCTACAAATAATCTCATGATAAGGCATGACCTCCCCGTCTCCAGTTTTCTCCAATAGACCAAAGAAACCATATAGGTAACAGTTCCCGGGGTTGAAAAATCTAAAACCTAATTGACTAAACAATCACTTAATTAATTAATTAAGTTGCAACCGTTCACAAACTTATCACATGATTCATATCTCTCTAATCTCTCACATTCAATAATTGCATGTTTATAGCATTCTAACCACTCCCATATTCCTTCACCTATAACCTAATCAACTAAACAATCACTAAACTAAGTTGCAACAGTTCAAACACGTATCACATCTCTCTAATCCTTCGTATTTAATCACTGCATGTTTATGGCATTCTAATTACTCCTATAACCTTAAACCTAACCTAACATAACCTAATCAACTAAACAATCACTTAATCACTTAAGTTACAATAACAATTCAACAATAATTCAATAAGATTCAACTAACTTACATTCTTTGTTTTCTTAATAGTGACTCTACTAACACCACTAACCGCCTTCATCCCAAGCTTCAACATCGCCTTTCGAATCACTCCTACTCTGTTTAGAGCCATCATCCACACCTGCATTACAATTAACCACACAACATAATTGATCCTTATGTTTATAATTCGATGTCTATTAGTAAATAAATACCTTAGCAGATGATGTTGCCTCTCCAAATGATCCTTTTTACCCTTGTTTCCCAAAACCTTAGTATAACTACATAGAAAGCGAAGGTCAGAAGATTAGAATATCCCAAATAGTCCTCCAAATCCTTCCTTCAAATATAAACAAAGTAGACATATTTAGTTAACAACCTTTGCATTAAAAACATCTCATTTAAAGACCAAAGAAGCGAGCAATAATGTAGGTTAGCTTACTGATAATTCACACAAAACCAAACAAAAAAATCTCATTAAGTGAGCAATATTGCAGGTAAGCTTATTTGACAAAAAAAAAAAATCTCATTAAAACATCAAAACAATCAATAGAGCTGAAATATGACATACCCTTTAGTTCCTTTCTCAAAATTATTCAGTAACATGAGCGAGATCCTCTCCTAATCAAGAAAAAAAAAATGATCCAACTGACAAATATAACTTCATAAAGGCAAGTAATATGACAATTAATCTTTATATCATAATGGAAATATTAAGTTCTTAAAGGTATGATAGCTTTAAAAAAAATCCTAGAATATGTTAAATAACATTTACCAACATGAATATGTATCCACTGGGGTGCTTGCTGTACATGTATGGATTTGTAGAAAAAATTAATAATGGCAGGTCCTAATAATCAAAGCGAAGCGGCACATATAATTTATAAGGAAGAACCCCAAGAAAGTTGTCTACACACCTGAAGAACGTAACATTCGTATACTTAAACATATGCAGAAACGCTTGGGTTTTTTCACCTTTATCTTTTGCTGCATAATGCTCAAATAACCAAAACCAAGAATAAGAATTCATTAGATTGGAATGGTGGGAATTTGTACGGTAATCTACTTTGACTAAATAAAGCAAAGATGTAATATTTTTTATATGTTCATACGATGGAACATATAATATCATATTATTATAACTGAAACATAAAAGAATCACAATGACATAAAACTAACCCTCTGTTGATGCAGGTTGAGAATGGAGATGGCAGTGACGGGTTCGGAGTTGGGTTATAGATGGTGGGTTTGGGTGGACGACTTGACGGCAGCTAGGGTTGGAGTTGGGATGGGTGGGACTATGGGAGAGAATAATGAGGAGATGGTGGCTAGGGTTTTGAGGAAAAAGAGAATCAGAAGAAAAATATAATGAGTTAACAGGGTTATATATTTATTAATTTGATTAAAAAACAAAAATTTTAAATTTTTTGGTTAAAAAAGGAAACACTCCAAAAACCTCAAAAAACATCTATTATTAAGCCACTTGGCACAAAAAAGTGGAGGTTGAGGCCTCCATTGGATGCCACGTCAGCAAAACCATTTTCTTTTATATATATTAATAGATAATAGATAATAGATTTATGTAAGTTTTATTGAAAATAAAATTCTATATGCAATTATACATTATTTTAGACCCAACTTGATTTTCAATATACCTTGTATCGAAACATAGAAACAAAATAAAACAAAAGTTTATATTTTGTTTTCTAAAAATATAAAATATTACTTGTAATTAGGTAAAAACTAAATTATATGTAAAATGAAAATGAAACTAATCGCAACCCCATTACTTTTAGAATCAAATAAGACGTTAATGAAACGCCATAAAAGATTCCATTGTTTTTTATATTGACAGTCATTTTTAACCTAAAAACGCTATTTGTTGTAGAATGACAAAGGAGTTTATTTATTGGCAAAAATTGTTGTCACATCAGCACCACGTAGCCGGAGTACCAATAACTAAACTCTTCAATAACGAGGCATTATGGAATAACTACCCTACAATCATTTAACAAAAATTATACAATTTTTTATTTTATATTTAAATATTAATAATAAATATACCATATACACACATCATGACATTCTAAGTTCCCCACTACATACAAATACAAATATACAATGGGATATGCAATGATTTTCTCACCTATTTATATAAAACTAGTATTTTACCTAATGCGCTTTGCGGTGAGGCCATAAAACCATATGAAATAGCACAATTGACATAACCCTGCTAACGATCACCCACAACGAAAAATCTAGTGTAAAAAACGGAAAAAATAAAACCAAACAAAAAGTGTATGTAAAAACGTTGAACCACGCAAGACAAACATAAAACACATAAATGGCCATTAAATGGGAAAAAATAGACGTTAAGCGTTGAACCACACGCACGTTGTCACGTGTTATCTCACAAAATTTAGACTGAAACGCCAAACGAAAAATGTAAAAGATATAAAGTGTTGGGAACTAAAGTTAAAGGTGAAAAACTTTTGGGGTTAAATTGTAAAATATTTGAATGTTTAAGTTAAAAGTATAAAAATCAAAACGAAAAGATAGGTACAACCTACAAAGCCCATGCTACAACCCTATATGCATACATAAATTACAAATTAATAGATACAATCCACAAATATACGACAACAACCACCTTATATAAAACTTGTTTAAAACATGAAACATATTTACAGCATTGAGTATAAGGAAGCAATGAATAAATGCTTTGCTAATTAGTATTATTTAAGTATAAAAGAAAACTCAAAACCATGAAACCACCCACTAGATTTTTTTAAAACTGGTTTTAACCTCTTTAAACAATTTTATATTAACTATTGTTTTATTTATATTGAAAAATATTTAATATTTTATATTATTATATGCATTATTAATTATTAACTATGTATTAATTTAGAGATGCATGAATAGTGTTAGCCCCCTCTTATTGGTTGAGAGGGTAGGTGGCCAATTATATATATTTTTTTTTGTTTTTTTAACATTTTATTTATAATAAATATAGTTGGCTTCATATTAAAACACAAGTTCTAAACTGGGTGGGAGCATTTTTATTTTATTTTTCGTTTACGCATCATTATTTAATGTTAATGACAATTAGTTTCATATAAATTCACAAATTGCTTATTAGGTGTAGTGATTTGAGGTGCACTTTATTAATGAGAGGTCATAGGTTTGAAGTTGGCTAGCGGCATTTTATTGTTTTTTTTTTCATTTCTACGGCATTATTTAATGTTAAATATAATTGGTTTCTTTAAAAGTAAAGTTGCACTAGTTTTAACGTTATTTTACTAATTTCGTGAAAATAACGTTAAAAACGACGGACGGTTAATCATGCATCATGTGGTGGCGTGGATAGCCGAAAGACAAAGGGGTGCATGCTCCGATCGGGTTTGTCCCGATTGCTAAGTGTTTTGTGCCTTATGTCCAAGGCTTGAAACCAAACCACATCGAGCCGGGGGTCTCACTGGAAGCATCTCTCTATTCTTAGGGGTAGAGGTAAGGCTGTCTACATCTTACTCTCCTCAAACCCTACCTTAGCTTTGCTATAGGTGGGATTAACTGAGTATGATGAATAAATCATAAGTTGGGTTGGTGGTGTAGTGGTTTGAGATGCACCCTTAATCAGAGGTAACAAGTTCAATACCGGCTGGGGGCATTTTACACTTTTTTTCTCCACATCAGTATTTCATGTTAAACATATTTGAGGTGGGAATAAAACACAAATTGAGTTGGTGGTATAGTGGTTTGAGGTGTGTTTCCATAAGAGGAGTTCTATGTTTGAGGCAACTGTTTTTCTAGATTTTTTTTTGTGGTCACTAAGGCTAACATTGTCTCATGGTACCCTACTAAACCAAAACGATAATGACAGCGAAGGCGCGCGAGAACCTCACTAGTTAAAGATTGTTATCATTTATTAAGATTAAAGATATTTACATATTTAACATTTTATATTTATTATCTTTTTTTTGGATCGGCTAAGGACATCACCTCGGTACCCCATTTTCGCATCGTCCCTGAGGGCATAAGCCCTTTCAATGTCAAAGGGTGTATTTTTACTGGCCCTAGGATTCAAACCGTGTACCTCTCCCGGGCGGGAACCTCCCTAAGGAGTAAACCCTCTCACCTCTCCCCAACTGAGTTGGGGTCATTGGCTTATATTTATTATCGATAATACTATAAAATGTATTCTAGATTTTAGATGTGCAAAGAAGTAATGTAACTTCATTCAAGGAGGACAATATTGTAATTTGCCTTAATGCTTAAGACACATTAATACATTATTTAATAAACTTCTAATTAAATACATTATTAAACTTTCTCAACAATAAATATTAGACTCATATAAATAGAAAAAGATTATATATATAGAGAGAGAGGCTAACGTACAAAGTTTCTTAACATACAAAGTGTAAGAAGCATTCTCAGCCATTAGATTTAGGCAGTGGCAAGATGGTAATTAATAATCTTAATCATATTTGGATTAATCTAACCAAGGGTAAATTAGGAAAAACACGTTTAAATTTATGTGAAATCATAACAACAGACATAATCGATGTAAAAATTTTCAACGATTGAACCTGATTTTTCATCGTTTTCAACTCGATTAAACGTTCAGAATGATTAAACAATTCGATTACAAACAAAATCAGAACATATTTGCAAAAATAGAAAAAAATAGAGTATGATAATTCAATTGATAAAATTAGTCGAATCATATTAAAAAATCACTATCAACACATGTATTATTCACGGAAACGAACGATGTTGATAATAGAAGAATAATTAAAGAAAAAATGGCTTTCAAAAAAGTTTCAGATGATGAAGATCAGCAACTGTTAAACAGACCATAAAACGCACCTAGTTTTTTTATAAAACGCATTTGGTTTTTAAATGCTATTTAAACTGGTTTTTACAAAACGCACTTGGTTTTTTATAAAACGCATTTGGTTTTTTGTAAAACGCACTTGGTTTTTGTAAAACGCATTTGGTTTTTGTAAAACGCACTTGGTTTTTGTAAAACGCACTTGGTTTTTGTAAAACGCACTTGGTTTTTGTAAAACGCACTTGTTCTTTTTTGTAAAACGCACTTGGTTTTGTAAAACGCATTTAGTATAATTAAAACTCACCTTTTCCTCACTTTTTCCCCTATTCAAACCTCTTACAAGCAACTTTCCTCTTCCCTGTCATTATCAGAGATGTGCCTGGTTTGGAGGATGCACTGGTGTGAAGTCGGTTTTGACATGGATGAAATTGACCGGTACAATACTCACTTTATATAGCTGAAACACGTCGTAAGTGGTAATGAAACAGGAAGGTGAGGATCGTGGGTGGTCGTGGTGTCGGGGCAGAATCGATCAGAGAAGGTGATGACCAGAATTATGTCGGCGGGGAGAACTCAACCGGAGAAGATGACCGGAAGTGAAGGAATGGTCGGAGAAACGTTGTCTGCGATTTGTATCTGTGTTGGGGCATTTGAGGGATTTGGATCTGGTGGTGGTGTTGTAGGAGTCTAGGTTACTGATTTTTTTTGTTTGAACGGCATCTCGCTCAGGGCTATACATGAGCATAGTCTGGCCGACGTGGGATTCAAACCGCACACTCCAGGGTAGGAAACAGGCTAAGCCTGAAAAACAAACTCATAACCCAACACCTCTTCTTTCTTCTCCCCCACCTGAGCCCAATCCGGGTCTGACCCAAACCAACGACCGGCCCAACCAATCAAGCCCAAACCCAAGAAAACAAGTATGGCCGGCCCACCTCATCTGTTTTAAATGGAAAAAAAAGAGTGCTCGAGCCGGGTATCGAACCTGAGCAGCGAACCGGCCAGCAAACCCCCCCACACACCAAACCATCTGGTCTGCACAAGACTTGTGTTATGAACTAACCTGTTTTATATATATAGCAACCTTGATTAACAACAGTTGACTTAAGAAAGTCAACTGTTACGAACGGGATTCCTTAATCAACAATTGTGGACGCGTTTTAAGCTCTATATGGCATGACTGCATGATGTCCGGCCAATTATGACTCGTACACACATCAATCAACATTCAATTGTTGCCATTTTGATCCAAAACGCGTCCCGAATTCAAATCGTGGTCAAACTTGCCAAATCGAACACCTAGGCAACCTCACTATAAATTGATCACTACTGGACCATCTCAACTCGCCATTCACTCTTTCTTAACCTCTAATTTCTCTCAAAATTATGCTGATCTTGGTGTCTATGTTCGAGTTGACTTCGTGGGTTTGACCTTTCAATCGTAATCAAAACTGTATCGTAAGTATAATTATTGTTGTGGGTTTTAATCTTCGGCATCCACACATCAATAGCCCTAAGGTTAATTGGGTTATTGATGTGTGGATTGATTGATTGGAATTGTTAGGGCTCGTATTTGGATTTAGGGAACAACACGAATAATTGAAGTTATTTATTTTAAATAAACAAAAACCAAACACAACCACTGGTCTGGACCAGGTGGTTGTGTCTGGTGCCCTATGCCTGAGCCACGCGGGTTCGAGTCCCGGTAGTGGCATTGTTTTTGCTTCATTTCTTCTTTTTTTTTCAAATAAATCAAATAAACTATATATAATACTTATAATTTTATAAATTCGTTTTAAATTATCAAAACTCTTTTATTAATTCTACAAAAATTATCTTAGGTATATCTGATGAAAAAGTTTCACTCACAAATTTTAGTTTTCAAAAATTAATTTATTTAATATATATAATAACTAAATCAATTTTATTCTATTATATTTATAAAATTCCAATAAAATATCAAAACAATTTTATAAATTTCCACAAAAATTATTCTGAGTTTATATAATGATAAACTTTTCTGAAATGATTTTTAATTCTGAAAAATCTTTTATTTAATATTTTTAATCAATTTTTTTTTGTTTTGATCATAATTAATTCATAATAAATTCAATTTTTAATATTTTTGCACCAAAATTTTATACAAATTATTTCTTATTATTTAGAACAGAAATATGAATTTTAAACTTATAATTCTTAAATATTAAAGTTAAATTTTGATAATTTGTTATAAATAGAATTAATATTCTATTTTAAAGAAAATAATTTTGTAAAAATTATTTTTACACTTTAAACACATTATTGTGACCATCTTAAATTTAGTTTCATAAAAAGATTTTTGGTTATTTATTTACTAATAGTCCTCTCAATTATTAAACATTTTTAATATTAATCAAACAAGCATTTATCCCCAATTCGAAGCCCTAGAACATATACATTTGTAGACTAGATAGACTTAGAAATATTTATTACCTTATTATAGGGTGATACTTGACACATTTGGGCAACACACTATTCTATTTTTCAAGAGATAACATTTTGCTAAGGTGAGTTTTACATAGCCCCTTTTCTATTTATCACCATTTTTGGGGTGAAACATGTTACAACATCATTTATGCAATTCAATCATCAATGTGTCTATGTGTTTTTCTATGTTGCATTATGTCTTGAACATGACTAGGGTAAGCACAATTCTAGCATAAACATTTATCAGCCAACGGTATACATTGATAGATCTATTGGACTGACAATCCCACCCGGATACGTACCTCCTACAAAGGTAGCGTGGGTGTTTGTTACTGCAATATACACGAGTGAACCATGAGCGTATGGGATGTACCACAATACAACAGTCACAATGGTTGATTATGCACTCGATTTACTTCTAGTATGTTTTCACATCTGGACTAGATTGCCATGACACATGAATTGCACAACAATTTTATTCGATTATCAAAACCTATGTAATTCTCACCAACTTTTGTTGACCCAAAATATTTTCAACTTAACATGTTTCAGGTTCTACTTGCTTGAAGATTTGAGTTAATGCTTGAAGATGTGTGCATAGTTTTATTCAAATTGATGTATGAATTCTTGTAGAACAATTGTATGTAATTTATCTAAATCATATAATGAGTATTATTATTTACCATGAGCTACTGAACAATCGTCAATACGTGACATCCCGATGTTTCCGCCATCGGTTGGGGTGTTACAGATTGGTATCAGAGCCATGGTTATAGGGAATTAGGTTATTAGAAAAATAATCTAGTCTATAACCATAGGATTTAACCAGTACTTGCTTCTTTTACTTGCTATTCTCTATCTCCCTCCTACATCTTATCCTTACTTTCATCCCTACAAAAAGGTTGCTCTCCATCACTGGATCCATTCTTAGACTAATAGGACAAAATCCTCAGGTTTAACCTGAACCACCTTGAGATCTCGTCGAAGTTCTAGATTTTAATAACGAACACGTGCAATCTGGAAGGGTGAACGCCTGTATTCTGAGTCTTCTGTCTAGGCTGGCATTGCGCATATATCCCAATCAGACGAGGGACCCGGATGCCTACCTGGGAATTCTCGGGATGAGTGTTCACTTATAGGCTAAAGCATGTCTTCATATTTTATTAGAATTTAGAATCTTTGATAAGTCAACGTTTTCGTTTATTCGTTTTAATTAATGAATAAATGATTACACTCCTTATATAATCTCATTCATTTCACTGTGTCTCTTACAGATCATGCCTCCACGTCGCAGTGCTCGTCTTAACAGTGGTAACAATCATGATGAAGGGAGTAGCAATCACAATCATAACCATGACACTAACCACAACAACAACAACAACAACAACAACAATAATGGTGTCGATGCTCAACTGGCTGCAATCATTTCTCAACAAATGGCCCAACAAATCGAAACTCTGGTTCCCAACTTACTAGCTCAAGTCATCCAGATGAACGACAACGGGAATGGCAACGGCAACGGGAATGGAAATGGAAACCACAACGGGAATGGGAATGGTCTTCCAGCCTGTACCCTTAAACACTTTGATTCTTGCAATCCCCCAAAGTTTATTGGTGAAGAAGGAGCTACGGGACTCCTACAATGGTTTGAGGGTATTGAGAATACCTTCATCATAGTGAATTCCCCGACAACTTTAAAGTCCGTTATGCCATGAGTGTTCTTCACAAACGAGCACTCACTTGGTGGAATGAAGAAAAACGCACTCGCGGAGCGGAAGCTGCACTAGCCTTGACTTGGGATCAAGCTAAAGACATTATGAAGGCAGAGTTCTGTCCTCGTAATGAAATCAAGAAGTTGGAAGATGAATTTCATGATCTTGCTCAAGACAGTGGGGAAAACCTTGCTTACAACACTCGTTTTCACGAACTTAGCCTACTGCTACCCCACAAGGTCACCCCCTTGCCCATTGCTATTGAAAAATACATTGGTGGCTTACCAATGCAGATTCAAGACACGGTGTGGGGAAGGAACCCTGCTACTTTGGAGGAAGCAAAGCGTTTGGCTGCCACCCTAACAGATAACCATGTGAAGGCAGGAACCCTGACTTGTAAAGGGGAAAAGAAAAAGGATACTCCCCAACCTGCCGATGATATCAAAACCGAGGCCTCAACCAACGGAAAGTGTAAGGTCAGAAATTTTGCAATAGACACCACTACCCCACCCAACAAGAAACAATACAACGGGAAGTTACCTAAGTGTGACACCTGCCAGTATCACCATCCAACTCAAGTACCCTGCCGACAGTGCACCAATTGTCAAAGGTATGGGCATCTTGCAGATGCTTGTCGAATCCCTGCTACAAACGCTCTTGATGCTCCAAATAACCCCGCTTGAGACCCTCCAGCTACTTAACAGCAAACCCCACCATTTGAATAATGTCTACTTTATAATTCTATGTATTGACACTTTTTGATTCAAGTAATAAAATTCAAGTATTATCATAACATCTGAGTACATGCTTGTTTGAATGTGAAATAATTGCTATATCTATAATCATACTTGCTTACTTGTACATCAATTAGTTGACTACCAAACAACCTACTCAACGTTTGGTAGAGGTCATCATGTCCTTCCAACAGTCGAGAGAGGCCCTACCACCTGCTCAACGACTGGTGGAGACTATCGGACCTGCTCAACAATCAGTAGAGTCATAAAAGGACGCAAAACCCTAATGTAAGGTAAATTGGTAATTACGGTCCGGAACGTAATCATGAATTTACAGGTACATTAAGGTAGTGTGAAATTTTATCAATGTTTTCGGTAGTCGACCAATTGTAAACCTGGTGTCTTTCTTTAACTTCGGGACGAAGTTCCTAAAAGTAGGGGAGACTGTAACATTTCGCATTTAATAATTGTACGTTACGTATAATTTGGATTAAAATGGCAAGTTCTATTATTATTGTTTACATTTAATTATTTTGTAGCATTTTAAATATATATATATATATATATATATATATATATATATATATATATATAAAGGTTTATCATAATAATAATAATAATAATAATAATAATAATCATCATCATCATAATAATAATACCAATATTTTTAAAACAAACTCATAACTCAACACCTCTTCTTTCTTCTCCCCCACCTGAGCCCAATCCGGGTCTGACCCAAACCAACAACCGGCCCAACCAATCAAGCCCAAACCCAAGAAAACAAGTATGTCCGGCCCACCTCATCTGTTTTAAATGGAAAAAAAAGAGTGCTCGAGCCGGGTATCGAACCTGAGCAGCGAACCGGCCAGCAAACCCCCCCACACACCAAACCATCTGGTCTGCACAAGACTTGTGTTATGAACTAACCTGTTTTATATATATAGCAACCTTGATTAACAACAGTTGACTTAAGAAAGTCAACTGTTACGAACGGGATTCCTTAATCAACAATTGTGGACGCGTTTTAAGCTCTATATGGCATGACTGCATGATGTCCGGCCAATTATGACTCGTACACATATCAATCAACATTCAATTGTTGCCATTTTGATCCAAAACGCGTCCCGAATTCAAATCGTGGTCAAACTTGCCAAATCGAACACCTAGGCAACCTCACTATAAATTGATCACTACTGGACCATCTCAACTCGCCATTCACTCTTTCTTAACCTCTAATTTCTCTCAAAATTATGCTGATCTTGGTGTTTATGTTCGAGTTGACTTCGTGGGTTTGACCTTTCAATCGTAATCAAAACTGTATCATAAGTATAATTATTGTTGTGGGTTTTAATCTTCGGCATCCACACATCAATAGCCCTAAGGTTAATTGGGTTATTGATGTGTGGATTGATCGATTGGAATTGTTAGGGCTCGTATTTGGATTTGGGGAAGAACACGAATAATTGAAGTTATTTATTTTAAATAAACAGAAACCAAACACAACCACTGGTTTGGACCAGGTGGTTATGTCTGGTGCCCTATGCCTGAGCCACGCGGGTTCGAGTCCCGGCAGTGGCATTGTTTTTGCTTCATTTCTTCTTTTTTCAAATAAATCAAATAAACTATATATAATACTTATAATTTTATAAATTCGTTTTAAATTAACAAAACTCTTTTATTAATTCTACAAAAATTATCTTAGGTATATCTGATGAAAAAGTTTCACTCACAAATTTTAGTTTTCAAAAATTAATTTATTTAATATATATAATAACTAAATCAATTTTATTCTATTATATTTATAAAATTCCCATAAAATATCAAAACAATTTTATAAATTTCCACAAAAATTATTCTGAGTTTATATAATGATAAACTTTTCTGAAATGATTTTTAATTCTGAAAAATCATTTATTTAATATTTTTAATCAATTTTTGTTAGTTTTGATCATAATTAATTCATAATAAATTCAATTTTTAATATTTTTGCACCAAAATTTTATACAAATCATTTCTGATTATTTAGAACAAAAATATGAATTTTAAACTTATAATTCTTAAATATTAAGTTAAATTTTGATAATTTGTTATAAATAGAATTAATATTCTATTTTAAAGAAAATAATTTTGTAAAAATTATTTTTACACTTTAAACACATTATTGTGACCATCTTAAATTTAATTTCATAAAAAGATTTTTGGTTATTTATTTACTAATAGTCCTCTCAATTATTAAACATTTTTAATATTAATCAAACAAGCATTTATCCCCAATTCGAAGCCCTAGAACATATACATTTGTAGACTAGATAGACTTAGACATATTTATTACCTTATTATAGGGTGATACTTGACACATTTGGGCAACACACTATTCTATTTTTCCAGAGATAACATTTTGCTATGGTGAGTTTTACATAGCCCCTTTTCTATTTATCACCATTTTTGGGGTGAAACATGTTACAACAACATTTATGCAATTCAATCATCAATGTGTCTATGTGTTTTTCTATGTTGCATTATGTCTTGAACATGACTAGGGTAAGCACAATTCTAGCATAAACATTTATCAGCCAACGGTATACATTGATAGATCTATTGGACTGACAATCCCACCCGGATACGTACCTCCTACAAAGGTAGCGTGGGTGTTTGTTACTGCAATATACACGAGTGAACCATGAGCGTATGGGATGTACCACAATACAACAGTCACAATGGTTGATTATGCACTCGATTTACTTCTAACATGTTTTCACATATGGACTAGATTGCCATGACACATGAATTGCATAACAATTTTATTCGATTATCAAAACCTATGTAATTCTCACCAACTTTTGTTGACCCAAAATATTTTCAACTTAACATGTTTCAGGTTCTACTTGCTTGAAGATTTGAGTTAATGCTTGAAGATGTGTGCATAGTTTTATTCAAATTGATGTATGAATTCTTGTAGAACAATTGTATGTAATTTATCTAAATCATATAATGAGGATTATTATTTACAATGAGCTACTGAACAATCGTCAATACGTGACATCCCGATGTTTCCGCCATCGGTTGGGGTGTTACAGGTTAAGCGCTGAATCATTAAGTTGGACCTCTTAATGGTTAGTTTTCTTGTCCCACATTGCTAGGAGAGCCTCATTAAGGTTTAGTCAAATTCAGTGCTTAATGGTTCAGCAACATCTCAAATCTTAATGATTCGGACTTAACTATTCCATTTAGAAGCTGAAACAAACGCGCTGAATGCTGAATCATTCAGCGCTGACTGGTTAAGAGCCTCATTAAGAGGCTACCAAACAGCCCCTAAATTAGTTACTTTCACAAATCGCAAACTTATGATTAATTTAGGAAAGTTTTGTGTTCCCCGAAATTAAGTAACGGTGGAAAATTACTTATTTTTATCAAATGTGGTGGATCTAGAAGAAAGTTTAGAGTTAGCAAAATTTTTATTTTAGACATAGGGGTATCCTAATCTCAGTTAAGGGTATCCATATACTAAAAATGGAGAAAAAAAATTGAACTAATTTTACACCGCGACTATAAAGTTGAGGGATAGCGCGAGCTACCCTTAACCTACGTAGCTATACCTCTACATGATCCGCCCTTTGTGTGATTTATAAAGTTTCATGCAATTTGCAATCAATTTCACAATAACTTGGAATAATTTTCTATCATAATGTAGGCGTGATTGCAGTCACATATCTTTTATCAGTCTATGGCACTAGAATGAGCATAAGTGTGTGGTTATGGAATTATATTAGTTTATTGATCTGCTATATAGATTTCCAAATAAGCTTTTGTTAAACGTAAATATATTTGAGTTTTACTAAGTTATAAAGGATCACATTTGTTCTTTTTTTTTTTTTTTTCATAATAATGATTTGAACTTAATTATTTGAAGCATGAGAATCACAAGGATTTTGAATACAGAAAACTCGTAAACCATAACATTTTATGAAATTTGATCTCATGTAAACATATCTTTAGATTACTACGATTCTTAGCAAGACATTATTGCATGTAACCAATTATAATTTAAAAATAAATGAAAACTTAATTGTTTTTTTAACTTTATGTATATTACATTTTATAATTTGAAATGAGACAACCTTTATGTGTTTCTTTAATTAAATTCAAATGACTAGATTTTTTATCATGTTGTTATGTCATTAGCCCGTCGTGAAGCACGGGTTCCCCACTAGTATGCACTAAGAATTGATATCATTCATTAACAAGTTGTACATTAATTCAAAAAACCAAAATACCCCTTAATTTAACAGTGTAGATGGACGAATTGAAGTAAGTACGTTTGTTTGACTAGAGCCGGACTTCATGTATAAAGACCCTTGGCTCTTGCCTAGGGCCCCCAACTTCACTTTGAGGCCTCCAAATCTAATTGAGACTTATACTAATTATTTGATTTGCTAGGTAGCCTGAGAAACAATTTGCTGAAACATATTTTGTAACTAGGTGCTAAGTTAGGTGAAGTTTTTTAGTAATGAAGTGTTATTTTGGGATTTAGTCATCATGTAATATTTTAGGTGAACATTGTTTAGTTTATTGTTGGTACTTGGTCCCAAACCTCGAAAAAGAATAATGATTTACAACAATGACATGCAGAAAAGGGCCCCGATTTTTCTTTTTGCTTAGAGCCTCCAAAATGATTAAGCCGGCTCTGGTTTGACTGAAACAGGAATAATATCAAACCTTAGGATCAAAATGACATTTAAAAAAATGACTAAAATTGTAGTTTACTCTATCTTTCAATATTTGAATTATTGGCCTCTCGACTATGTTTTGATTATATTGATAAGATAATGAATAAACATAAGATTAAACGGGTAAATTCAATCATGTGTACATGGTATGACATACTGTTAAGGAACCGTAGTAATGGAAGACACCATCATCTTGATCGGGTTCCCTTTAAGGTTTAGCGTTCTAATAATGATTTAGGTGTTCTTAAGTTATGATCACAATTAAGAGAGATAAGAATAATGGGGATAGCTACATTATATGTTATGGTGTTATGTTTGTGTCAACCCTAATCTCTTTATTAGCTCTCTATTTATACACCCAGTGAACACTTTAATAATGTTAGTAAGGGTAATTCCTCCATCAAGGAAATACCAGCAATAAACTTTCGGGTATTGTTAAAGCCTTAGTAATCATTTATTGAAACCCGGTTGTAAATTCTTTATTTATTATTGTTACAACTACCATTTATTTAATCAATTATTTTGTCTTTCATTCGCAGTCAATTTTGAATGCATTGTGATTCACAATTTTTAACCAAGCAATTCTTGAAAACAACACAAAATTACAAACTTCATAAGTAACCTAGTTTATTCAACCATGTTCATAACACTAGAATTCTTAATCAAAATCTAACTTTATCCTAAAATAAGGGGATCTTTTGAAATATTTTAGAGTTGTTCCATCATCATCGTTAAAAAGATGTGCAAACACTTCATGATTATAATTAAAATAAGGATCTCGCATATTAAAAGTCGATTACACATGTGTACTGGGTTGGCTCTTAATAAACTTTAAGAAAAATAATATTAAATATAAGAGCCATTATGAAACACATGCATGAAAATTCACAGCCGTCACACATAACAAAATCGTTAATTGATTTTATGGAATCTAATTAAATCCCAACGACAACAGTTAAAAAACAAGGTTAATGGTATTTGCGAAATCCAATTAAATAAACAGTCACGTATCACGGATATATATAAAAAACTCGATTAATCAATTAACATTATTATATATATATATATATATATATATAGGATTTGGTTCAAATGAGAACCTTTTCCCAAATTGAGAACTAGAGAACCATTCTGGGCCACACATTTCTCTAAGGGAAAAAAAAAATATTTTTTTTTTTTTTTTTTTTTTTTTTTTTTGCAAAAATCGCTGCTTTATATGTAAGGATTTTTTTTTTTTTTTTGTATTTTTTTTCAGTATACACATGTGTATAATTGCATTATACACATATGTATAATGCTATATACACATATGTATAACTGAAATATACACATATGTATAGCTGAAAAATACTATATACACATATGTATAATTGCTATATACACATATGTATAAATGAAAAAAAAATTCAAAAAAAATAAAAAAAAAATTTCCTTGCATAAAAATGTGCGATTAAAGCAAAAATATATATATATATATATATATATATATATATATATATATATATATATATATATATATATATATTTTTGCCTTTATATGAAATGTATGGCTCAGAATGGTTCTCTCAGTTCTCAAATAGGGGTTGGTTCTCTTAGGATCCCTACCCTATATATATATATATATATATATATATATATATATATATATTTTCAGAAATCGCAAATCGAATTCTTGATTGAATCGATATAATTAACATAAGCTCTGATACCGCATGTTGATTATATTTAACTATCTTTTATCCCGGGAGCGTCTCAGGGTTGAAAAATATAACAATTCTAATAATACTAATACAATAGTAATAATTATTACCCTTGTAATTAAATAAATAAAAAAATTATCTTGCTATAAGGTGACACCACGCGTTGCAGTGTTGCGCGATTCTTTCTCCTAGCTTCTCTTGATTAACTATACCTATGCATCTTTAAAAAAGTAAAATTCCAATGAAAGCATGGCGATTGAGCTGAATTTCAACATCGTAGATAAGAACCTGGTTTAAAAGAAAAAAACATTATTAATGAATAACCTAAACACTTTGTGTTTTTTTCCTATATGAACGAAACCCCACAAAAAAATAATTGTTTTATTCTTCGGTTTTTTATATAGAACTATGGTACTCGATGGAAAGATAATGAAACGCTCGTTAATTTGGTGTAACTTTTTTCTTATAAAAATATCGTATATAAAAGATATTAACGTTTAAAAATTATGGGAGGAAAATAAGAGATAAATTTTTAAATTTGTTTTTAAATTATTTTTTTCTAAAATAACTCAATTTAAATTTAGTAGATTAGGTTTTATATTATTATTTATTTATTTTTAATTTGCCACATGGCATGACACATGACAAACTCAAGTAGGAGAATGCCTCCTTGAATGTCATGTCATTAAAATAGCTTTCTTAGACCTCTATTGAATGTCACCTCATTAATATTCAATTCTTTTATTATAAGTTATAGATTATAGATTAGAACATGAATAAACAAAAGATTAAACATGTAGATTTAATCATGTGTACCTGATATATATGTCATAATATTAAAGAACTGTTGTAATAGAAAACACTATTATTTTGATCGGGTTCTCTTTAGGGTGTATCGTTCTAATGGTTTAGGTGTTCTTGAGTTATGAAAACGGTTGAGAGAGATGAGAGTAATGGGGACGGTTACATTAGATGTTATGGTGTTATGTTTGTGTCAACCCTAATCTGTTTATTAGCTCTCTATTTATATACACATGGGACACCCTAATAATGTTAGTAAGGGTAATTCTGTCCATCAAAAAAATGTCACATATAAACTTAAGAATACTATAGTAATTAATCAATATAATGTAAATGATAATGTTAGCTAGACATAAATATATTAAACTAATATATATTTATTCTTACACTATGATCACGAAGTTTCTATTTTTATTTCTAAATAGTTTTCATATACTATGGCTTCCTAACTTTAATTAAACCTGTTAACTTTTTTTTGGAAGGCAAATTTCATTAACAAACACAAACCGCGAAGACCATCTCTAAAACAAAGATAATCAAAACACGGAAATGATTACATCAACGGAAAAACAAAATTACACCAATTTCTTCAATCTATCAAACCCTCCTTATACCTACTCTTGAACCAAAGAAAACCCAAGGATTTCACATCCGAAACAATGTGAGCAACGTTCAAATCCATATCATTGAAAATCCTATCATTCCTTGCCCTCCAAAGTCGCCAACACGCAATAATAACGATATCATAAATGATCTCCTTCTTCGTCGTCGTAAATGGCAAATTATCTGCAATGTGAATCACATCGGATATAGAGAACACGAAGAACCGGGGGATTTTGCACCAAGTAGCGATAGCGTCCCATATGCCACAAACAACCCAACAACCAGAGAACATGTGATCCACCGTTTCATCACTATCACCGCACAAACCGCACAAACTATCACCAACAAAAACATTTCGATGAAGAAGAGCACATTTTGTAGGAATTCTATCCAAGGTGGCCCTCCACATGAATATATTACATTTATTCGGGATAAGGAAATAGTGAAGGATATTGAAGAGGCATGTACGATGGATGTAATTTACTGACACGTCTTGGAATGCCATCCTTGTTATGTATTATAATATCATATGGATTTGCTAAAGGATCATTATCTCGAATTATTGCACCCAAAGAACTTGCAACTGGCATTTCATGATTCTTTGTAGTACACTGACGAATAACAACTGAGAAATCCGAAACTGATTCAGTTGCACACAATTCTCCCGCGTTTTTGAAAAGCTTTGCATATTCATTAACATTTGCAAACAAATGTGTAAGTGCCGTAACAATATCAGCCGATGATAACTGACTATAATCTCCTTGTTGAAAAAATCGAAGCCTGTTTGCCACCTCATTTTCGAAATCCTAAACATACATTTGCAGAAATCTAGGATTTGCATCTGAAGGTGGACATAAAGAACCTAACCAATGTGAAACTTGACCAGCCACTTTAAAAACATAGGGTCCAGGTGTTTGATTAATGGCATCGTCTACATCGGCACCAAATGATGTCATTGAATACATAGCGTTATATGCACGTATATTTCCCATGAAATGTGGATTACAGTATAAATCCTTTAACGCAGCCGGCGGCTCAACAGGAAAACAAAGGCGCACACTGCCCGCTCTACAGCACATGTTATACCTAGGCCGATTTGCGAAAGGACTGGATTTGAGACGCTCCTCAAACCAAAAGGATGCCCCACAGTACTCGCAAAAATTATTGCAATCTCCAAGATCCATATATGTTGGATTAAAAATAGGAGTGGACAATGGTACAACCGACGAAGCAGAAGCTGAAGATTCAGCCTCACGCCTAACTGATGCAGCTCTCAGCATTGATGCCCGCTTCGACTGCTGCGCCTTTGTTTGCATACCATGACTAACCATTCTTTGTGGTGGAGCCTCACCGCTACAACTGGCTTCGGCCCGTTGCTTTCGCTTGGTTGGCGGCAATGCCGCCTGACCGCTACAACTGCCTTCTGCAACTTCCTTTCGCTTTCATGGCGGCATGGTATAAAACAACCACAACAACAAAAAAAAAAAAACAACAACAAAGAAACAACAAAGAAAATTTTTTTAAGACAAACCTGAAACGATCCTCTAGAAAGCTACATAAAAAAGACAGCACACATCTTAATACACTGCTTATCAATTCGCTTTAAAAAACAAACGCCTATATATTGTGTTGTCTAAACACAACGAAACAGGTATAGAATCATAATTGTTGTATTGCTTAGGCGTTTATACACAGTAACCATTGCTAATCATCTTTACAACAACACTAACAATAATTGATTGATTCAACAACTACATAACCAAAACACAGCTGTACACAATCTGTTATATATGTATTATTGAAGAAAAATAAAAAAAGGCTGCACATTACATACATAAAAAAGACACAACACCTCTACAAATCAAACGCGTATATATTGTGTTATCTAAACACAGTTACAAAGCTATACAACCAGAATTGTTGTCTCGCTTAGGCATTCATACACACTAATCGTTGTTTATCATCTTTTCAACTACGTTAATAATACTTGACCAATTCAGCGACTACGCAGTGAAACTCCTAAAAGCATCACAGAAAGGGGTAACAATGACCCATTCTGTACCTGCTATTCGTCTAAACACAGCTGCACATTGATATAATACTAACAAATACAAACTCATTTTTAATGTGGCTCAACAATACATATATAATACTATCATTTTTTTGCCATTTGCATATGCATCTAAGGAAACAATAATGACATGCCATTTACATAAACAACAAACCAATAAAAAAACAAACACGAACCTCAAATAATCCTGCAGAAACATGCATACAAAGACATAATACATGTTAGTAAACTGTTCAGCGATAAGAAAAGCAAATTGATTACCAAAAACTAAACACTTTACATTGATTAAAGCCAAAGCTAAAAAAATTAATGAAACACGCTTTGTCACAAACAAAAAAACATACATGAACATGCTCAAATAAACAAAAACACACAGGATATTTGTATTAACGATTAGAAAACCACATTGATATAGAACACAGGAATATGGTCAAATAATCAACCAAAAAGCCAAGTCTAAAAACTACTGGAGAACGGGAAGATAGCGTAGAGGTCACCACGTGGAGAGACAACTGTCCAATGTTGCCTCTTATATTCATCATAAATGACAAATAATAATCACCAAACAAATCACCTTCTGAATCTATCTCCTTTTCCATGTTCTTCAAAATCAAGTCAATTTTATAAAAAGATGCATGGAAGTTGAATTAGTACTTAGCTAGTAGTGTTGTTGATTGGTGATCAGATCAAATCCAATCCTGATAAGCCGAAAATGGGTTCAAAGCCTTTACATTCCGGCAATTACTGCTTTGTTTACCACCTAAACACAACGACCGCTGCTGCGTTTTCTTGCTAAACACAACCGTCAAAAATGGGTTCAAAGCCTTTACATACCGGCAATTAATGCTTTCTTGGCCGCCTAAACACAATGACCGCTGCTGCGTTTTGCTTGCTAAACACAACAGTTGCTGCTGCTGCTGCGCTTTTTTAGTATCTTTCTAATGCATCCAGTTACACCCGTCCCTCTTTCCTGACTTACTCCAGCCTTACTGCCTTATTTTTATCCTATTCCTAATTGTATTTTGTCTAACCGCAAACATTCTGAAGTAATACCAAAACACACTTTAAAGATTAAACCTTTGTATAAATCCAAAACACAAATTATCTGTAATGTGAATCACATTGGATATAGAGAACACGAAGAACCGGGGGATTTTGCACCAAGTAGCGATAGCGTCCCATATGCCACAAACAACCCAACAACCAGAGAACATGTGATCCACCGTTTCATCACTATCACCGCACAAACCGCACAAACTATCACCAACAAAAACATTTCGATGACGGAGAGCACATTTAGTAGGAATTCTATCCAAAGTGGCCCTCCACATGAATATATTACATTTATTCGGGATCCACTTGCACCATTTCAAAACCAAATTGTCATCAGTTTGATCGTTGCCTTTAATCCAATTTCGAGCTTCTTTTACCGAGTAACCATCACTAGTAACTTGCATCCAAGCCCAACAATCCTCATGTTCATTAAGCTGGACAGTCGATAAATCACGATGACATTGGATCAGTTCGTCCATTTCGATCACACTGTTCGGATACTGCTTCCAATTCCAGCAAATAACGTTCGACCCATTACGAGCAGAAAGTCTTTCTGTAACAGTGCAGCGTTTATTACCATCCAGACGAAACAGGTTAGGAAATTTGGCTTTTAACGGTTCCAAACTAAGCCAAGGATCGATCCAGAATTTTGATGTTTAATCCATCACCCACCACCTCACGTATCAAGTTAATAAACCCATTTCCATTCACTTTTAGATTATACCCAGCTTTCACCAATCTAGACCAAGCACATGTGAATCGATTATTACATGGAATAGTCTCCCATCTTCCACTCGAACCATGTATCGCATCCACAACCTTCCTCCATAAAGCCCCGCTTTCTATTTGATATCTCCAAAGCCACTTCAGAAGCAACACATAATTATTATCTTCTAGGTGGGATAGACCCAACCCACTGTCTTTTATACTCTTCGTAACTCTATCCCATGCAACCCAGTGTATCTTGTTCTTGTCATCGCATCCTCCCCATAAAAATCTTCTGATAATAGTCTCCATCTTGTTAATGATCGTAACTGGTTCCTTATACAAGGAGAAATGAAACGCCGGTAAACTCTCCAACACCACCTTGATAAGAGTCACCCTACCTGCAATATAAACCACACTAGCCTTCCATGAAGAAAGACACTTTATAAAAATATCAACAACCGAATCCCAGTTACTGATGTGGTTCATATTTGCGCCCACTAAAATACCAAGATACTTGAAAGGAAAAGTCCCCGTTTTGCACCCCATCCCATTTGCCTATACCAAACAAATTCGATTTGTGCAAGTTTATTCGAAGACCCGAACACATATGAAAAATTCGGGGAATTTGCTTCAAAGCCTTTAAGTTGCAACGAGACCACTCGCCCATAACCAAAGCGTCATCGGCATAAAGAAGATGAGATATAATATGACCATCATTACTCACTCGCACACCATGAAACAAACCATTGTCACACGCCCTCCTAATCAAAGAAGACAAACCCTTTATAACAATCAAAAATAAGAAAAGTAGATATTGGATCACCTTGTCTAATACCCTTTTCACAATTGAACTCGAAAGTAGGCGAACCATTCACGAGAACGGAAGACCGAGCCGAGTGAAGGACACCCTTAATCCAATTACACCATCTTTTCGGGAACTTCATTTGCTTCATAATTGACAACAAGAATCCCCAATTAACATTATCGTAGGCTTTCTCGAAGTCAATTTTAAAAAAAAAAATAGCACTTTCCCCATCTTTTTCGTCCAAGAGAAAATTTCATTGATCATAAGTGGACCGTCTAAAATAAATCTCCCAGCAAGAAAAGCCGATTGCGTTTCGTGAATAATATTACCCATCACCTTTTTTAGACGATTAGCGAGGACCGTAGAGATCACTTTACTAATCACACCAATCAAAGTAATGGGTCGATACTCATTCAGTCCCACCGGATCTTTAACTTTAGGAATATGCGTAATGAAGAAAGATCCCACTCCGCTACTGAATTGGCATGTATCAAAAAAATCCTGCAACAGCTTAACAAAATCATTAGCAAAAATTGGCCAAAACCGCTTTATGAAGCGGAAATTGAACCCATCCGGACCCGGAGCCTTATCACTCCCATAATCAAACACTGCAGCTTTGATCTCCACTTCAGAAAAAGGAATCACCATCTCCTCGGCTTCGACTTCTGATAAATGTTTAATACCATAACATTCCACCGTCGGGCGGTCAACCATCTCCTCAACAAAGCATTTCCTGAAAAAACTACAAACTTCTTTTTTCACTTCCGTAGGCTTGAAAATCCATTTTCCATCAACATTTAACACCGGAATACCATTTGACACCCTTCGCATATTGACACAACCATGAAAAAAAACTAGTGTTTTCATCCTCTTCCCAAGCCCAACGAATACAAGATTTTTGTCTAATATCTTTTTTTTTAAGATTGCCCAACTCCCTAAGCCGATTCATAACTTCATCAAAAACCCACAATTCAGCTTCGGTCAGATCCCTATCATCGACAATCTCATTAAGATCCCGAACCTCAGCCATAAGGTTAGCTTCCTCCTCGGTTTCGGCGCTCGACCAAGATTTCTTCCACTCTAAAATGCGAAGCTTCAAACTCCGAAATCCCTTCATTAATACCACCTATTGCGAGTCATTTTCATAAACCTCCAAACAAACTTTCTCAACCAACTCGCTTAACCCTTCCCTACTAAGCGAAGAATTAAAAAACCTAAAGGGTATAGGCCCATAATTCCGTGCTTCAGTTTTCAACACCAATTGACAATGATCCGATTCCTCCCTCGCAAGAGTTCGATACTCCGCGTTTGGCCATTCATTCATAACATTCCACGACACGAACATACGATCAATGCGGCTACATTTATTTCCAGAGACAAAAGTGAACTTCCTCCCTTTTAAATTGAATTCATGTAAATGCGCCTTATCAATAAAATCATTGAACTCATTAGAAACCAATACAAAATAAAACCAATTTCATTAGCACTTCTAAGTTTTCGAATCCAAATACCTTTATCATCACTACCCAGTCCACGGATATTAACGGAAAGAGAGTTCATTGATCAACAAGTTGATAACCTTCGTTAGCAATAACCTGAGCCAAATCAGTAGAAAAAACTTTCCATGTTCTGCACTCCCAAATTCTTAGCCATGATCAATGTTTCGGATGTCTCCTTGTTCACATCAACATGCTCCCCGAAACCAGTCTCATTTCCTTCAACAACCTCCTTCGCAACCCAACCATCCTTGTCTACCAACCCAACATCACCAACATTGTTGTTGCACTGTTGCCCACACACATCTGGATTAGAAACATCCGCATTCTTCAAAGTGTTTACATCTACCGTTGATCGAATTTTCCTACAATAACAGTTATCATACTAGTATCAAAGTTGCTCCTTTCGAGGCGTTGTATGGACGCAAGTGTCGATCGCCCGTGTGTTGGGCCGAGGTAGGAGACAAGCACCTGACAGGTCCTGAACTCATTCAAGAGACAACTAACAATGTCTTCCAGATCAGGGACAGGTTGAAAGATGCCAGAGACCGACAGAAGAGTTATGCGGATCAGAGGCATAAACCCTTAGAGTTTGAGGTTGGTGACAGAGTTTTGCTCAAAGTATCTCCATGGAAAGGAGTTCCCAGGTTTGGAAAACGTGGGAAACTCAATCCCAGATACCTAGATCCATTTGAGATCCTTGCACGAATTGGACCGGTTTCATACAAACTCAAGTTACCACATGAACTCAATGGCGTTCACGACACGTTTCACGTCTCGAGTCTCAAGAAGTGTCTTGCCGATGAGTAATTGGTTATCCCTCCAGAGGAAATCCACATCGACAAATAGCTCCATTTCTTAGAAGAACCAATGGAATTAACCGATTGGAAGGTTCAGAAACTTCGTCGCAGTCAGGTCAAGTTGGTTAAAGTACATTGGAATTCCAAACGTGGACCCGAATTCACTTGGGAGCATGAGGACCAGATGAAACGCAAATATCCACATCTCTTCCAGGAGACCACCAGTTCAGATGATCAACACCAAAAATTTCGCGGACGAAATTCCTCTAATAGGGGGAGAATGTGACACCCGTCGAAATCACATGTCATATCCGTACACCTAGCTACATGTTCACTGTGTGCATAGCTTTACATGCTAACATTTGCGTCATAGTTGGGGCTATACAGGGTTCCAACGGGCTAATCTCAAGGCATATAGTCTAGACAGTAGACCCAGTAGTTAGTTCAAGGCCTCAGTTAGTTCAACAATTCATGCTAGACTATAGGAAATCCATGCAATTGAACAAGAATCCCCACTTGTTACCCCGAAAAGGACAAAATCAAACAATGTTCATGAACAAAGAGGTTACCAACATGTATTTTAGTAAACTAGTACATGTACGAACAATACATCCACTTATAACCTTGAACTTGATCTACCTAGACTTACATGAACATGTGGATCAAAACAAATACATTCTCACTCACACATACATATATACGACAATATATATACACAAACACCCACACATGCTTGGAAAGTGACAAATATCTCTCTATACATATATACACGATCGCATACACACACAAGTTCACATAACTTTCCCACACTCAGCATGATCTCTCATTCCTAATGCATTTCACTAATATGGCATCCATGACACTATACACTCAACTTACCCATGTTAGAACCCTCCAAATTATTCTTTTTCCTTCCCAAAAATCGGCCAAGGTCAAACCTCCCTCAACAACCAGCATGGTCACAAACCTCAAGAATATTACCCAAATTAGCAAACACCTTTATGAACACTAATTTCCATGATGTTTTGACTTGCACGAACATTCCATGCCCATTCCCTAGGACAATTGTGGCTTACATGTTCCCAAGGAAGCCAAGAGTATTGTCTAGGATTCACCACTAATCTACCTTACACACACCCACACACACACTCCACACGCATATATACATACACATATTGTCACCTTTCATGTTCTATCAAACCACTTGACTAGAGACTTTAAACAAACATGGAAATCACATGAAACACATGGCCATCTAAGCAAAGTTGACTTACCATAAAACTCTTTTCTTTCCCCATAAAATTCGGCCCCCAAAAGAGAGCACACAATCAAACAAGAACACTAGTCAACCCTTTACACTAAAGTGGCAAAACATAAATCACATGAACCATATTACCTTGTCAACCTTACCACAAAAATACTTGCCCCATTCCCATGTATTCTCGACCGAAAACCCCCTACATGCCAAGCCAAAGCTTCAAAGTCAACTATTTTCACTCTTAGGGTCTCTAGTAGAATGCACTCCATGAAATTAGACATTTGACCTTCTACAATTGTGCACCAATAAAACCCTTGGTCTCATCCTCTTTCTCGGCTATATAAAGGGTCAAGAAGCACCTTAGAGTCACACCGCAATCCCTCAAAGTCACACTAGCACTTGAACATTTCCTTTCTTTTGGTTAACCACTCGGCCGAAGGGAATCCCCACCCAAAAGGCTCGGTTCGATCAACCATCATCACCATCTAGGAGTTCCAAGCCACTAGCAAGCCTTTAGGAGTCATTTTGGAAGGAAGTTAGCTTATTTTCTTTATTATTCTCGGCTATACACTCAAGCTATCATAACCGAACCATTTTCCTTTCTTTGTATATCTTTCGGCTACATGTAGTGATCACCCAAACCCACACACACTCGAACACATCACCAAGTCAGTAGTTATCAAGAAAAATCAACTTACACACTTAAGTTCCATGTTAAAAGTTCAATGTTTCCACTTAGAGCTACATATACATATATATACGATTACATCCACCTTAGGACACATATATGGACAAATGTATACACCTATGTATACATACGAATGTATGCGTGTGTGTATAGGGCTAAAGCCGACCCTAAGATAACCCAATATTGCTTAATTTAAAGAGTTATGCCATGACTTGTTTTATAAACATGTGTTAAAGACCATAAAAACATGTGTTAACAAGCTTAACACAAGAATTTTTGTAAAAACATATGTTATGCGAGCATGTACAAAGGCAAAACACCTAAATGAATTGTTTTTATACAAGATTATCCAAAAATGTGTCCATATGCCACCCCAGGCTTACATAAAAGTAACATACATGACACTTGGTAACATTTAGTAAGACAAAGTACACGTTTTACCTAAAAATAGACTAATCATAGTCACGTAACCAACAAACTAACATTTTCTTACACAAACAGTGTGTGACACATGTGGATAGTGGTACAGAAGCCCCTAGTCCGTAAGTGTTACCATCGGGTGAACAGTTGCATGGTAATTAGAGCCAAACATAGACCTAAGATTGCTTTTAATTGCATTTAGGGTTCCTAGACCAGACACCCTACATCAGATTCAGTTCAGTTTAGCATCCAGACATCAAGTGAGTATTCACGGCCCCTTTTTACAGTTTTTATATTTTTCCAGGGGAAAAACATGCGTACAGTTTTCAGTTACAAATACATGACTATTATGTGAACATGGACATTACGGTTCAGGATCCATTAAGCCCTCGTGTCATACATCATACCATAACCATTAGCTATGGACTTAGCCATGAAACACCGTGATAGATCTATTGGGTTGACTCCCCCACTCTTGGTTAGTCGCTTTGACCGGATGACAGATATCAAAAGTGTAACACCCCAACCGATGGCGGAAATATCGAGGTGTCACGTATGAATGATTGTTTAGTAGCACATGGTAATCAAGTTTTAAATAAGTATTTATTCCCAATAAAATATCCCAATTTGAAATACATAACAAAGTCTTGAATGAAATCTAATATATCAAATAATCAAAGCTTAAAACTTCAAATAACTCCTCATGCTAACTTTAGACTTCAAGCATCAGTACTTCCTATTGAGTTTGGAAAAGATGGGGGGGGGGGGTCAACTAGAAGTTGGTGAGAATACATAAGCAAAGTTAAGCAATAAGTTTTAAATGAATCATAGTTTAGCAATTCATATGTCTAATGTAAATCTAAGTCTACATGCGTAAACAACAAGTATAGTATGCACATAATCAATCCTCCGACAAAGTTTAGGTCCATCCCGCATCCACGGTTCTCCTTATAAAGTTTAGGTCCATCCCGCTTTCATGATTCTCCTTATAAAGTTTAGAACGATAACAATCACTCGCGATCCCCATAGAAATGGTCAACGAATCTAGGTGGGGTTGTCAATCCAATAGATCTATCATTTTATACCGCCGGCTTGATCAGGGTTAATGATTATGCAAGTTTAAGTTTAAGACTAATAGTTTTTGTCTAAGTCATGTGGCATCAAAGATTACAACTAGACATGTATAAAGAATTGCTTAAGTATAAAGTTTCAAGTATAAAAGTTGCATAAACAAGGTTACGTAAACTCACCTTAGCAAGGTATCAAGTCCTTTGAAATAGAATAAGTGTGGTCCAAACATTGCTAAGTATTACCCTATGTTTAAGGCAATAAATAATTCTATGTTTTTCTAGTCTATAAGTATTCTAGGGTTCCTAATTTGGGGATCGACCGTTTGTTTAATTGTTAATTTAGATAAATTATTAATGAACAAATAAATAAAGAAAATTAGGAAAATGAATAAATAAAGGACTTTTTGTAAAACTTTGATTAAAGGTGGTTGTATTATAATGTTGTAAATGTGAAAAAAAATTTTATAAAATTATTTTCATAATTATTGAATATATAGTATATTAATATTTATTTGTCAAAATATAGTATTAATGTCTAAAAATATTAAAATTCACAAAGTTTCAAATTAAAAATTATATTTCTGTTCTAAATGAACAAAAATAATTTATGTAATAGTTTGATGTAAAAATAGTGTAAAATGGATTTATTATGAATTATTTATGATTTAAAATAAAAAAAATTAATTAATAATTCTAAATAAACGTTTTTTTAGAATTAAAATTTAATTCTTGAATATTTATTGATTTATAAGTTTAAAATAATTTTTGTGAAATTTTATAAAATCATTTAGACATTTTTATAGAATTTTTAACTTATAAACGAATAAACTTGTAATATATTTTATATATATTAAATAAATGATTTTTGAAAAACTAAAAATTGTATGATAGTCTTTACCATCAGAATAGCATAAAATAATTTTTATAGAATTTAAGAACCACTTTTAGTATTTAAAAACTATTTAAAAAGATTATTAGGTTAAATATAAAGATAAAGGTTATATAAAAAAATGTTGTTGTAGCCAAGGATCGAACCCGCGTCTGACCCGGGTTGGGGGTTTTAAATCACAAGCCTAGACCATCTGGTCTAGACCCTGAGAACGTTTATTATTGATTTCAATTAATTAAAAAGACTCATTGGGCTTAGTCATTAATTGTTAGAAATAAAATGTGTGGAGACGGGGTTCGAACCCCCCGTCTACCACCGGTTCAGTGTTTTAAACAACAGGTATTACCAACTAATCCATAGATCAGTTGGTGATTATGTTCAATCTGAATTAAACATAAACGCTGCCAAACTAGTGTCATCTTCCCCAAATAAAATCGTATGAACCCTAGCTTTTTCAATCAATCCAATTAGTAACCAATAACCATAGAATCTATGGGTTTATTGGTCGGACAACAACAATGAACAAAAACAACAGATTAATTGTTACTTACAGAGGGTTTTAGAGCTCGATTAGGCCAGTCAAAGGAAAAGTCAAAACGTGATGATTTAGGCTTAACCGTGAATAGTTGGTGGGAATTGAAAGTGGGGTTTTAGTTTTCGGCACATAAGGGTTGATAATGGGGGTTCAATTTATATTATAACATACAGATTCTTATATTTGGAAGATTTGACCTATTTCTTATGTATAAACGCGTAATTAACTTATATTTGGTATCCTTTAAAGACGATTTCAGCGTGTAGCACACACGAATATGTCTGTCATTCAACAACCTTCCATAATCAAGGATCCTAGACGCGGAATAAGAATCAATTGAATGGATTGATGCTCGTTGACTTCTGTTTCGTTGACTTATGATAATAGCGAATGTGTTATGTTTGATGTGTTAGGATAAAATAAAAAAAATCAGTGTGGCTCAGTGGTTTAATTATGTGCGTGTGTTGGTTTGGACGCGGGCTCGAGTCCCGGTCCAAACATATTTTTTTAAACATTTTATATATATAAACTCTATTATTATATATATATATATATATGTTATAATTACACAAGGTTAAAAATATTACGAATAATTTTTAAAACATACTAGGACATCGAGATCCAAAGAATTTTATTAAATAATTATTAGTATAAGATGGTTAAAACATATATTGTTTTTGAATTTATGTAAAAATTATCAAAAGAAAAATATATTTGGTAAAGTGGTGTTTTTTTTATTAATTAAAATTTTGGGGAAAAATATGCAATGTTACAAAAAGAGTGCTTGTATTTCACATTACTGCATTGTCTTTAGTGTACAATGGGTGAGGCACAACATGTCAAGGTTTGGTTATGGGCTCATGTCAGTTCACATATTGATTATTGCCCTAGCTAGGCAATGATTTAGTCGGTTTTGGATTACATGTCCATCCTATAGAAAACCCAAGAACTCACCGACCTTGTGTTGACCTATATATTTTACATGCATGTTTTCAGGAAATTAGCATGGACAATGGAACTTGAAGGGGTCGCGTGCGAGCATTTGTGGGATACCTTTTTTGGACCGTTGTGTTGTCATAATAATTTTAGACATTTACATACAATGGTTTAGTATTAAACAATTAACTTATTTTGAACGGATTTGGTTGTTTAATGAAAGTTCCCACTTTGTTTTAATTAATGCTCGTGTGACCTTTTGTGCTTGGAAATCTTTCGAAGTCGCACCTCGCGTTTCCGCCTTGGCGAGGTGTCACATATGGTTCGCTGGCTTTTCGAGGTACGAGTATTTTATCCAGGCGAGTTCTTACGCCCACTCTTTTATTTATTATTTTTCTAAATATTTTGGGCTGACGTGCATTCAAAACTGGCAAGATTATTTTTATGAAGTCACAAAATATTTTTTTTATGAAGTTATAAATAATTTGTGTACGAATGAAATCCATATTCACTCGTATATATTATTTTGGTATGAAACGTGAGTAGGCGGAATGCGCTTAATGCGTTATTATATGTTTTGAGTTATATATGTTATATATATATGTATGTATGTATGTATGTATGTATGTATGTATGTATGTATGTATGTATGTATGTATGTATGTATGTATGTATGTATGTATGTATGTATGTATGTATGTATGTATGTATGTATGTATGTATGTATGCATGCATGCATGCATGTATGTATGTATGTATGTATGAATAGTCTGTTGTCTTGATTAAAGTGTGGCTTAAGTTTTATTTAATAAGCGAAATGCGCTTAATGTTGTGGCCACGTATTTGAAACCTTACTTGTTAGATCGGATATTGTTTTGACTTGCTACGTGTTTAGGTTATATATATATATATATATATATATATATATATATATATATATATATATATATAGGGAAAAGTTAATTTGAAAACACCTATATTTCGTGCGAACCGCGAGAGCGCTATCTAAAACCATTCAAATTCAAAATTTCTTTTTACACATGTCTTTATTACTAAAATACAATCTCAAAAACACAATTTACGCGTAAAAATTTAAACGTATACGGAAATAAATTGTTTTTACACATGTGTAAAACGTTAATTTGAAACTGTTTTTGCAAGAAAATATGAATTATTTGAAAAGAAAATTCATTTATTAATATTGTATTTTGATTATAATGAGGTTTGTATTAAAAAAAATTGATTTTGATTGCTTTTTTTTACTTGTTCTCACGATATTTAGTGTTCTCAAGATAACCCTCCCCTATATATATATATATATATATATATATATATATATATATATATATATATATATATATATATATATATATATAGGGTAGGGTTCAAATAGGAACCAACCCGTAAGTAAGAACTATAGGAACCAATCTGAGCCATCCATCTTCAATGGCATGATTGTAAATAAGTAAAACTTTAATTAATTGTTAATTTAATAATGGGGTATTGATGTCTTTTGTTCAATATTAATTTTATTAGGTAATTAATAAGAACTCCTGTATATTTGGAAACAGCAAATTAGTGTTTATGGTATACCCAAACGTATTTATTGAATATATAATATTAAAATTATATCTCGGTATATATACAACAGTGTACATTGGTGTATATTCGTTTTTTCATTCATCATCATCACCAACAAAAGATATACATTGGTGTATATTCGTTTTTTTTATTCATCATCATTCAACATTATCAACGCAGATATACATTGGTGTATATTCGTTTTTTCATTCATCATCAACACAGATATACATTGATGTACACATATATACATTGGTGTATATTCGTTTTTGAAGTGTACATTGGTGTATATCAGTTTTTTTGTTCATTCATCATCATCATCAACACATATATACAACGGTGTACATCAGTTCTACATTGATGTATATCACTTTTTTTTTCTTTTCATTCAAAATCATCAACACAGATATACATTGGTGTATATTCGTTTTTTCATTCATCATAATCACCAACACAAAAATATACATTGGTGTATATCAGTTTTTTATATAACCTGTTCAACATAAATAAGCTTGCGATTCTTATCAGCCAATAATGTTTGAATAGTAGAATCAAGCACGTTTTGAACGCAGGCTCCCTGTATAATCAATTGCACAAATCAATTAGACATCAAACAATTAATTACCTGAATAGAGTTATTGGATCCAACATAGTACTGATCAACAGTTTTCAACCAACCTACGTCATCATGCGTATGCGTAACCAAATGAACATTAAGTTTCCCCTTCACTATTCCCTGTGCAGTATCGTATATCATATACTTGGATTCAACACACACAACAAACAACATATAAGATTAACATCACAAACGCTAGATAATCCGCCATTGCAGACGGAAAAATTAAGCTACTATCGGTCAACACTAATCAAAACAAGAAGTCAAATGTTATGAACGAGAGTTTATTGTTGATAACTAATTAAATAAAAATAAAAAAACAAGTGTGTGTGTGTGTGGATGTGACAAAGAAGGAGTCGTTTTCCTCGATTAATAGGATTATGAGACCGAGTCTTTTTTTAGATGATAATGGTTGAGAGATTTAAGGAAACTCAAGAAATAATAGCAGGGAAATCATATTAAGTTTATATAACTGCCATATATAAAAATTTTAATTAAATTAAAAGATGATATTTAATTGGCTAATTACATAACTACCCCCTAGATCAAGATCAAAGATGAATGGCTCAGATTGGTTCCTAAGTTCCTAACTAGGGTATTGGTTCCTAACTAGGGTATTGGCTCAGATTGTATATTCGTTCTTGCACTCACAATCATCAGATGCACCCCAGGGATCTAAGAGATTCCCAACCACTTCTTCAGGTTTTCACCTGCAACTACTTCATCAACAACATCATCAGTCACAACTATAGATTCAGTCACCACCTCCTCAGATTCAACTTCTTCTACCATAGCCATGAAACAAAAATTTTCTGGTTCATTTTCAGCTTTGGCAACTAATGCAAAATTTTCATCAGTCAACTCATCTGGTAGACTGCTCCAATCAACAAAACCTTGTGTGAAGAAACTCTGTTGACTGTTCTCTGCAGGAGCAGAGGATGAAGCAGCAGTCATTGGCACAGGTGCCTGAGCGACAGGTGTTTGCACATAGTGGATCTGAGGAACAGTGGTTTGGACAAACTGGATAGGAACAGTGTTTGAGGACTGTGCAAAATGAGCAGTGTTTTGCACATTGGGTCCAGGGGTATTATAGGTGTAATCATAGGTGTACCATGTTCACTCCTACATTCCCTAGCAAAATGACCAAGTCTATGACATTTATAACACTTTATCTTAGATTTATCCAACCCCACCTTTTATCTGCCAGTTAACCCTGGAAACCTTCTTCCAGTTTTCTTGTAAAAATTGTTATTTCTTACACTAAGAAGGGCCAATTAGTGCATAATGTCCATTTCTTCCAAATCATCATGGTCAAAGTATTTTAGGTCATCATACTCAAAGGATATGTTATCAGATGCCTGGATATCACCACCACTTGCTGTAAAAGCATAGTTTGGTGAATAAGAATCAGAGTTAAAAACTGAGTTAAAACCTGAAGCTATGTCAATGAAATGATCATAACTCTGATCCTTAGTATTTCCAGGCACCACATCATGGCCCAAAAGTGCTGTATTACCAAATACATAATCACCAGACACTTTTCCAGAGTCCTGGGGCTTCTTTTTCTGGTTAAGCTCTCTCTCATAGGTTAAGAGCTTACCATGAAGCTGGGTCAGTGATAGGTCCTTGAATCAAATTGAGTTTCTCACAACTATAGCAATAGTGTCCCATTTATATGGTAATGATCTTAAAAACCTATGGTTCAAGGTTGAATGAGGGTAAGTTAGACCAACCAGTTTTAGTTCACTAATGAGACAGTTAAACCTCTGAAATTGTTGAGTTAATGACTCTCCCTTAACATGACTGAATGTTTCATATTGTTGGTTAAGTATTTCACGATTGTTTTCAATAACCTCTTCAGTCCCACCAAATTGTTCTTTCAGTGCATCCCACAACTCCTTTGCACTGTTACAGTGTAACAGCCCAGCATATATATTATTGGGTAGAGCCATGGCCACAATACTGAAGGCCTTAGCATCTAACTCAATTTTTTGAAAATCCTGGTCGTAGTAGTTTTCAAGTTTCTTAGGCTCCTGAACCTTGGGATCTTCGGTACTCGACACGATCGGAAAATGTGGTCCGAAGATAACCGACTTCCAATACCCAGTGTTCTGTTGAGCTAGAACATGGCTCATCCGACGTTGCCAGATATTGTATTCAGATCTGACAAGTATCGGTGGCTTGTTGTTCGTGCCAGTGTTGTGTGGATCGTGATTGATTGAAGCCATTCTCTGATTTTTCAAAAACAAAGTCTGTTTATAAGCGGTTGAATCAAAAATAAACTATTACTCTGTTTTCAATTCGACAAACAAACGATATCAATAATTGTGATCTGATCTGTTTATATTAAATTGATTGATTAGATCGAATTTAATTGACCAAGCTCTGATACCAATTGTTAGGATCTGAGTTTGATTGTTTTGATTTGTTTAAAGTAAAATGAGAAATGAATGAAGTGAATATATATGGAAAGTGCAGCGGAATAATAAACTGTAATCAAAACAAAAGGAATAAATGTTTTCTTAATCGAATGCTTTCATTATATTGAAAGATTACAATCAATTACAAGTACTCCCCCTCAGCCTGATCACTCTGTGATTGTTTGTCTGAGAGAATGTGGTGAGTGATCAATAGAACAGTACAAGCACTGTTCTATTTATAGACAAATCTAAACCACTGGTGACCTAGGCTGACGTCACCTAAGATAGTGACCTCTAACAGAATAACAACATAAAACATCTGCCCTATACAAACTACTGTTATATTACAAAACACTGTAAGGTAAACTACAGTTGAGGGAAACTCTGATGGTCGTGTATCATCTGTTGGAGCCTAAGTGTTGTTGGCTCCAACAGACCTTTAGTCTTCAGCACTTGATCAGCAGTTGTTCTTTATCAGACCTTTGGTCAGCAGTTGTTCTGTATCAGTTGTTATCCAGCAGTCCTTTGTAGCAGCAGTTGTCATAGCAGTTGTTTGGGTGGATCAGTTGTTAGGGTCAACAGTCTTTTGGGAAGAGTATGTTGTAAAGGCTGTTTATTTATGTGGATCAACTGTTAGTATATTTTGGCTTTTCAATCATCTGTTCTTCTTCAGGTCAGCAGACCCAACAATCTCCCCCTATAACAGATGATGCCAAAACTAGGCTTTATTCTTGATCTTTATTCCTCATCAAACTTTCTCTGATTTGACATTTGAATTGTAACTCAAAGATCAAAGAGTAGAGATCTTTTGCATCTCTTTCAAGCTCAAGGTTCAGCAGTGTTTGGAGATCATCTACACACAGGCTATATGCATCATCCATGCTTAGCTTTTGAGCCTCTCCATCTGATCTGAGCAAAGTCAATTAATGGGTGTCTTTGTTGACCTTCCATTTTAGAATTTTTGAATCAGAGGATTTGCTGAGATGCACTTTTATTCTGGATGAGTTTGGTGATGGAGGTCTCCCAATGAGTTCTCTAAGCTTTTGAGTAATGGGATCTGAGAAAAAGTGTACTTGATTGAAGAGGCCCTCCTTTATATAAGTATCAGCAAACTTCTTCTGATCCTCTTCAGACATTTCTTTCTTTTTCTTGAATTGTCTTCTAGCAGCAGCTGATAGATCAGAAGTATCAAGTAGGCTGTCTAATGTAAAATCCTGTTGAGGTCTCTTCATCAGTGGTTCATCAGAGTAGATAGGTTTTCTGGGCAAGTTAGGGTCTTTCTTCCTGTTTTCTTCCAGTTTCTTGTAGGTTTCAACCAACCTCAGCTCAGACCACCTTGCAACAGACTTCATCCCCCCATAGTCAGCAGCCACAATTTCTTGTTTCATTCTTTTGAATTTCAAGGCTCTGGCTGGATCTCTGCCTTTACTGAAATCAGGGGCAGAGACCTTAGCTGGGGGATTCTTGGCCATCTCTTCAATTCTTAAGAGTTCTTCTCTGAGAGCATGAGTGGTCCAGCCTGCAAACTGTTTCTTGTTTGCTTTATAAGGCATGGTTGCCAAGATCTGTTCAAGAAGTGATTCCCTAACCTCCCTTTCCATGTCACTGCTGAGAGGCATGGCAGATATGGAGTTGCTCAGGGTCTTAGCAAAATCTTCAATCCTTCTCAATTTGCTAAGCTCTGCTGAATGGTGCCCTGAGCAGTCCTGTCATCTTTCCCTTTGCATTTCTCTTTTATGATGGCATCTGCCTGTTCAGCCTTGTATTTTAGATATGTGTCTATGTTTAGAGGAACAGGAAAATGTGGAAGAGAAGGGAAAGATCTTTTAGATGGTTGTTCAGTATTATAGAAGGATTGCATTTCCCCCTTGAGAAGATCAAGTTCAAGGGGATACTGAACAACCAATAGTGTGATGGTTGGTGGTGGTCTATGGGTTGTAAATTGTGATGTGTGTGGTGAGAATGATGAAAGTGGAATGGCAGATAAGGGTGTAGATTGTGTGGTTGAAGTAGTAGGTGGTGATGTGTGAATGTTTTTATCCTGTACAACAAAGGTTGATTTTCTCTTCCTTTTGTACAAGATTTTTGGTGATGGTGGTGTAGAGGCAGTGGTTGTTTTAACATCTGTTGGCACTTTTGTAGGACCAACAGATGTTTGGGTTTTAGGAGGTGAAGTGATTATAGGTTCAGTGATTGGTTTGGTGGCTGTGGTGATAGGTTCAGATGTTGGTTTGGTGGTAGTAGTGATAAGCTCAGATGTTGTGGTGGTATCAGTGGTTTGGGTGGCAGCAGTGGTTTTAACAGCCAGTTTAGATGGTGGTTTTCTAATATGTTTGGTAGGCATTTTTTTCCTTTTAGAGGAACCCACATCTTCAACTTCCTGCTGTTCCTTTTCTTTTGTATCAAAGCCTCTGCCTTGACTTCCAAAGTGTCAGCCCTCTTTTACTTATCTTTAGTAGCTTTTTCAGCTTCTTCATTAGCAGAGTTGTCCACTTCTTTGGCTTTGCTGGTTTGGACATTGGATTGTTGTTGTTGTGGTGCTGTTTGGGTAGACCCTGGTTTGATGGCAGACTTTGATTGACCTTTTTGTGAAGGTGGACAACCAAAGGGATCTAGCTTTGGCAATCTATCTCTGCTACTCTCCCCCTTTTTGGCATCATCAGCTGTGAAGTCATCATCATCTTCATTTCTGAGAATTGTGGTAGGGGCAGAGCCAATGGTCTTCAGCAGATGGTCTTTAATGGCTTGAATGTCTGCATGGGTATCTTTGTACCTAGCATCTACCATATTTCTGATTTCAGCCATGTAAGTTTCATGAGTCTGATCTACTAGTTTTCTGTGAGCTATGATGATGGGAGAAACAGATTTCCATAGCTCACTGGCAATATCAGATGTGGATGGTTGACTTTTGGTGAGAGTAGCCAAAGATCCCAATATAGTTTTGATATCTGATTTGATATCAACAACAGAGGTTTCAATGGACTGTACTCTGGCCGTCAATTCTTGGTATTTTAACTCATCACCTAAGTTAATAGGATCATCTGAATTCCTACCAGTGGTAGTTGTAACTGGTTCAGTCCTAGGAGGTGAATCCAAGGAATGAGAACCAGATGCCCCTTTTTCTTGGTTCTGGGAACTTCCAACTAATTTTGGGGACACTATACTGGCCTCATCAGTTGTTGCCTTCAAGGGAGACTTAGTTATGTAACCACTATTCTGTTGTGAGACAATGGTCTCTACATCAATAGTGGCTGCTCCACTTGAAAACTCACCTAGAGTTTCATTGAACTCTAGGGGTGTAACCTCCTCTTCTGCTTGTGGGATGGCTGATTGAATTTCCTCAATCCCAGTCACTTGTGGAGGTATACTCTCATTAATAGGTGAAGGAGAGGAACTGGGATTTTCCTGAGTTTTTTCAATAGCCTCAAACAGAGGATGCATGGTTTGAGGAACATGTGTTGGTGAAGGTGGAGGAGTAAAAAGAGAATTAGCCCTGGGAGAGGGGCTTGTGAACATATGTCCAAGTGACTCAAATGTATCATGATGTGTTTCCCTTTGGCTTACAACATGATCCTTTTGTGAGGATGCATGAGGAGTTTGGTCAGGTTGAGATATTACCAACTGTTGTGAGGAGGTAACAGTAGTGGTTTCTTGTTGCTTTTGTGTTGCAACAGGGTTATCTTCTGGTATCTCATCTTCCAGAAGTCCCCTTTTTGGTTGAGTGGTTGTTTTTATGGATGGACGTTTTCTATTGGAAGTGGCTGGTATAGGTTACACAGCACTGGATGTAGTGCCATGATCACTAGGAGCAGTGGGCTCAACAACAGAGGTTTGGACAACAGTTGTTGTCTTAGTCCTCTTTGTTTGTGTTTTGGAAACTTTTGACACTTTTAATACCTTTTCTTGGGTGGTTGAACCCATCATTCTTCTGAAAGTTTCATCAGTTAGACTCTTCATTTGAATAGACTCACCCTTTTTAAAATCTTTTTCAAGCAAAACCTTTTGAAGGATTACACTCAAAATTCTTGGGTAAATCAAAAAAGCATTATTAGACCCAGACTTTATGGCTTTCACATTTGACATTAAGTCCATAAACAGTCCCTGGGATAAATTGATGTCAGAATCTGATAACATAGCATAGCCCAAGTACTGAATCCTCAATGGGATTTCATTAAAGGAAGTGGACTTAGCAGAGACACAGAGAAGGAGGGTATGAAAGAAAAATTTCATGACTGGTGGGAAAAACTTTTTGAAAAGTCTTGACCCAGTCATCTGTGCATCATAACCTCTTTCCTGAAACTCTGTGTGAAGCTCTGCCTTAGGGAAAGAGTCGTTACCTGACAAGTCATTGAATGAGAAGGTTGTGGATATGAGTTCAGGGGTAATGACGATACTTGTCTCTCCAATTTTTGAGATAATGGATGTAGGCTTTTTGTCTTGAAGAAGAAACTCAGCGTTTAACCAGAATTCTTGGAGGGTATCAAGATAGATAGGGGCATCGGCAGTTAGAATTGTCAGGTATTTGGATTGTAAAATGATATCGATGGTGGAATTAAATGGAGTGTTTTCATCTGTTTTTACCAGATATGGGAGATAATTGTGGGTGGCTTTAGCTTGAAGATCCATTATAATGGATTCCGAGTGTGAGAGTGACTGGAATTGGAGCAAGGGTTTGAGAATGAAGAAGGCGGTTTCAGTATTTTGAATACAATGAGACAGTGTAACGACTATTGTGATAAAGCAGGGTTTTTATAGGCTGTGGTGAAACTGCTGATGTGGCCAAAACTCTGCTTGTAGGAGCAGACGTGGCAAACATCTGATGGATAAACATCTGGTGGTGTACAGCTGTTGCCAAAGATCTGATGCAAACAGCTGTTGCTTTACCAAAGTGCTGATGCTAACAGCACTTCATTTTTTTTAAATCTAGATAGATATATGTGTATATGTATGTATGTATATATATATATATATATATATATATATAGAGAGAGAGAGAGAGAATGAAACAGTTGTTTTATCTGATCAGAGGTTTGAAACAGATTTTTCAACCAAGCAGTGGTTGTTTTATCTGATCAGATGTTTGAAACAGATTTTTCAACTAACAGTGGATAGAATGGATGAAACAGTGGTTGTTTTATCCTTAACAGATTTTTCAACCAAAAAGCTATTTTTTAGGATGGATTTTGATTTTCTGAAACTTTTTAATGTTTTTATTGAAAACATTTTTTATTGTGTTAGTCCATGTTTAGCATACCAATTCTAGAAATCAGATTTGTAAAGGTAGATGTGTCTAAAGCTTTTGTCAACACATCTGCCAACTGATCCTCTGTTGGAACATGGTGCAGAGAAATCAAACCTTTTTCATAGCTATCCTTGACAAAATGATGTCTGATGTCTATGTGCTTGGTGGTTGAGTGAGAAACTGGATTCTTGATGATATTTTCAGCAGCTTGACTATCCAACATGAGTGGAGTCTTTAGTGCAGTTATCCCAAAATCTAGCAATTGATTTTGAAGCCACATGAGTTGGGCTGTACAGCTTGCATCAACAATATATTCAGCCTCAGCTGTTGAGGTTGAAACAGCTGCTTGCTTTTTGCTTTGCCAATAGACTAAGGCATTCCCTAGAAACTGGCACCCTCCTGAAGTAGACTTCCTTGTGGTGTGGCAGCCAAGAAAATCACTATCTGAATAACCTGAAAGCTCAATGTTTCCATTAGCAGGATACCAGATGCCAAGTGTGGGAGCACCTTTTAGGTATCTGAATATCCTTTTCACAATAATAAGGTTTGACTTTCTGGGTGAAGCCTGGGATCTTGCACAAAAACAAGTGGCAAACATAATGTCCGGCCTAGATGCAGTTAAGTACAATAAAGACCCAATCATGCATTTGTAATGTGTTTGGTCAACCAGTTCATCCTTGTCATCAATAGTGAGTAGCTTGACTGTACTCATGGGTGTACTACATGGCTTACAGTCGTTCATCTCAAATCTAGTTAACAAATTTTTTACGTATTTATTTTGATGAATGAATGTGCCATTTTGCAGTTGTTTCACTTGGAGACCAAGGAAACACTGAAGTTCACCCATTGCACTCATTTCAAACTCTGCTGTTATGAGTTCCCTAAACTCTTCACACATTTTGTTACATATGGATCCAAAAATGATGTCATCCACATATATTTGAACAACCATTAAATCATTCCCTTTCCATTTCAAAAATTAGGTTTTATCAATTTTACCTCTTATGAATCCAATGGATAAGAGAAAGGTGGAAAGAGTTTCATACCAGGCCCTAGGTGCTTGCTTAAGTCCATACAAAGCTTTATTTAGCTTGTAGACATGATCAGGATGGAAAGTGTCTTCAAAACCTGGTGGTTGACATACATAGACCTCCTCCTGAATTTTTCCATATAGGAAAGCACATTTGATGTCCATCTGATACACCTTGATGTTGTGGTTGACAGCAAAGGCTAGAAAGAGTCCGATAGCTTCTATCCTTGCTACAAGAGCAAAGGTTTCATCATAGTCTATCCCTTCTTCTTGTCTAAAGCCTTGAACCACACGTCTGGCTTTATTCTTGACAACTATACCCCTTTCATCAGTTTTGTTTTTGAAGACCCACTTTGTACCTATTGGATAAACATCCTTAGGTAGTGGTACAAGTTCCCATACTTGTTGTCTTTTAAACTGAAGGAGCTCTTCTTGCATAGCTTCTACCCAACTGTTGTCTTTTAGTGCCTCTTGGTACTTGACAGGTTGTGTGAGAGATAGAAAACCTGCAAAAACAAAGATATTTGAGGATTGGCTTCTTGTTAGCACTCCCTCTCTGATGTTGCCAATGATTTGATCTGGTGGATGAGCTCTTAGGTAGATTAGATCTCCCTGATATGGTATGATGGCATTTTGAGGTGAAGGACAGAGATTTGGTGACTCTGTTGGTGTAACATCTGTTTGCACTTCTGTAGTGCCATCAGATGTTAGAAATGGAAGTGGGGGAATGGGTCCAAGTGGTGTAAAACTAGACTGACTTTTGTCAACAGATGATTGAGTTTTGTCAACAGATGATTGAGCAGTGGATGTGAAGGGTGAAGCAGTGGTTTGAGGGTAAGACTGGCCAACAGTGGCTGACTCAGCTGTGACAGAATTTTGACAATTGTTTTGAACATTTGCTTCCTCTGATGTAGAATAGATTTTATAGTGACTTGGGATCACAACATCTGTTCTGTAATCTTGTTGTGGAGATTGTGGAGTACCTGCATTGTTAGTTTTAACAGTGATATCTTCAGATTTGAATTTATCTAAATCAAACAACTCAGCAGGATTTGCTGGGATTTTTAGGGATGAATGTTCATTGAACTTTACATTCAGAGTTTCTTCTATTGTCCTGGTCCTTGTGTTAAACACTTTATAGGCCTTGGCAGTAGAAGAATATCCCAGAAAGTATCCACAATCTACTTTGGCTGCAAATTTTGAAATGGAATCTTTGAGATTTAAAATGAAACATGGGCAGCCAAAGATTTTGAAAAATGAGATTAATGGTTTGATTTTGAACAAAATTTCATAAGCAGTCTTTTGATGTCTTGGGTTGATCAAAACTATGTTTTGAACATAGCAAGCAGTGTTTACAGCTTCTGCCCAGAAGGACAGTGGTTAACCAGAATCTGCTAGCATGGTTCTTGCAGATTCAATAAGAGTTCTATTTTTCCTCTCAACCACCCCATTTTGCTCTGGTGTTCTTGGGATGTTGTACTGCCTCATAATCCCTTTTGACACACAGAAGTCATCAAACTCCTTATTTTTAAACATTGTTCCATTGTCACTTCTAAAGACTTTTACTGGCAAGTCATATTGTTTTTCAACTTTGGTGACAAACTCCTTCAAGATACCTGCAGTCTCATCCTAAGAGTGTAAAAAGTAAGTCCATGTAAACCTAGAAAAATCATCAACTATGACAAGACAAAATATTTTTCTTCTTAGACTCATGTTTTAACTTGGCCAAACAAGTCCATGTGCAACAATTGTAGACATTGACTTGTTTTGTACTCATCAATGGATTTGTAAGAGCTTTTATGTTGTTTTCCTTTTAAACAGGAAACACAATGCTCATCACATTTGAATTCTTTTGATGGTAAACCTCTGACAAGGCTTTGTTTGGAGAGTGAGTTGATAGTTTGAAGGTTGGTATGACCCAGTCTCCTATGCCACAATTTTGTTTCCTTTCTGGAGGCAGCAGAAAACAAACAAACATTTGCCATAGGATTGTCCTTCAACATATCAACTACATACACATTGCCACTCCTTTGAGAAACAAGTTGTGCTTTGCTCTCAGCAATGATGGTATCAATCATTTTCACCACTTCTGGCCCAATAATCTTACAAGTTTTCTTAGTGAAGAATGAGCCATAACCTTTGTCACTCATTTGTGAAACACTAAGAAGATTAAATTTAAGATTATCAATAAGATTTACATTTTCAAACTTGAGTTTCCCAGCCTGAATAGTCCTTGAACCCAACACCTTACCTTTTGAATCATTACCAAAGGATATATCACCCCCTCCATGAGCTAAGAAGTCCAGAATAAGGGCTCTACATCCTGTCATGTGCCTGGAGCCTCCACTATCTACATACCAAAGACTATCTAAACAAGCAGAAGCTCCCTGCACAGCATTAATGAATTAGTATTGGTGAGTGTCCAAAGCCAAGTTGGCTTTGGATGGGTCCACAGACTTTTCAGTCTCAAGCTTGGGAAGGTGATCAGTGGTTTGAACTAGTTTTTGAATCAAGTTCAACAATTGTTGCTGACCATTTGCAAGTGATTGAATGTCAACACTTGGGGCAACAGTTGTTTGATCACTTCTAGACAGATGATAATACCCATAGGGATTTCTGTTCACTCTTGGTTAAGAAGGTCTTTTTGGTTCCTCATAAACATGTGACAGATTATGACATGGTGGTTGTCCATATCCTCTTGGGTACTTGCTTGTGGGTGGAGCATCTGTTACTTGGACATCCCTAAAGCAGATGTTTCAAGACTTTTGGTAGCAGATGTTTGGACTGGTGTAAAAGTCTGTTTGGGCTTTCCTTTTGAAGTACTCACCACCTGACTTGCAAGAGTTTTAGCCATGTACTCTTGTATTTTGACATCAAAATTTTTGAGATACAGACACTCTTTGGTTTTGTGATTCTTTTTCCCACATATTGAACATGTGGCTTTGGAATCACATGCACTTCTTCCTTTGTTAATATCATATGCTTTTAGAAGAAAACAGTTTTTAGTAACATGATTATTCTTTTCACAGAAATCACAGAACAAGTGGACAGACTTTTCTTTCTTTTTCCCTTTTTCAACCTTCTTTTCAACAGATGTTTGAACATCTGCTGGAGGGTTTTTCAAGGGAATGATCTTTGCCTGTGGTGCTGCCTTCCCCTCAGGAGTTTTGAAATCAACAGGTTTAAAGTTCTCAAGAGTACCACACTCATCAGACCAAGTAGGTTTAAATTCATAAATTTCAAGTTCAGTGAATGATGAGGAGCCTTCTGGTTTTTCTAGAATAATTTTCTTACCATTAGGTTTAGTGATTTTAATCTCTTGACCCTTCAAATTTGTTGGTACTACTTCAACTAACTTTTGATCCCTTTTGTCAGTGTTTTCAAAAGCTAGAGCAATGTTTTCAAAACCAAAAGCAAACTTCACATGACTTTTGGTTTGTTTGTTGAGTAGCATTTCAAAACCTCTACATGATTCCACCCATTTCTGACATTCAACTTGGGTGGACTCAAGCTCACTTTTGCAACTGTGATATTTAGTTATCATAGTTTGGAGCTGGTCTTTGGTTATAGTTGCTTCATGTTTTAAGCTGCTTATTTCTGATTCTTTTTCAGTTAAATTTGTTTTTAACTCTTTTGAAAGTTTCTCAAATTTAACTTCATCATCTAAAATTTTCTTTCTAAGGTTTTCATTCACCTCTTTGATGTTAGCAAATGCTATTACACATTTGTCAGAACACAAATCTTTAAGAATTTGAGGAGATACCTTAGTAGCAGCCATCAATGCACAATCACACTTGCACTCACAATCATCAGATGCACCCCAGGGATCTAAGAGATTCCCAACCTCTTCTTCAGGTTTTTCACGTGCAACTACTTCATCAACAACATCATCAGTCACAACTATAGATTCAGTCACCACCTCCTCAGATTCAACTTCTTCTACCATAGCCATGAAACAAAAATCTTTCTGGTTCATTTTCAGCTTTGGCAACTAATGCAAAATTTTCATCAGTCAACTCATCTGGTTGACTGCTCCAATCAACAAAACCTTGTGTGAAGAAACTCTATTGACTGGTCTGTGTAGGAGCAGAGGATGAAGCAGCAGTCATTAGCACAGGTGCCTGAGCAACAGGTGTTTGCACATAGTGGATCTGAGGAACAGTGGTTTGGACAAACTGGATAGGAACAGTGTTTGAGGACTGTGCAAAATGAGCAGTGTTTTGCACATTGGGTCCAGGGGTATTATAGGAATTTTGATAAGTGTTGGTCTGAGGCCTTTGATTTGGATAGGTAATCATAGGTGTACCATGTTGACTCCTGCATTCCCTAGCAAAATGACCAAGTCTATGACATTTATAACACTTTATCTTTGATTTATCCAACCCCACCTTTGATCTGCCAGTTAACCCTGGAAACCTTCTCCCAGTTTTCTTGTAAAAATTGTTAGTTCTTACACTGAGAAGGGCCAATTGGTGCATAATGTCCATTTCTTCCAAATCATCAGGGTCAAAGTATTTTAGGTCATTATACTCAAAGGATATGTTATGATTGTTATCAGATGCCTAGATATCACCACCCCTTGCTGTAAAAGCATAGTTTGGTGAATAAAAATCAGAGTTAAAACTTGAGTTAAAACCTGAAGTTATGTCAATGAAATGATCATAACTCTGATCCTTAGTATTTCCAGGCACCTCATCATGGCCCAAAAGTGTTGTATTACCAAATACATAATCATCAGACACTTTTCCAGAAACCTAGAGCTTCTTTTTCTGGTTAAGCTCTCTCTCATAGGTCAAGAGCTTACCATGAAGCTGGGTCAGTGATAGGTCCTTGAATCCAATTGAGTTTCTCATAACTATAGCAATAGTGTCCCATTTATCTGGTAATGATCTTAAAAACCTATGGGTCAAGGTTGAATGAGGGAAAGTTAGACCAACCAGTTTTAGTTCACTAATGAGACAGTTAAACCTCTCAAATTGTTGAGTTAATGACTCTCCCTTAACATGACTGAATGCTTCATATTGTTGGTTAAGTATTTCACGATTGTTTTCAATAACCTCTTCAGTCCCACCAAATTGTTCTTTCAGTGCAATCCACAACTCCTTTGCACTGTTACAGTGTAACAGCCCAGCATATTAGGGTTATTTATAAAACCGCAAACCAAATAAAAACCGAAAACCGAACCGTAACCGTAACCGAAAAATCCAATCCGAACAACGAATTTGGTGTTTGGTTTGGTTTTAACCGAAACCGAATTGCTTATTCGGTGTTTGGTTTGGTTTTTGGTTCTACATTTTTTTTATTTGGTTTATTTGGATAACCGAATAAACCGGTAAAATAATTAATTATTAAATAAAAATAATAATATTTAATAACTCATATATAATATATAAGCCCAAAATATTAAATCCAACCCAAAATAAATAAAGCCCACCAATTTATAGAGGTAATAATCTGAGTATAAACTAGTAAACTAGGGTTCATTTTACTATTTCTAATTTTTATAATGTTTATGTTTGCGTGGTTTGATTTTTTGGCTTATATTTATTGCAAACTTTCTTTTCGGATTTTGGAACATATAGGTATATAAGTTAGAGAAAAACAAACTTCGTTTCAATTTGGTTTGTTTGGTTTGTTTGGTTTTAAACTGAAACCGAACCGAATTCAATTTGGTTGAATTTGGTTTGGTTTTCATATTCCTAATTTGGTTTGGTTTGGTTTTTAGTTTGAGGTACAAAATTTTGAAAACCGAATAAACCGAATCGAATAAACCAAATAAACCGTAAACCAAACCGATGAACACCCCTACAACATATATATCATTGGGTACAGCCATGGCCACAATACTGAAGGCCTTAGCATCTAACTCAATTTTCTGAAAATCCTGGTCGGAGTAGTTTTCAAGTTTCTTAGGCTCCTGAACCTTGGGATCTTCGGTACTCGGCACCATCGGAACATGTGGTCCGAAGATAACCGACTTCCAACACCCAGTGTTCTATTGAGCTAGAACATGGCTCATCCGACGTTGCCAGATATTGTATTCAGATCTGACAAGCATCGGTGGCTTGTTGTTCGTGCCAGTGTTGTGTGGATCGTGATTGATTGAAGCCATTCTCTGATTTTCCAAAAACAAAGTCTGTTTATAAGCGGTTGAATCGAAAATAAACTATTACTCTGTTTTCAATCCGACAAAGAAACGTATCAATAATTGTGAGCTGATCTGTTTATATTAAATTGATTGATTAGATCGAATTTAATTGACCAAGCTGTGATAACAATTGTTAGGATCTGAGTTTGATTGTTTTGATTTGTTTAAAGTAAAATGAGAAATGAATGAAGTGAATATATATGGAAAGTGCAGCGGAATAATAAACTGTAATCAAAACAAAAGGAATAAATGTTTTCTTAATCGAAAGCTTTCATTATATTGAAAGATTACAATCAATTACAAGTACTCCCCCTCAGCCTGATCACTCTGTGATTGTTTGTCTGAGAGAATATGGTGAGTGACCAATAGAACAGTACAAGCACTGTTCTATTTATAGACAAATCTAAACCACTGGTGACCTAGGCTGACGTCACCTAAGATAGTGACCTCTAACAGAATAACAACATAAAATATCTGCCCTATACAAACTATTGTTATATTACAAAACACTGTAAGGTAAACTACTGTTGAGGGAAACTCTGATGGTCTTGTATCATCTGTTGGAGCCTAAGTGTTGTTGGCTCCAACAGACCTTTAGTCTTTAGCACTTGATCAGCAGTTGTTCTTTATCAGACCTTTGGTCAGCAGTCGTTCTCTATCAGTTGTTATCCAGCAGTCCTTTGTAGCAGTAGTTGTCATAGCAGTTGTTTGGGTGGATCTGTTGTTAGGGTCAACAGTATTTTTGGGAAGAGTATGTTGTAAAGGCTGTTTATTTATGTGGATCAACTGTTAGTATATTTTGGCTTTTCAAACATCTATTCTTCTTCAGGTCAGCAGACCCAACAATCTCCCCCTAGAACAGATGATGCCAAAACTAGGCTTTATTCTTGATCTTTATTCCTCATCAGACTTTCTCTGATTTGACCTTTGAATTGTAACTCAAAGTTCAAAGAGTAGAGGTCTTCTGCATCTCTTTCAAGCTCAAGGTTCAACAGTGTTTGGAGATCATCTACACACAGGCTATATGCATCATCCATGCTTAGCTTTTGAGCCTCTCCATCTGATCTGAGCAAAGTCAATTCATGGGTGTCTTTGTTGACCTTCCATTTTAGAATTTTTGAATCAGAGGATTTGCTGAGATGCACTTTTATTCTGGATGAGTTTGGTGATGGAGGTCTCCCAATGAGTTCTCTAAGCTTTTGAGTAATGGGATCTGAGAAAAAGTGTACTTGATTGAAGAGGCCCTCCTTTATATTAGTATCAGCAAACTTCTTCTGATCCTCTTTAGACATTTCTTTCTTTTTCTTGAATTGTCTTCTAGCAGCAGCTGATAGATCAGAAGTATCAAGTAGGCTGTCTAATGTAAAATCCTGTTGAGGTCTCTTCATCAGTGGTTCATCAGAGTGGACAGGTTTTCTGGGCAAGTTAGGGTCTTTCTTCCTATTTTCTTCCAGTTTCTTGTAGGTTTCAACCAACCTCAGCTCAGACCACCTTGCAACAGACTTCATCTCCCCATAGTCAGCAGCCACAATTTTGTGTCTCATTCTTTTGAATTTCAAGGCTCTGGCTGGATCTCTGCCTTTACTGAAATCAGGGGCAGAGACCTTAGCTGGGGGATTCTTGGCCATCTCTTCAATTCTTAAGAGTTCTTCTCTGAGAGCATGAGTGGTCCAGCCTGCAAGCTGTTTCTTGTTTGCTTTATAAGGCATGGTTGCCAAGATCTGTTCAAGAAGTGATTCCATAACCTCCCTTTCCATGTCACTGCTAAGAGGCATGGCAGACATGGAGTTGCTTAGGGTCTTAACAAAATCTTCAATCCTTCTCAATTTGCTAAGCTCTGCTGGATGGATGCCCTGAGCAGTCCTGTCATCTTTCCCTTTGCATTTCTCTTTTATGATGGCATCTGCCTGTTCAGCCTTGTATTTTAGATATGTGTCTATGTTTAGAGGAACAGGAAAATGTGGAAGAGAAGGGAAAGATCGTTTAGATGTTTGTTCAGTATTATAGAAGGATTGCATTTCCCCCTTGAATAGATCAAGTTCTAGGGGATACTGAACAACCAATGGTGTGATGGTTGGTGGTGGTCTATGGGTTGTAAATTGTGATGTGTGTGGTGAGAATGATGAAAGTGGAATGGCAGATAAGGGTGTAGATTGTGTGGTTGAAGTAGTAGGTGGTGATGTGTGAATGTTTTCATCCTGTACAACAAAGGTTGATTTTCTCTTCCTTTTGTACAAGATTTTTGGTGATGGTGGTGTAGAGGCAGTGGTTGTTTTAACATCTGTTGGCACTTTTGTAGGACCAGCAGATGTTTGGGTTTTAGGAGGTGAAGTGATTGTAGGTGAAGTGATAGGTTCAGATGTTGGTTTGGTGGTAGTAGTGATAAGCTCAGATGTTGTGGTGGTATCAGTGGTGTGGGTGGCAGCAGTGGTTTTAACAGCCAGTTTAGATGGTGGTTTTCTAATATGTTTGGCAGGCATTTTCTTCCTTATAGAGGAACCCACATCTTCAACTTCCTGCTGTTGTTCCCTTTTCTTTTGTATCAAAGCCTCTGCCTTGACTTCCAAAGTGTCAGCCCTCTTTGGTTATCTTCAGTAGCTTTTTCAGCTTCTTCATTAGTAGAGTTGTCTACTTCTTTGGACATTGGATTGTTGTTGTTGTGGTGCTGTTTGGGTAGACCCTGGTTTGTTGGCAGACTTTGATTGACCTTTTTGTGAAGGTGGATAACCAAAGGGATCTAGCTTTGGCAATCTATCTCTGCCACTCTCCCCCTTTTTGGCATCATCAGCTGTGAGGTCATCATCATCTTCATTTCTGAGAATTGTGGTAGGGGCAGAGCCAGTGGTCTTCAGCAGATGGTCTTTAATGGCTTGAATGTCTGCATGGGTATCTTTGTACCTAGCATCTACCATATTTCTGATTTCAGCCATGTAAGTTTCATGAGTTTGATCTGCTAGTTTTCTGTGAGCTATGATGATGGGAGAAACAGATTTCCATAGCTCACTGTCAATATCAGCTGTGGATGGTTGACTTTTGGTGAGAGTAGCCAAAGATCCCAATATAGTTTTGATATCTGATTTGATATCAACAACAGAAGTTTCAATGGACTGTACTCTGGCCGTCAATTCTTGGTATTTTAACTCATCACCTAAGTTAATAGGATCATCTGAATTCCTACCAGTGGTAGTTGTAACTGGTTCAGTCCTAGGAGGTGAATCCAAGGGAAGAGGACCAGATGCCCCTTTTTCTTGGTTCTGGGGACTTCCAACTGATTTTTGGGACACTATAGTGGCCTCATCAGTTGTTGCCTTCCAGGGAGACTTAGTTATGCAACCACTGTCCTGTTGTGAGACAATGGTCTCTACATCAATAGTGGCTGCTCCACTTGAAAACTCACCTAGAGTTTCATTGAACTCTAGGGGTGTAACTTCGTCTTCTGCTTGTGGGATGGCTGATTGAATTTCCTCAGTCCCAGTCACTTTTGGAGGTATACTCTCATTAATAGGTGAAGGAGAGGAACTGGGATTTTCCTGAGTTTTTTCAATAGCCTCAAACAGAGGTTGCATGGTTTGAAGAACATATGTTGGTGAAGGTGAGGAGTAAAAAGAGAATTAGCCCTGGGAGAGGGGCTTGTGAACATATGGCCAAGTGACTCAAATGTATCATGATGTGTTTCCCTTTGGCTTACAACATGATCCTTTTGTGAGGATGCATGAGGAGTTTGGTCAGGTTGAGATATTACCATTTATTGTGAGGAAGTAACAACAGTGGTTTCTTGTTGCTTTTGTGTTGCAACAGGGTTATCTTCTGGTATCTCATCTTCCATAAGTCCCCTTTTTGGTTGAGTGGTTGTTTTTGTGGATGGACGTTTTCTATTGGAAGTGGCTGGTGTGGGTTTCACAGCACTGGATGTAATGCCATGATCACTAGGAGTAGTGGGCTCAACAACATAGGTTTGGACAACAGTTGTTGTCTTAGTCCTCTTTTGTTTGTGTTTTGGAAACTTTTGACACTTTTAATACCTTTTCTTGGGTGGTTGAACCCAGCATTCTTGTGAAAGTTTCATCAGTTAGACTCTTCATTTGAATAGACTCACCCTTTTTGAAATCTTTTTCAGGTAAAACCTTTTGAAGGTTTACACTCAAAATTCTTGGGTAAATAAAAAAGCATTATTAGACCCAGACTTTATGGCTTTCACATTTGACACTAAGTCCATAGACAGTCCCTGGGATAGATTGAAGTCAGAATCTGATAACATAGCATAGCCCAAGTACTGAATGCTCAATGGGATTTCATTAAAGGAAGTGGACTTAGTAGAGACACAGAGAAGGAGGGTATGAAAGAAAAATTTCATGACTGGTGGGAAAAACTTTTTGAAAAGTCTTGACCCAGTCATCTGTGCGTCATAACCTCTTTCCTGAAACTCTGTGTGAAGCTCTGCCTTAGGGAAAGAGTCATTACCTGACAGGTCATTGAGTGAGAAGGTTGTGGATATGAGTTCAGGGGTAATGACGATACTTGTCTCTCCAATTTTTGAGATAATGGATGTAGGCTTTTTGTCTTGAAGAAGAAACTCAGCGTTTAACCAGAATTATTGGAGGGTATCAAGATAGATAGGGGCATCAGTGGTTAGAATTGTCAGGTATTTGGATTGTAAAATGATATCGATGGTGGAATGAAATAGAGTGTTTTCATTTGTTTTTACCAGATATGGGAGATAATTGTGGGTGGCTTTAGCTTGAAGATCCATTATAATGGATTCCGAGTGTGAGAGTGAGTGGAATTAGAGCAAGGGTTTGAGAATGAAGAAGGCGGTTTCAGTATTTTGAATACAATGAGACAGTGTAACGACTGTTGTGATAAAACAGGGTTTTTATAGGCTCTGGTGAAACAGCTGATGCTAACAGCACTTGATTTTTTTTACAGGTGTTGCCAAAGATCTGATGCAAACAGTTGTTGCTTTACCAAAGTGCTGATGCTAACAGCACTTGATTTTTTTAAAACTAGATAGATATATGTGTATATGTATGTGTATATATATATATATATATATATATATATATAGAGAGAGAGAGAGAATGAAACAGTTGTTTTATCTGATCAGAGGTTTGAAAAAGATTTTTCAACTAAGCAGTGGTTGTTTTATCTGATCAGATGTTTGAAACAGATTTTTCACCTAACAGTGGATAGAATGGATGAAACAGTGGTTGTTTTATCCTTAACAGATTTTTCAACCAAAAAGCTATTTTTAAGGATGGATTTTGATTTTCCGAAACTTTTTAATGTTTTTATTGAAAACATTTTTATTGTGTTAGTCCATGTTTAGCATACCAATTCTAGAAATCAGATTTGTAAAGGTAGATGTGTCTAAAGCTTTTGTCAACACATCTGCCAACTGATCCTCTGTTGGAACATGGTGCAGAGAAATCAAACCTTTTTCATAGCTATCCTTGACAAAATGATGTCTGATGTCTATATGCTTGGTGGTTGAGTGAGAAACTGGATTCTTGATGACATTTTCAGCAGCTTGACTGTCCAACATGAGTGGAGTATTTAGTGCAGTTATCCTAAAATCCAGCAATTGATTTTGAAGCCACATGAGTTGGGTTGTACAGCTTGCAGCAGCAATATATTCAGCCTCAGATGTTGAGGTTAAAACAGCTGCTTGCTTTTTGGTTTGCCAAGAGACTAAGGCATTCCCTAGAAACTGGCACCCTCCTGAAGTAGACTTCCTTGTGGTGTGGCAGCCAGCAAAATCACTATTTGAATAACCTGAAAGCTCAATGTTTGCATTAGCAGGATACCAGATGCCAAGTGTGGGGGCACCTTTTAGGTATCTAAATATCCTTTTCACAGCAATAAGGTTTGACTTTCTGGGTGAAGCCTGGGATCTTGCACAAACACAAGTGGCAAACATAATGTCTGGCCTAGATGCAGTTAAGTACAATAAATACCCAATCATGCATTTGTAATGTGTTTGGTCAACCAGTTCATCCTTGTCATCAATAGTGAGTAGCTAGACTGTACTCATGGGTGTACTACATGGCTTACAGTCATTCATCTCAAATCTAGTTAACAAATTTTTTACGTATTTATTTTGATGAATGAATGTGCCATTTTGCAGTTGTTTCACTTGGAGACCAAGGAAACACTGAAGTTCACCCATAGCACTCATTTCAAACTCCACTGTCATGAGTTCCCTAAACTCTTCACACATTTTGTTATATGTGGATCCAAAAATGATGTCATCCACATATATTTGAACAATCATTAAATCTTTCCCTTTCCATTTCAAAAATAAGGTTTTATCAATTTTACCTCTTGTGAAACCAATGGATAAGAGAATGGTGGAAAGAGTTTCATACCAGGCCCTAGGTGCTTGCTTGAGTCCATACAGAGCTTTATTTAGCTTGTAGACATGATCAGGATGGAAAGTGTCTTCAAAACCAGGTGGTTGACATACATAGACCTCCTCCTGAATTTTGCCATATAGGAAAGCACATTTGATGTCCATCTGATACACCTTGATGTTGTGGTTGACAGCAAAGGCTAGAAAGAGTCTGATAGATTCTATCCTTGCTATAGGAGCAAAGGTTTCATCATAGTCTATCCCTTCTTCTTGTCTAAAGCCTTGAACCACAAGCCTGGCTTTATTCTTGACAACTATACCCCTTTCATCAGTTTTGTTTTTGAAGACCCACTTTGTACCTATTGGATAAACATCCTTAGGTAATGGTACAAGTTCCATACTGTAACATCACACAATTTTATATATATATATAACACCATCGTTTATTCATCCGATTCATGTTTACAGTATCTTTACCATCCATTTTGTTAATTTTTTTTGTTTAAATAATGACTTATAATCAATATTAAATTGGATTGTATTAAAAATTCTAATTTAAAAACGTTAAAAAAATGTTTGCCTGAGCAAGGATTCGAACCCGAGTCCCTGTCGGGCTAAACCTTAACCACACCACACAAACCACTACACCATTTGGTGTTTTGTGATGTTAATTACAACCAATTAAACTTAAACCCTTTCAAGGTCCCTTAGTCAAACCTGAAAAGTCAAACGTAGTCTCTTAGTCAAGTCAAGTCAAAGTGTTAGTCAATATGGTCTCCTAGTCAAGTCAAAGTGTTAGTAAATATGGTCTTCTAGTCAAGTCAAAGTTGTTCCTAAATTCTAGCCTAGTCAAAGTAGTCCCTAATTACAACTCCAATTTCTACACTATAAATACAATAGCCTACCATTCAACTCTTTATAACATTCAATAAAAAAAAATTATTATCCTATCTCCCACATACTAAAGTTTACATCCATCATTATCTCCTCTAGCTAGTTCCGAATTTTCCAAGGCATTATTACTAAGTGTTTGCACGCTCAAGAAAACGCACGAACTCATTAAGCACCTAAGGTGAGTTTACATAGCCCCTTTTTTCCATTTCACTATTTTGGGGTGAAACATGTTACAACATTCAATTTACAATTCAATCATAAGTGTCTCTGTGTTATTCTATGTTGCATTATATCTTAAACATTACTAGGGTAAGCACAGTATTCTAGCATAATCATTAACATTGATCAGCCGACGATATACAATGATAGATCTATTGGACTGACAATCCCACCCGGATACGTGTACCTCCTACATAGGTAGCGTGGGTGATTGTTATCGAATTTATAACATAATCGAGTGAACCATGAGCGTATGGGATGGACCACAATATTCTAGTCACAAGGTTTGATTATGCACTCGATTTACCCGATTGTTTTGTTTTCACATATAGACTAGACTTGCCATGACACTCGAATTGTACAAGTTTTTATTCAATTATCAAAACCTATGTAATTCTCACTAACTTTTGTTGACCCAAAACATTTTCAAGCTTAACATGTTTCAGGATATAGCTTGCTTGAAGATTAGAGTTAATGCTTGAAGATGTGTATCTAGTATTTTTCATTTTGATGTACAAATTCTTTTAGAACAATTGTATGTAATTTATGTAATCAATTAATGAAATTTATTATTTACCATGAGCTACTGAACAATCGTCAATACGTGACATCCCGATGTTTCCGCCATCGGTTGGGGTGTTACACATACTTGTTGTCTTTTAAACTGATGGAGCTCTTCTTGCATAGCTTCTACCCAACTGTTGTCTTTTAGTGCCTCTTGGTACTTGACATGTTGTGTGAGAGATAGAAAACCTGCAAAAAGACAGATATTTGAGGATTGGCTTCTTGTTAGCACACTCTCTTTGATGTTGCCAATGATTTGATCTGGTGGATGAGCTCTTAGGTAGATTAGATCTCCCTGATATGGTATGATGGCATTTTGAGGTGAAGGACAGAGGTTTGGTGACTCTGTTGGTGTAACATCTGTTTGCACTTCTGTAGTGCCATTAGATGTTAGAAATGGAAGTGGGGGAATGGGTCTAAGTGGTGTTAAACTAGACTGACTTTTGTCAATAGATGATTGAGTTTTGTCAACAGATGATTGAGCAGTGGATGTGAAGGGTGAAACAGTGGTTTGAGGGTAAGACTGACCAATAGTGGCTGACTCAGCGGTGACAGAATTTTGACAATTGTTTTGAACATTTGCTTCCTCTGATGTAGAATAGATTTTATAGTGACTTGGGATCACAACATCTGTTCTGTAATCTTGTTGTGGAGATTGTGGAGTACCTGCATTGTTAGTTTTAACAGTGATATCTTCAAATTTGAATTTATCTAAATCAAACAACTCAGCAGGATTTGCTGAGAGTTTTAGGGATGAAAGTTCATTGAACTTTACATTCAGAGTTTCTTCTATTGTCCTGGTCCTTGTGTTAAACACTTTATAGGCCTTGGCAGTAGAAGAATATCCCAGAAAGTATCCACAATCTACTTTGGCTGCAAATTTTAAAATGGAATCTTTGAGATTTAAAATGAAACATGGGCAGCCAAAGATTTTGAAAAATGAGATTAATGGTTTGATTTTGAACAAAATTTCATAAGCAGTCTTTTGATGTCTTGGGTTGATCAAAACTCTGTTTTGAACATAGCAAGCAGTGTTTACAGCTTCTGCCCAGAAGGACAGTGGCAAACCAGAATCTGCTAGCATGGTTCTTGTAGCTTCAATAAGAGTTCTATTTTTCCTCTCAACCACCCCATTTTGTTCCGGTGTTCTTGGAATGTTGTACTACCTCACAATTCCTTTTGACACACAGAAGTCATCCAACTCCTTATTTTTGAACTTTGTTCCATTATCACTTTTAAAGAATTTTACTGGCAAGTCATATTGTTTTTCAACTTTGGTGACAAAGTCCTTCAAGATACCTGCAGTCTCATCTTTAGAGTGTAAAAGTAAGTCCATGTAAACCTAGAAAAATCATCAACTATGACAAGACAAAATCTCTTTCTTCTTAGACTCATGATTTTAACTGGGCCAAACAAGTCCATGTGCAACAATTGTAGACATTGGCTTGTTTTGGACTCATCAATGGATTTGTAAGAGCTTTTATGTTGTTTTCCTTTTAAACAGGAAACACAATGCTCACCACATTTGAATTCTTTTGATGGTAAACCTCTGACAAGGCTTTGTTTGGAGAGTAAGTTGATAGTTTGAAGGTTGGTATGACCCAGTCTCCTATGCCACAATTCTGTGTCCTTTCTGGAGGCAGCAGAAAACAAACAAACATTTGCCATAGGATTGTCCTTCAACATATCAACTACATACATATTGCCACTCCTATGAGCAACAAGTTGTGCTTTGCTCTCAGCAATGATGGTATCAATCTTTTTCACCACTTCTGGCCCAATAATCTTACAAGTTTTCTTAGTGAAGAATGAGCCATAACCTTTGTCACTCATTTGTAAAACACTAAGAAGATTAAATTTAAGATTATCAATAAGAATGACATTTTCAAACTCGAGTTTCCCAGCCTGAACAGTCCTTGAACCCAACACCATACCTTTTGAGTCATTACCAAAGGATATATCACCCCCTCCATGAGCTAAGAAGTCCAGAAGAAGGGCTCTACATCTTGTCATGTGCCTGGAGCCTCCACTATCTACATACCAAAGACTATCTAAACAAGCAGAAGCTCCCTGCACAGCAGTAATGAATTAGCTTTGGTGAGTGTCCAAAGACAAGTTGGCTTTGGATGGGTCCATAGACTTTTCAGTCTCAAGTTTGGGAAGGTGATCAGTGGTTTGAACTAGTTTTTGAATCAAGTTCAACAATTGTTGCTGACCATTTGCAAGTGATTGAATGTCAACACTTGGGGCAACAGTTGTTTGATCACTTCCAGACAGATGATAATACCCATAGGGATTTCTGTTCACACTTGGTTTAGAAGGTCTTTTTGGTTCCTCATAAACATGTGAAAAATTATGACATGGTGGTTGTCCATATCCTCTTGGGTACTTGCTTGTGGGTGGAGCATTTGTTACTTGGACATCCCTAAAGCAGATGTTTCAAGACTTTTGGTAACAGATGTTTGGACTGGTGTAAAAGTCTGTTTGGGCTTTCATTTTGAAGTACTCACCACCTGACTTGCAAGAGTTTTAGCCTTGTACTCTTGTATTTTGACATCAAAATTTTTGAGATACAGACACTCTGTGGTTTTTTGATTCTTTTTCCCACATATTGAACATGTGGCTTTGGAATCACACGCACTTGTTCCTTTGTTAATATCATATGCTTTTAGAAGAAAACAGTTTTTAGTAACATGATTCTTCTTTTCACAGAAATCACAGAACAAGTGGACAGGCTTTTCTTTCTTTTTCCCCTTTTCAACCTTCTTTTCAACAGATGTTGGAACATCTGCTGGAGGGTTTTTCAAGGGAATGATCTTTGCCTGTGGTGCTGTCTTCCCCTCAGGAGTTTTGAAATCAACAGGTTTAAAGTTCTCAAGAGTACCACACTCATCAGACCAAGTAGGTTTAAATTCATAATTTTCAAGTTCAGTGAATGATGAGGAGCCTTCTGGTTTTTCTAGAATAATTTTCTTACCATTAGGTTCAGTGATTTTAATCTTTTGACCCTTCAAATTTGTTGGTACTACTTCAACTAACTTTTGATCCCTTTTGTCAGTGTTTTCAAAAGCTGGAGCAGTGGTTTCAAAACCAAAACCAAACTTCACATGACTTTTGGTTTGTTTGTTGAGTAGCATTTCAAAACCTCTACATGATTCCACCCATTTCTGATATTCAACTTGGGTGGACTTAAGCTCACTTTTGCAACTCTGATATTTAGTTATCATAGTTTGGAGCTGGTCTTTGGTTATGGTTGCTTCATGTTTTAAGCTGCTTATTTCAAATTCTTTTTCAGTTAAATTTGTTTTTAACTCTTTTGAAAGTTTCTCAAATTTAACTTCATCATCTAAAATTTTCTTTCTAAGGTTTTCATTAACCTCTTTGATGTTAGAAAATGCTATTACACATTTGTCAGAACACAAATCTTTAAGAATTTAAGGAGATACCTTAGTAGCAGCTATCAATGCACAATCACACTTGCACTCACAATCATCAGGTTTTTCACCTGCAACTACTTCATCAACAACATCATCAGTCACAACTATAGATTCAGTCACCACCTCCTCAGATTCAACTTCTTCTACCATAGCCATGAAACAAAAATTTTTCTGGTTCATTTTCAGCTTTGGCAACTAATGCAAAATTTTCATCAGTCAACTCATCTGGTAGACTGCTCCAATCAACAAAACCTTGTGTGAAGAAACTCTGTTGACTGGTCTCTGTAGGAGCCGAGGATGAAGCAGCAGTCATTGGCACAGGTGCCTGAGCAACAGGTGTTTGCACATAGTGGCTCTGAGGAACAGTGGTTTGGACAAACTAGACAGGAACAGTGTTTGAGGACTGTGCAAAATGAGCAGTGTTTTGCACATTGGGTCCAGGGGTATTATAGGAATTTTGATAAGTGTTGGTCTGAGGCCTTTGATTTGGATAGGTAATCATAGGTGTACTATGTTGACTCCTACATTCCCAAGCAAAATGACCAAGTCTATGACATTTATAACACTTTATCTTTGATTTATCCAACCCCACCATTGATCTGCCAGTTAACCCTGGAAACCTTCTCCCAGTTTTCTTGTAAAAATTGTTAGTTCTTAAACTGAGAAGGGCCAATTAGTGCATAATGTCCATTTCTTCCAAATCATCAGGGTTAAAGTATTTTAGGTCATCATACTCAAAGGATATGTTATTTGATGCCTGGATATCACCACCACTTGCTGTAAAAGCATAGTTTGGTGAATAAGAATCAGAGTTAAAACCTGAGTTAAAACTTGAAGTTATGTCAATGAAATGATCATAACTCCGATCCTTAGTACTTCCAGGCACCTCATCATGGCCCAAAAGTGTTGTATTACCAAATACATAATCATTAGACACTTTTCCAGAGTTCTGGAGCTTCTTTTTCTGGTTAAGCTCTCTCTCATAGGTCAAGAGCTTATCATGAAGCTGGGTCAGTGATAGGTCCTTGAATCCAATTGAGTTTCTCATAACTATAGCATAAGTGTTCCATTTATCTGGTAACGATCTTAAAAACCTATGGTTCAAGGTTGAATGAGGGTAAGTTTGCCAACCAGTTTTAGTTCACTAATGAGACAGTTAAACCTCTCAAATTGTTGAGTTAATGACTCTCCCTTAACATGATTGAATGTTTCATATTGTTGGTTAAGTATTTCATGATTGTTTTCAATAACCTCTTCAGTCCCACCAAATTGTTCTTTCAGTGCATCCCACAACTCCTTTGCACTGTTACAGTGTAACAGCCCAGCATATATATCATTGGGTAGAGCCATGGCCACAATACTGAAGGCCTTAGCATCTATTTCAATTTTCTGAAAATCCTAGTCGGAGTAGTTTTCAAGTTTCTTAGGCTCCTGAACCTTGGGATCTTTGGTACTTGGCACCATCGGAACATGTGGTCCGAAGATAACCGACTTCCAACACCCAGTGTTCTGTTGAGTTTGAACATGGCTCATCTGACAGTGCCAGATATTGTATTCAGATTTGACAAGCATCGGTGGCTTGTTTTTCGGTAAACTACTGTTGAGGGAAACTCTGATGGTCTTGTATCATCTGTTGGAGCCTAAGTGTTGTTGGCTCCAACAGACCTTTAGTCTTTAGCACTTGATCAGCAGTTGTTCTTTATCAGACCTTTGGTCAGCAGTTGTTCTCTATCAGTTGTTATCCAGCAGTCCTTTGTAGCAGCAGTTGTCATAGCAGTTGTTTGGGTGGATCAGTTGTTAGGGTCAACAGTCTTTTGGGAAGAGTATGTTGTAAAGGCTGTTTATTTATGTGGATCAACTGTTAGTATATTTTGGCTTTTCAATCATCTGTTCTTCTTCAGGTCAGCAGACCCAACAATCTACCCCTAGAACAGATGATGCCAAAACTAGGCTTTATTCTTGATCTTTATTCCTCATCAGACTTTCTCTGATTTGACCTTTGAATTGTAACTCAAAGTTCAAAGAGTAGAGGTCTTCTGCATCTCTTTCAAGCTCAAGGTTCAACAGTGTTTGGAGATCATCTACACACAGGCTATATGCATCATCCATGCTTAGCTTTTGAGCCTCTCCATCTGATCTGAGCAAAGTCAATTCATGGGTGTCTTTGTTGACCTTCCATTTTAGAATTTTTGAATCAGAGGATTTGCTGAGATGCACTTTTATTCTGGATGAGTTTGGTGATGGAGGTCTCCCAATGAGTTCTCTAAGCTTTTCAGTAATGGGATCTGAGAAAAAGTGTACTTGATTTAAGAGGCCCTCCTTTATATAAGTATCAGCAAACTTCTTCTAATCCTCTTCAGACATTTCTTTCTTTTTCTTGAATTGTCTTCTAGCAGCAGCTGATAGATCAGAAGTATCAAGTAGGCTGTCTAATGTAAAATCCTGTTGAGGTCTCTTCATCAGTGGTTCATCAGAGTAGACAGGTTTTCTGGGCAAGTTAGGGTCTTTCTTCCTGTTTTCTTCCAGCTTCTTGTAGGTTTCAACCAACCTCAGCTCAGACAACCTTGCAACAGACATCATCTCCCCATAGTCAGTAGCCACAATTTCTTGTCTCATTCTTTTGAATTTCAAGGCTCTGGCTGGATCTCTGCCTTTACTGAAATCAGGGGCAGAGACCTTAGCTGGGGGATTCTTGGCCATCTCTTCAATTCTTAAGAGTTCTTCTCTGAGAGCATGAGTGGTCCAGGCTGCAAGCTGTTTCTTGTTTGCTTTATAAGGCATGGTTGCCAAGATCTGTTCAAGAAGTGATTCCCTAACCTCCCTTTCCATGTCACTGCTGAGAGGCAAGGCAGACATGGAGTTGCTCAGGGTCTTAGCAAAATCTTCAATCCTTCTAAATTTGCTAAGATCTGTTGAATGGATGCCCTGAGCAGTCCTGTCATCTTTCCCTTTGCATTTCTCTTTTATGATGGCATCTGCCTGTTCAGCCTTGTATTTTAGATATGTGTCTATGTTTAGAGGAACAGGAAAACGTGGAAGAGAAGGGAAAGATCTTTTAGATGGTTGTTCAGTATTATAGAAGGATTGCATTTCCCCTTGAGTAGATCAAGTTCAAGGGGATACTGAACAGCCAATGGTGTGATGGTTGGTGGTGGTCTATGGGTTGTAAATTGTGATGTGTGTGGTGTGAGTGATGAAAGTGGAATGGCAGATAAGGGTGTAGATTGTGTGGTTGAAGTAGTAGGTGGTGATGTGTGAATGTTTTCATCCTGTACAACAAAGATTGATTTTCTCTTCCTTTTGTACAAGATTTTTGGTGATGGTGGTGTAGAGGCAGTGGTTGTTTTAACATCTGTTGGCACTTTTGTAGGACCAACAGATGTTTGGGTTTTAGGAGGTGAAGTTATTGTAGGTTCAGTGATTGGTTTGGTGGCTGTGGTGTAGGTTCAGATGTTGGTTTGGTGGTAGTAGTGATAAGCTCAGATGTTGTGGTGGTATCAGTGGTTTGGGTGGCAGCAGTGGTTTTAACAGCCAGTTTAGATGGTGGTTTTCTAATATGTTTTGCAGGCATTTTCTTCCTTTGAGAGGAACCCACATCTTCAACTTCCGACTGTTGTTCCCTTTTCTTTTGTATCAAAGCCTCTGCCTTGACTTCCAAAGTGTCAGCCCTCTTTTGCTTGTCTTCAGTAGCTTTTTCAGCTTCTTCATTAGCAAAGTTGTCCACTTCTTTGGCTTTGCTGGTTTGGACATTGGATTGTTGTTGTTGTGGTGCTGTTTGGGTAGACCCTGGTTTGTTGGCAGACTTTGATTGACCTTTTTGTGAAGGTGGACAACCAAAGGGATCTAGCTTTGGCAATCTATCTTTGCCACTCTCCCCCTTTTTGGCATCATCAGCTGTGAAGTCATCATCATCTTAATTTCTGAGAATTGTGGTAGGGGCAGAGCCAGTGGTCTTCAGCAGATGGTCTTTAATGGCTTGAATGTCTGCATGGGTATCCTTGTACCTAGCATCTACCATATTTCTGATTTCAGCCATGTAAGTTTCATGAGTCTGATCTGCTAGATTTCCATATCTCACTGGAAATATCAGCTGTGGATGGTTGACTTTTGGTGAGAGTAGCCAAAGATCCCAATATAGTTTTGATATCTGATTTGATATCAGCAACAGAGGTTTCATTGGACTGTACTCTGGCCGTCAATTCTTGGTATTTTAACTCATCACCTAAGTTAATAGGATCTGAATTCCTACCAGTGGGATATGCCTGCTTTGATCTCTAGCTTTGGCTTGAATTTTATTATGTGTATTTTTATAAACTGAGCTAAGACAGAAGTGGGATATGCCTGCTTTAATCTCTGGCTTTGGTTTTTCTTAAATAGACGGGATTGTACTTTTTGTGTTGATAAGCGGGATGTGCTTATTATATATTTGGTAAGTGAAGTCTTGAGGTAATTAGGCAGAGTATGCCTATCCTAGATTTTGGTTGTTGCTTGGGAAAAACAAATTTGCGGGTTACGCTTATTATTAACTTTGAGGTTGAGGTATTTTGTTAATTCTTATTTTGACAAATTACTTGTTTACATAAATTTATAAAATTTGAACTCACTCAGCGTAGCTGACTTTTTGCATGCACATTAGATTGATTTCAGGTTAAGTGAGAGATGGATGGATGACAGTTTGGCGATGCAAGAAGCTATCCAGCAATTGAAGGCATTTCTAGTGGAAGACAACTTTTGTTTACTCATGATAAATTTTAAATTCGATTTACAATCGAATATTACTTTTTATGTGTTTTGTAAATTTTATTTTAAATGATTTTTCCTTTGCGTATACTTTGATTCAAACATACCCTTTCAAAAAAAAATTTACTCATGTTTCTGCATATTTAAGAATATTAACCCAACAGTTTGACACCGGTTTTGCGGGTCTTTCACTAAAAATCCTTTGGTCCAAACTTCTTAAGCTACATGGTTAAGGGTGAGCCCAATACATACTGCAAAGCGATATCCTCATTAGAAGGACCTCAATGGAAAGAAGCAAGTAAGAATGAAATTGATTCTATATTGCACAATTATAGTTGGGAGTTAGTAGATCTTCCACCGGGTTGTAAAGCCCTTGGATATCATTGGATATTCAAGAAGAAGATGAAAACCGATGGAAGTATTCATAAATACAAGGCGAAGTTGGTAATCAAAGGTTTTAGACAAAAGGAAGGTATAGATTATTTTGATACTTACTCGCCTGTAACACGAATAACCTCTATAAGATTGGTTCTTGCTATTACGGCCTTAAGAAATTTGGCTGTTCACCAAATGGATGTAAAGACCGCATTTCTAAATGGCGATTTAGAAGAAGAAATTTACATGGAGCAATCTGAGGGTTTCTCTGCTCCAGTACAAGAGGGCAAGGTATGTAAATTAGTCAAGTAAACTTCTTTTACATAAGTTTCAGCAAACTTCTTCTGGTCTTCTTCAGACATTTCCTTCTGTTTCTTGAACTGTCTTCTGGCAGCAATAGACAGGTCAGAAGTGTCAAGTAAGCTATCTAGTGTGAAGCCTGTTGAGGTCTCTTCATCATTGGTGCATCAGAGTAATCAGGTTTTCTAGGTAGTGTAGGGTCTTTCTTTCTATTTTCTTCCAACTTCTTGTAAGTCTCAACCAGCCTTAGCTCTGACCATCTTGCAACAGACCTCATCTCCCGATACTTTGCAGCCACAATCTCTTCTCTCATTCTCTTGAACTTTAGAGCTCTGGATGGATCTCTGCCTTTCCTAAAATCAGGGGAAAGACCTTTGCTAGGGGATTCTTGGCCATGTCTTCTATTCTCATTAGTTCTTCTCTAAGAGCATGAGTGGTCCAGCCTGCAAATTGTTTCTTATTTGCTTTGTAGGGCATGGTTGACAAGGTTTGTTCAAAAAGAGATTCCCTAACCATCCTTTCCATGTCACTGCTGAGAGGCATGGTTGACATGGAGTTGCTCAAGGTCTTAGCAAAATCTTCAATCCTTCTCAATTTGCTAAGCTCTGCTGAATGGATGCTCTGAGTAGTCTTGTCATCCTTCCCTTTACATCTCTCTTTGATGATTGCATCTGCCTGTTCAGTCTTCTATTTAAGGTATTTGTCTAAGTTTAGGGGAACAGGAAAATTTGGAAGAGATGGGAAAGATCTTTCAGATGGCTGTTCAGTATTGTAGAAGGATTGCATTTCCCCCTTGAGTAGATCAAGCTCAAGAGGATACTGAACAACCAATGGTGTGATGGATGGTGGTGGTCTGTGAGATGTGAATTGTGAAGTGTGTGGTGAATATGATGAAAGTGGAATGGTTGTTATAGGTGTATGCTGGGTGGTTGAAGTAGGAGGTGGTGATGTTTGTATGTTTTCATCCTGTACCACAAAGGTAGATTTTATCTTCCTTCTGTACAAGATTCTTGGTGATGGTGGTGTTGCAACAATGGTTGTGTTAACATCTGTTGGCACTTTTGTAGGACCAGCAGATGTTTGAGATTTGGATGGTGTATTGGTGGATTTGGTTGTTGGTTTGGTGGTAGGTTCAGTTGGTTTGGTGGTATAAGTGGTTTTGGTGGTATCAGTGGTTTTGGTGGCAGTGGTTTTAGCAGCAGCAATTTTGTCAGCAAGTTTGGATGGTGGTTGTCTGATATGTTTGGCAAGCATTTTCTTCCTTTTAGAGGTACCCACATCCTCAACTTCTTGTTGTTGCTCTATCTTCTGTTGTACAAGAGCTTCTGCTTTGCATTCCAAGGTATCAGCCCTCTTTTGCTTCTCTTCAGCAGCCTTTTCAACATTGACATTAGCAGTTTGATCTACTTCTTTTGCTTTTCCTGCATTGACTACTTCACTAGCAATCTCTTCCTTTGATGGTTAACTTTTGGTAAGAGCAACCAAGGATCCCAAAATTGTCTTGACATCTGATTTGATGTCAGCAACGGAGGTTTCAATGGATTGTACTCTAGCCGTCAATTCTTGGTATTTTAACCCATCACCTAAATTAATAGGATCAGCTGGATTCCTACCAGTGGTAGTTGTAACTGGTTCAGTCCTAGGAGGTGAGTCCAAAGGATGAGAACCAGGTGCCCCTTTGTCTTGGTTCTGGGGACTTCCAACTGATTTTGGGGACACTATAGTGGCCTCATCAGTTGTTGCCTTCAAGGAAGTCTTATGTACGTAACCACTGTCTTGTTGTGAGACAATGGTCTCTACATCAGTAGTGGCTGCTTCACTTGAAAACACACCTAGAGTTTCATTCAACACCAGGGGTGTAACCTCCTCTGTTTGTGGGATAGCTGATTGATTTTCCTCAGTCCCAGTCACTTGTTGAAGTATACTCTCATTGATGGGTGAAGGAGAGGAACTAGGATTGTCTTGAGTTTTATCAATAGCCTCAAACAGTGGTTGCATTGTTAGAAGGACATGTGATGGTAAGGGTTGAGGAGTGAAAAGAGAAGTAGCCCTGGGAGAAGGGCTGATGATCATATGGTCAAGTGACTCATATGTATCATGATGTGGCTCCCGTTGGATTACAACATGATCCTTTTGTGAGGATTCATGAGGAGTTTGCTCAGGTTGAGATATATCCATCTGTTGTGAGGAAGTAACAACGGTGGTTTCTTGTTGCTTTTGTGTTGCAATAGGGTTTTCCTCTGGTATCTCATCTTCCATAGGCCCCTTTTTGGGTTTAGTGGTGGTTTTTATCGATGGACTTTTTCTTTTGAAGGCGGCTGGTGTGGGTTTCACAGCACTGGATGTAGTGCCATGATCACTAGGAGCAATGGGCTCAACAACAGAGGTTTGGACAATCGTTGTTGTCTTAGTCCACTTTGTTTGTGTTTTGGAAACTGTTGACACTTTTGACACTTTTTCTTGGGTGGTTGAACCCAGCATTCTTATGAAAGTTTCATCAGTTAGACTCTTCATTTGAAAAGACTTACCCATTTTAAAATCTTTTTTAGGTAAAACCTTTTGAAGGATTACACTCAAAATTCTTGGGTAAATCAGAAAAGCATTATTAGACCCAGACTTTATGTCCTTCACATTTGATACTAAGTCCAGAAACAGGCCCTAGGATAAATTGAAGTCAGATTCTGACAACATAGCATATCCCAAGTACTGAATCCGCAATGGGATTTCATTGAAGGAAGTGGACTTAGCAGAGACACAGAGAAGGAGGGTATGAAAGAAAAATTTCATGACTGGTGGGAAAAACATTTTGAAAAGAGTTGACCCAGTCATTTGTGCATCATAACCTCTTTCCTGAAACTCTGTGTGAAGTTCAGCCTTAGGGAAGGAGTCGTTACCTGACAGGTCATTTAGTGAGAAGGTTGTGGATATCAGTTCGGGGGTAATGGCGATATTTGTCTCTCCAATTTTTGGTATGATGGTTGTAGGCTTTTTGTCTTGTAGGAGAAACTCAGCATTTAACCAAAATTCTTGGAGGGTATCGAGATAGATGGGAGCATCAGCGGTTAAGATTGTCAGGTATTTGGAATTGAGGATGATGTCAATGGTGGTATGGAATGGGACGTTTTCATCTGTTTTGACCAGATATGGGAGATAATTGTGGGTGGCTTTGGCTTGAAGATCCATTGTAATGAATTTCGAGTGTGAGGATGAGAGGAATTAGAGTAAGGGTTTGAGGTTGAAGAAGGCGGTTTCAGTATTTTGAATACAATGAGACAGTGTAACAACTGTTGTGGTAAAACAGGGTTTTTATAGGCTCTGGTGAAACCGCTGATGTGGCCAAAACTCTGCTTTTGAGAGCAGACGTGGCAAACATCTGGTGGCATACAGTTGTTGCCAAAGGTCTGATGCAAACAGCTGTTGCCTTACCAAAGTGCTGATGCTAGCAGCACTTTATATATATATATATATATATATATAATGAAGCAGTTGTTTTATCTGATCAGAGGTTTGAAACAGATTTTTCAACCAAACAGTGGTTGTTTTATCTGATCAGATGTTTGAAACAGATTTTTCAACTAACAGTGGATAGAATGGATGAAACAGTGGTTGTTTAATCCTTAACAGATTTTTCAACCAATATGCTATTTTTAAGGATGAATTTCGATTTTCTGAAATATTTTAATGTTTTTATTTAAAACATTTTTGTTGTTTAGTCCATGTTTAGCATACCAATTCTAGAAATCAGATTTGTGAAGGTGGATGTATCTAAAGCTTTTGTCAACACATCTGCTAACTGATCCTCTGTTGGAACATGGTGCAGAGAAATCAAACCTTTTTCATAGCTATCTCTGACAAAGTGATGTCTGATGTCTATGTGCTTTGTGGTTGAATGAGAGACTGGATTTTTGATGATATTTTCAGTAGCTTGACTATCCAACATGAGCGGAGTCCTTAGTGTAGTTATCCCAAAATTCAGCAGTTGATTTTGAAGCCACATGAGTTGGGCTATACAGCTTGCAGCAGCAATGTATTCAACCTCAGTTGTTGAAGTTGAAACAGCTGCTTGCTTTTTGCTTTGCCATGAGACTAAGGCATTCCCTAGAAACGGGCACCCTCCTGATGTAGACTTCCTTGTGGTGTGGCAGCCAGCAAAATCACTATCTGAATAACCTGAAAGCTCAATGTTTCCATTAGCAGGATACCAGATACCAAGTGTGGGAGCACATTTTAGGTATCTGAATATCCTTTTCACAACAATAAAGTTTGACTTTCTAGGTGAAGCCTGGGATCTTGCACAAACACAAGTGGCAAACATAATGTCTGGCCTAGATGCAGTTAAGTACAATAAAGACCGAATCATGCATTTGTAATGTGTCTGGTCAACCAGTTCATCCTTGTCATCAATAGTGAGTAGCTTGACTGTGCTCATGGGTGTACTACATGGCTTACAGTCATTCATCTCAAACCTGGTTAACAAATTTTTCACATATTTGTTTTGATGAATGAATGTGTCATTTTGCAGCTGCTTCACTTGGAGACCAAGGAAGCACTGGAGTTCACCCATATCACTCATTTCAAATCTGCTGTCTTGAGTTCCCTAAACTCTTCACACATTTTGTTACATATGGACCCAAAAATGATGTCATCCACATATATTTGAACAATCATTAAGTCTTTCCCTCTCCATTTTAGAAATAAGGTTTTATCAATTTTACTTCTTGTGAAACCAATGGATAAGAGAAAGGTGGAAAGTGTTTCATACTAGGCCCTAGGAGCTTGTTTTAATCCATACAAAGCTTTGTTGAGCTTGTATACATAATCAGGATGGAATGTGTCTTCAAAACTAGGTAGTTGCCATACATAGACTTCCTCCTGAATTTTGCCATATAGGAATGCACATTTGATGTCCATCTGATACACCTTGATGTTGTGGTTGACAGCAAAGGCTAGGAAGAGTCTGATAGCTTCTAGCCTGGCTACAGGAGCAAAGGTTTCATCATAGTCTATCCCCTCTTCTTGTCTGAAGCCTTGAACCACAAGCCTGGCTTTATTCTTGACAACTATACCCCTTTTATCAGTTTTGTTTTTGAAGACCCACTTTGTGCCAATTGGACAAACAATCTTTTGGCAATGGTACAAGTTCCCATACTTGTTGTCTTTTAAACTGAAGGAGCTCTTCCTGCATGGCTTTTACCCAACTGTTGTCTTTTAGTGCCTCTTGGTACTTGACAGGTTATGTGAGAGATAGAAAGCCTGCAAAAAGATAGATGTTTGAGGATTGGCTTCTTGTGAGCACACCCTCTCTGATGTTGCCAATGATTTGATCTGGTGGATGAGCTCTTAGGTAGATTAGATCTCCCTAATATGGTATAATGGCATTTTGAGGTGAAGGATGGAGGTTTGGTGACTCTGTTGATGTAACATCTGTTTGCACTTCTTTAGTACCAACATATGTTTGAAATGGAGGTGGGGGAATGGGTCCAAGTGGTGTGAAACTGGACTGACTTTTGTCAACAGATGATTGAGCAGTGGATGTAATTGGTGAAGCAGTGGTTTGAGGGTAAGACTGGGCAACAGTGGCTGACTCAGCTGTGGCAGAGTTTTGACAGGTGTTTTGAATAGCTGCTTCTCCTGATACAGAATAGACTTTATAGTGACTTGGAATCACAACATTTGTTCTATAATCTTGTTGTGGAGATTGTGAAATACCTGCACTGTTAGTTTTGACAGTAATATTTTCAAATTTCAATTTATCTAAATCAAACAACTCAACAGGATTTGCTGGGATTTTTAAGGATGAAAGTTCATTGAACTTTACATTCAGAGTTTCTTCTATTGTCTTGGTCCTTGTGTTAAACACTTTGTAGGCCTTGGCAGTAGAAGAATATCCTAGAAAATATCCACAATCTACTTTGGCTACAAATTTTGAGATGGAATCTTTAAGATTTAAAATGAAACATGGGCAGCCAAAGATTTTGAAAAATGAGATCTGTGGTTTGATTTTGAACAAAATTTCATAAGCAGTCTTTTGATGTCTTGGGTTGATTAAAACTCTGTTTTGAACATAGCAAGCAGTTTTTACAGCTTCTGCCCAGAAGGACAGTGGCAAACCAGAATCTGCTAGCGTGGTTCTTGCAGCTTCAATGAGAGTTCTATTTTTCCTCTCAACCACCCCATTTTGTTCCGGTGTTCTTGGAATGTTGTACTGCCTCACAATTCCTTTTGACACACAGAAGTCATCCAACTCCTTATTTTTGAACTCTGTTCCATTATCACTTTTAAAGAATTTTACTAGCAAGTCATATTGTTTTTCAACTTTGGTGACAAAGTCCTTCAAGATACCTGCAGTCTCATCTTTAGAGTGTAAAAGTAAGTCCATGTAAACCTAGAAAAATCATCAACTATGACAAGACAAAATCTCTTTCTTCTTAGACTCATGATTTTAACTGGGCCAAACAACTCCATGTGCAACAATTGTAGACATTGGCTTGTTTTGGAGTCATCAATGGATTTGTAAGAGCTTTTATGTTGTTTCCCTTTTAAGCAGGAAACACATTGCTCATCACATTTAAATTCTTTTGATGGAAGGCCTCTAACAAGGCTTTGTTTGGAGAGTGAGTTGATAGTTTGAAGGTTGGTGTGACCTAGTCTCCTATGCCACAATTCTGTCTCTTTTTTGGACGCAGCATAAAACTGACAGACATTTGCCATAGGATTGTCCTTCAACATATCAACCACATACACATTGCCACTCCTATGAGCAACAATCTTTTTCACCACTTCTGCCCAATAATCTTACAAGTTTTCTTAGTGAAGAATGAGCCATAACCTTTGTCACTCATTTGTGATACACTAAGAAGATTAAATTTAAGATTATCAATAAGATTGACATTTTCAAACTTGAGTTTCCCAGCCTGAACAGTCCCTGAACCCAACACCTTACCTTTTGAGTCATTACCAAAGGATATATCACCCCCTCCATGAGCTAAGAAGTCCAGAAGAAGGGCTCTACATCCTGTCATGTGCCTGGAGCCTCCACTATCTACATACCAAAGGCTATCTAAGCAAGCAGAAGCTCCCTGCACATCAGTAATGTATCAGTTTTGGTGAGTGTCCAAAGCCAAGTTGGCTTTGGATGGGTCCACAGACTTTTCAGCCTCAAGCTTAGGAAAGTGATCAGTGGTTTGAACTACTTTTTGAATCAAGTTCAACAACTGTTGCTGACCATTTGCCAGTGCTTGGATGTCAACACTTGGTGCAACAGATGTTTGATCACTTCCTGACAGATGATAGTAACCATAGGGATTTCTGTTCACTCTTGGTTTAGAAGGCCTCTTGGGTTCTTTATAAACATGTGACAGATTATGACAAGGTGGTTGTCCATATCCTCTTGGGTACTTGTTGGTGGGTGGAACATCTGTTACTTGAATATCCCAAGAAGCAGATGTTTCCAAACTTTTGGTAACAGATGTTTGAACTAAGGTAAAAGTCTGTTTGGGTTTTCCTTTTGAAGTACTCACCACTTGACTTGCAAGACTTTTAGCCTTGTACTCTTGTATTTTGACATCAAAAATTTTGAGATACAGGCACTCTTTGGTTTTGTGATTCTTCTTACCACATATTGAGCATGTGGTCTTAGAATCACATACACTTGTTCCTTTGTTGATATCATATTCTTTTAGAAGAAAACAATTTTTAGTAACATGATTCTTCTTTTCACAGAAATCACAAAACAAGTGGACAGACTTTTCTTTTTTTTTTCCCCTTTTTCAGCCTTCTTTTCAACAGATGTTTGATCATCTGCTGGAAGGTCTATCAAGGGAATGACCTTTGCCTGTGGTGCTTTCTTACCATCAGGGGTTTTGAAGTCAACTGGTTTGATGTTTTCAAGAGTACCACACTCATCAGACCAAGTAGGTTTAAATTCATATTTTTCAAGTTTAGTGAATGATGAGGAACCTTCTGGTTTTTCAAGAACAATTTTCTTGCCATTAGGTTTAGTGATTTTAATCTCTTGACCCTTTTGTCAGTGTTTTCCAGAGCTAGAGCAGTGGTTTCAAAACCAAAACCAAACTTCACATGACTTTTGGTTTGTTTGTTGAGGAGCATCTCAAAACCTTTGCATGATTCCACCCATTTTTCACATTCAACTTGGGTGGCCTCAAGCTCCTTTTTACAACTATGATATTTAGTTATCATAGTTTGGAGTTGGTCTTTGGTATAGTTGCTTCATGTTTTAAGCTGCTTATTTCACATTCTTTTTCAGTCAATTTTGATTTTAACTCTTTAGAAAGTTTTTCAAATTGAACTTCATCATCTAAAACTTTCTTCCTAAGGTTTTCATTCACCTCTTTAATGTTAGCAAATGCTATTACACATTTGTCTGAACACAAATCTTTTAAGATTTGAGGAGATACCTTAGCAGCAGCCATCAATGCACAATCACACTTGCACTCACAATCATTAGATGCACCCCAAGGATCTGAGAGATTCACAACCTCTTCTTCAGATTTTGTATCTGCAATTACTTCATCAACAATATCATCAGTCATAACATCAGATTCAGTTACCACGTCCTCAGATTCAACCTCTTCAACCATAGCCATGAAACAAAAATTTTCTGGTTCATTTTTAACTTTGGCTACAAGATCAAAATTCTCATCTGATAGCTCATTTTTAGCTTTGACTACAAGAGCAAAATTCTCAACAAAGCCTTGTGTGAAGAAACTCTGTTGACTGGTCTCTGCAGGTGCAGAGGGTGGAACAACAGTTATTGGCATTTGTGCCTGAGCAACAGGTGTTTGCACATAGTGGATCTGAGGAACAGTGGTTTGGACAAACTGGACCGGAACAGTGTTTGAGGACTGTGCAAAATGAGAAGTGTTTTGCACATTAGTTCCAGGGGTATTATGGGAAACTTGTTAAGTGTTGGTCTGTGGCCTTTGATTTGGATAGGTAATCATACTCAAAGGATATGTTATCAAATGCCTGGATATCACCACCACTTGCTGTAAAAGCATAATTAGGTGAATAAGAATCAGAGTTAAAACCTGAGTTAAAACCTGAAGTTATGTCAATGAAATGATCATAACTCTGATCCTTATTATTACTAGGCACCTCTTCATGACCCAAAAGTGCTGTATTACCAAAAACATAATCATTAGACACTTTTCCAGAGACCTGGAGCTTCTTTTTCTGGTTAAGCTCTCTCTCATAGGTTAAGAACTTACTATGAAGCTGGGTCAGTGATAGGTCCTTAAACCCAATTGAGTTTCTCATAACTATAGCAATAGTGTCCCATTTATCAAGTAGTGATCTTAAAAACATATGGTTCAAAGTTGAATATGGGTAAGTTAGACCAACCAGTTTTAGTTCACTAATGAGACAGTTAAACCTCTCAAATTGTTGAGTTAATGACTCTCCCTTTACATGACTGAATGTTTCATATTGTTGGTTAAGTATTTCACGATTGTTTTAAATAACCTCTTCAGTCCCACCAAATTGTTCTTTCAGTGCATCCCACAACTCCTTTGCACTGTTACAGTGTAACAGCCCAGCATATATATCATTAGGAAGAGCCATGGCCACAATACTGAAGGCCTTGGCATCTAACTCAATTTTCTGAAAATCCTGGTCGGAGTAGTTTTCATGTTTCTTAGGCTCTTGAACCTTGGGATCTTCAGTACTCGGCACCATCGAAACATGTGGTCCTAAGATAACCGACTTCCAACACCCAGTGTTCTGTTGAGCTAGAACATGACTAATCCGACGTTGCCAGATATTGTATTTAGACTGACAAGCATCGGTGGCTTGTTGTTCGTGCCAGTGTTGTGTGGATCGTGATTGATTGAAGCCATTCTCTGATTGTTTCACAAACAAAGTCTATGTAAAGACAGTTGAAACGAAAATAAACTATTACACTATTTTCAATCCGACAAACAAACGATATCAATAATTGTGAGCTGATTTGTTTATATTGAATTGATTGGTTAGATCGAATTTAATTGACCAAGCTCTGATACCAATTGTTAGGATCTAAGGTTGATTGTTTTGATTGTTTAGTAATAAGAACAATGAATGAAATGAGTTATAAATGGAAAGTGCAGCGGAGTGATAAACTATTAATCAAAACAAGAGAATAAACGTTTTTCAATCGAATGCTTTCATAAACTTAAGTGATTACAATCAATTGTACAAGTACTCCCCCCTTAGCCTGATCACTCAGTGATTGTTTGTCAAAGAGAATGTTTCAAGTGATGAATAGAACAGTATAAGCACTGTTCTATTTATAGACAAATCTAAACTTCTGATGGCCTAGGCTAACGTCACCTAAGACAGTGACCTCTAACAGAATAACAAACATAAAATATTTGTTGATTACAAACCACTGTTACATAAGAAAACTCTGAAAGGTGGAAAACTCTGATGGTCTTGAATCATCTATTGGAGCCTAAGTGTTGTTGGCTCCAACAGACCTTTAGTCTTCAGTACTTTGATCAGCAATTCTTCTTCATCAGACCTTTGGTCAGCAGTTGTTCTCTTGCAGTTGTTATCCATCTGACCTTTGTAGCAGCAGTTGTTTGGGTACAGCAGATGTTAGGGTCAACGGTCTTTTGGGAGAAGTAACTTGCAAAGTGCTGTTATTATCATGGATCAATTGAGTAGTATGTTTTGGCTTTCCAATCATCTGTTCTTCTCCAGGTCAGCAGACCCAACAGGATCTGCAGGCTGTGGACATGGTTTTTGTGCCCGTGCTGGAATGTGAGCATTACTATGTTCTGGTATTTGATTTCAGGAATGATGACATCTGCGTGATAGATAACATCGTACCGAGGAAGTCGCCTGTGGTGCTATCGGACAGCAACTTGTACATGGTTAAAAGCACACCGTTGAAAGTGGTAAGAAAAAAAAACGGTTACTTTATTACCCACTGTTTTAAAACCGTGTAATGTGGCCATAATCGTAATCCTCTCTAATAAAATGTTTTGTACAGAAACATACCTTTGTTGACTACCTTAATATGGTGAATCACCCCAAGGAGGAAGTGATGAACGGATGCCCAGTAAGACCAGTCCCTTTGTCCTGGGCTACCTCGAAGAACACTGACGATTGTGGGTCTTCGTTATGTGCAACATGGAAAATTATTGCGGCAAATCCGTTCCTTTCAAGTGTGGGTTTAGCCTAAACGGGAAGCGCAAACAGTCCCAGCTGGAGAATTTGAGGAAGCGGTTTGCAGCAACGATGCTTTTGTCATCCACCAACATCTACAGCGATCGGGTTTGGCGCGATAGCGTCTAGAAGGCGTTGAATCTGTTTTTAGACAAACATTGTGTTTTTTGGTTTTATGTGATGTGACATCTAAAAAACAAATTTACTTGGTTTTGTCGTGGTTGTTTGTAATGGTTAAACATCTTGTGTGCTTGGATATTTTGGTTTACGTGTTTTGGGGGTTGTAGTGGTTTGTTTTGATGATCTGATGTTTACACCATTGTAAATTATTATTTGTTCCATATTTCTCCACAGGAATATGTGTGAGTGTCCAAAAAAGTTACACCAGTGTAAAGCACAAAAAAAAACGAGGAAAAAAAACAATGTATTTGCCCAAAAAAAAGGAATAAACAAAAATAAAAGCAAAGTAATTAAATGCAAAAAATTGCATCCCTGTAAACCATCAACAAACTGTTTTGTTTCATATGGTGGGGCTAATTTCATGGACACACTTTATTCCCCCTGCACACAAAGTTTTTTACACTAACGTAAAAGATATACACATGCACTTCTATAGTAAGCACGTTGCTATTACATCGGGGTAAAATTGTTGGGGGTTCTGTAAGTGTCCCAACGACAAAAGTAGGTGTGCACTTATACCCAAAAAGGGAATAAAATCTATGGCCAATCAACATCATTCACGTGGCCCTTTTTTTCAACTGGTAAAATAATACTTCCATTGAATAAATAAACTTTCTTTGTCTATTTATAACCTATGGCCAACCAAATAGGGGCTCCATCACCAAAAATCACCACTCCTAAAAAAGAGAAAAAAAGGTATTCACGTTGTTTTTTGATTTGTAAAAAAAATAACACTGGTGTAAATAAGTTTTGTGGGGGTGGGTGTGGGGAAATAAAAACACATATATGTCAATTTTGTTTGTATATTTTTTTGAGGGGGGTGTGGGGACATAAAAACAAAAAAAACACTGGTGTAAAATAAAAAAACGGGTATAAAAACACATATACATCAATTCTGTTTGTATATTTTGTTTGTATATTTTCTATGAGGGGATGGGTGTGGGGACATAAAAACACAGAAAAATGGTGTAAAAAAAAAAGACGGGTGTAAAATAAAAACACGGGTGTAAAAACACGTGGGACTTTTGGCGGGGGGTGGGGGGACATTGGAATACTGGTGTAAAAATAAATATATAACGGGTGTAATAAATTTTGAGGGGCGGGGGGGCATTAAAACACATACGGTGACACAGAGAGACACTAATGTAAAAAAAAACACTAGTGTAAAAAAATATGTTTTTTTAATCATGTTTTACACTGGGGGTACCAAAAAAAAATGTTATACACAGGTGTAACACAAAAAACGTTGGTGTAGAAGTAGTACAAGAGCTCTTTTATCGTATTTTATACTGGTGTAAATAAGAAATAAACCGTGCAAGGGCTCTTTTGATGTGTTTTTGAAAATGCTTATCTGTGTGCTCGTTTATCGTGTTTTACTGTTGTCGTTAGTTGCATTATTTTTTTCCTTTTTTTTACCCCCTTTTTACCCCCTCAATTGACATGGGATGAGTGGCGGCGACGAACGGCCTTTCAAATTCCACCGTAACGACCGCAAAGGAAAATTAGTGCAAGTGTGGCATTGTTCGCAGATGGGGATAACACACAACCCCGTCATTCCACCCCCCCCCCAATCCGGGGCTACCTCCTGCTGCATTTTAAGGCATCCATCAAGATTACAACAAAGGCAAATCGCCAGTCGAGGGTGCGTACCCCCCCCCCCCCCCGGCGCCGAACTCTGCAGTTAGGGGCATGCATCAAGGGTACGACAAACGCAAGGCGCCAGTCCAAGGTGTGTACACCCCCCAGCGAACTACGGCCCGCTGCCGGCTTACAGCCCCCGTCCGAACTATGGCCCGCTGCCGGTGTACACAGGTTACGGGGGTACTAGGGGAGGGGTGGAAGTGAAGTTGCTAGACCTGGGCTACGGTCAACCATTGGACATGAATTCACCGGATAGTAGTTCTACTGTGCACGCGAGGTCACTCAAGAAAAACAGCGCACCACCGCAGCCACCTAACCCAAAACCTGTGGTGGCTGCATCAAAAGCACCAATACCCGAAGAAGACTACCTGGGCTCGGACGAGTACAATGACCTAGATGACGATTATGTGGGGGTTGACTGGCCATCTGAAGACGAAACGGACTGGGACGCAGTGATGTCGCCGAAAGGGCGTTGTTAAAAGTATCTTCTGGCCTTGGGATGTGAAGATTTGGGTCAAATGTATCTAAATAAAAAAATGTAACTGCTGTTGTTGCTGCTGGTTTAGGTTTAATAACTAAGTCCTATGTTTGCTTGGGTTCTGTTTACACTAGTGTAAAAAAAAAAAAAAAGACCCATGTACTATTTAGCTGGTGTTTTGGGTAGTAGCTGTCGACGTACAACCACTTGATATCCCAGTCTTCCCCTAATGGTTCTATGAATTGCATTATCTATCACAGTTTGCCAAAAAAAAAACACAAAAAGATACAAAAAAGATAATATTAAGATATATCGGCACACTACAAATTGTTTGCAAAGACGATAAAACCCCCCCACGTACCACCAAAAAAGCACTACCCCGTCCACCACTGGGCATTCTTACATGGCCAAAAAATGCTTGTTTCCGCATATTGTAGACGCCATGTGGAAACATACATTTACACCATGTCCGTTCGCACTAGATTAGAGTCGATAACACAGTTTCCTACACAGACACATATTATATAAAAACATACTACTTATCATAAATAAAAAAATGAACGAGCGGGTGTGCTGTGGGGCCTGATGCATCATCTAAGGTTTTGGTTCTTTATTCTTCGACGGACAGTTCGTAGAGTCGTGATCAGTAACGTATTCCCATCACGTCTTGCATTGGCGCGTGTGCTTCTTCTTCCTGGTTACAACTTTCTCGCCAGGGCCCACTAGTCGCCGATTAGTTCCACACCCCTTGTTCCTGATACCCTGCAGGTTACTGCATGAAACTTCAGTCTCCTCCGGTACACGTAAAAGGTTTGCAATGATAGTTTCCTTGACGACCTCATGTTCGAGTACCTCAACAACCTTCCCCAAAACTTGATCCTTCATGCCCTTAAATTGCTCCAAAACTTAATCCTTCATGCCCTAAGGTCACACATCGTTTATTGTTGTCCACGCCAGTGAAAGGTACAAATATTAAATTGTACCTGGTTAAAAAAAAACAGTTAGCGATTGTGTGGCATGTGATGTACAACAAAAGATAACTATTTCAAAACATAGAGAAAAAAGTCTGGTTACTAGCCTGTTGGTCTGGTATGTCGCATCAAACGCAACCACTTCGCCGAAATGCTGATAGTTTATCTTCGATATCTCGCCCGCCCAGAAAACATGTCTAAGCTCACCATTTACCAAACTGTACTTGAAAGAAAAATTTGGCAGATGCTTAACCCTATCATTCAGCTTCTCTATCATCATAGACGAGTCCCTGCTGCCAATGAACATACGGATACTGTTGGACATATGGTATGCCCGATAGTAATTAAAGTCGAAATCAACGTAACCCGGCCTGGTACGATCCGAAGAGTTACACGTTGGTCCACGAATCAGAACAAGTCCACGTGTGGGTGGATTGTTATTTGTGAAATAATAATATTTTAAACTAGAGAGATTTAATATTAATTAGATTAATATTATGGAATATTCTATGAATATTCCAAGGCATATGGAATACTATGAGAATATTCCAAAGGATATGGAATATTATAAGAATATTCCAAAGGATATTCTAAGAATATTCCAAAGCATATGGAATATTATGAGAATATTCCAAATGGCTTATCCTATAAATAGGAGAAGTTTTATCAAAAACCATACACCTCTTTGCCTCATTCTCTCTATAATCGGTCACCACCACTATCGTCGCCTTCCTTCTTGCAAGTGTTGCTCTTGGTTGGCTTGTGCTCGGTTGTGAACTTCCTACTAGCGAGGATTCGTTGTAACCCGCGTGTTACAATTCCGGTGTAGTCGTCAAAGGTTGATTACTAAACCCCCTATGATTGTTTATATTATTTATTTGTTTATACGCGTTTAACCGAGATCCTGATTGGGAATATTTTATTAATCGGATTAATGAAATTAAACATATATAGATTATATATAAATCGGCCTAATATATATTGTAAATATATTCCGGTTTTGTTAATATATATAAACCGCTTCCGCTGTGTATTAGATACCATAATTCCCAACAGATTATATAAAATTGGATTTTATTAACTGTTGTGTAACTCGCGTCATGCTACGAGTTATTCAAAATATTTATGGTAAATATTAAAATAAATCCCAATTTTAAATTGATGTTTTATGCCACCCTTAACGAGTTAACACTTCATTCTAAATCGAACCCAAATGTTAGTGCTGAACCCTGCGTCTGGGTGTTGATCGTGAGTGAAGGTAATCATCGCGTTTCTTGTGTAACATAGGCCAGTGTTACAGTTAACACTAAAGGACCAAACATCGCTTGTTTGTCAAGTGGGCATAGTTAGGGTTAAACATACATTGCTTTTAGCGATAACCCCAAATGGAGAGTTGTGTAGTGGACACAATTAACAATCGTTGTTTACCTACCTAATCGTACCAGTGGACAGTGCTAAGCCAGTTCACTGTGTATTGATGAATCGGGGTCTCATCCTAATTAATTCTGCTCTTGGGTCATAAAATAATTAGGATATTTAAAACATAAAGTACTAATAAGTTATTCTTGAACTTTGTAAGATGTCAACTGAATACAACTCTGCCTCCCATTTCTTTCTCAAGTCCATCTTAGAGAAGGACAAACTAAACCACTCCAACTTTATGGACTAGCACCGCAACTTGAAAACTGTTCTCAAGGCGGAGAACAAGTTGTATGTTCTTGAAACGCTAGTTAGCACTCAAGTGCTAAAGATGAAGGCATGTGTTGATCACTTGGCTCGTCTAGAATTCCCCTTGAGGCATGAGTTGGTTGGGGATATTATCCTAAACTCATTGCCTAAGTCATATGACCAGTTCATTGTGAACTATAATATGAATGGAATGGAGAAGACACTTGCAGAACTGCATCAGATGCTCAAAACTGTTGAGGTGAACATACAGAGCAAAACTGCACCAGTGCTAGTGATCAAGGAGGGTCAAGTTAAGAAACCTAACACCAAGAAAAAGGGAAATCAGGGCAAAGGGAAGGGCAAAGGCAAATTTGTTGCCAAGAAGAAACCTTTGAAAATGCCAAGTGTTTTCATTGCGATGAAATTGGGCATTGGAAGAGAAACTGTGCTAATTATTTAGCTGAGCTGAAGCAAGCTAAGGCTTCAGGAGGAGAGTCCTCAGGTATATATGTTATTGAAATCTTTGCTTTTCCTAGCAAAACATGGGTGTTTGACACAGCATGTGGTTTCCACATTTGTAATGTTTTGCAAGGACTAAGAAAGATTAGAAAGCTTAAAAACAATGCGACTTGGAGGTCCGTGTTGGCAATGGAAAAGGAGTTACGGTGAATGAGATAGGATAATGTGTTCTCTTACTTCCTTCTGGCTTAGAACATGTTTTGAACAATGTTTATTATATTCCTAGTGTGACTAGAAATATTGTTTCAGTTTCTTCTTTGCGTGAACAAGGTTTTAATTATCGTTTTAATGGTGAATTTATTTCTGCTTATTTTAACGATATGTTTTACTTTGATGCAAAACCCAATAATGGAATCTATGAGATAGAAATCCAAAACGATAACATTTTATGCAACATCTCCCATAAACGTAATAAGTTGGACTTCAATGATACATATATGTGGCATTGTAGACTTGGTCACATTAGCAAGAATCGTGTTAAACAACTCATGACCGCAGGAATCCTGGATTCCAAGGGTTCAGATTCGTTTGGAAAATGCGAATCATGCTTAAGTGGAAAGTTAACAAAAGCACCTTTTTCAAATGTTGGAGAAAGAGCTAATGATCTGTTAGGACGTGTACATACCGATGTATGTGGTCCATTCAGAAAAATGTCAAGACATGGAGAAAGATACTTTGTTACATTTACTGATGATTTTAGTAGATATGGTTATGTTTATCTTGTGAAGCATAAACATGAAACTCTTGAAAAGTTCAAGGAGTACCAAAACGAAGTAGAACATCAGCTGAATAGAACTATTAAGATGCTTCGATCAGATCGAGGTGGTGAATATCTTAATTAGGAATTCATCGACCATCTAATGGATTGTGGAATAGTTTCACAACTCACTCTACCTAGAACACCACAACATAATGGTGTGTCTGAGTGGAGAAATCGAACTCTATTAGATATGATTCGATCAATGATGTGTCGAACAAACCTTCCAAAATCCTTTTGAAGTTATGCTTTGGAAACTGCCGCAAGACTTGTAAATATAGCTCCAACAAAGAAGGTTGATAAAACGCGTTATCAAATATGGCATGGAAAGAAACCTCATGTATCGTATCTTAAAGTCTGGGGATGTAATGCTTATGTCACTCTAGAATCTTCGGATAAACTAGATCCTAGAGGCGAAAAGGTGGTTTTCGTCGGATACGCTAAAAAGATCGGTTACCTATTCTACTACCCCACTAAAAATAGGATTTTCACTAAACGTGGAGGCACTTTCTTGTAGGAAGAGCTTCTAGCGCGTGGGATTGGAGATAACCATGTGGATCTTGAAGAAATTCGAGAATCATAAGTGACTGAACCAGTTGTTCAGACAAAACCAGAAGTAATCGATCAGGTTGTTGAAGTTAAGCTTGAGAGGACTCAAGAAACAACAGAAACACCAAGTGTTCGAAGAAGTATTAGGGATCGTCGTGAACCTGAAGGGTATGATGATATCTTCATGATTGATGAAGTTGAGCCTACTACTTACAAAGCTGCAATATTGGATTCGGAATCCAAGAAATGGCAAGAAGCCATGAATGCAGAGATGCAATCCATGTATGATAACCAAGTCTGGGATTTGGTTGATCTTCCTGCCGAATGTCGGACTATAGGAAACAAATGGATCTTCAAGAAGAAGACTGACATGGATGGGAATGTGTAAACTTACAAAGCAAGGCTTGTAGCGAAAGGTTTTACTCAGACTCAAGGAATTGATTATGAGGAAACTTTCTCACTAGTAGCCATGCTTAAGTCTATTAGAATTCTACTTGCCATTGCTGCATATTATGACTATGAGATATGGAAAATGGATGTCAAGACTGCGTTCCTTAATGGACACTTACTGGAAGATGTCTATTTGGTTCAGCCTGAAGGTTTTGTCGATCCAAAGGATCCTAATAAGGTGTGCAAGCTGAATAAATCCATCTATGGATTAAAGCAAGCGTCTCGCAGCTGGAATCTCCGTTTTGATTAGAAAATCAAAGAGTTTGGTTTTATCAAGAACGAAGATGAACCATGTGTTTATAAGAAATCTAGTGGGAGCTATATCACTTTTCTCATACTGTATGTAGATGACATACTAATCATTGGAAACAATATCCCTATGCTTAAAGATATTAAGACCTAGTTGGGTAAATGTTTTGCAATGAAAGATCTTGGTGAAGTCACTTATATTTTGGGAATAAAGATTTATAGAGATAGGTCAAAGCGGTTATTGGGTTTAAGTCAAAGTACATATATTGATAAGGTCATACGACGCTTCTCAATGCAAGACTCAAAAAGGGGGCTCTTGCCCATGGCACCTGGAACCATTCTAAATAGCAAGCAGTGTGTAAACTCTGAAGAGGAAAAGAAGAAAATGTAAAGAGTTCCATATGCTTCTGCTATTGGTACTATCATGTATTCTATGTTATGTACTAGACCTGATGTCTCATATGCTCTTAGCATGACGAGTAGATGTCAACATAACCCAGGAGAGAGTCACTGGGCTGCAGTGAAGAACATTCTTAAGTACTTGAGAAGGACTAAGGACATGTTCTTAATATATGGAGGTCTGGATGAGGAGCTGTCAGTTAAGTGTTATACTGATGCAAGCTTCCAAACTGATTGTGATGATTCAAGATCACAAACGGGATATGTTTTCATTCTGAATGCTGGGGCTGTAACTTGGAACAGCTTTAAGCAAAGTGTGGTTGCTTAATCCACCTGTGAATCAGAATACAATGCTGCATCGGATGCTGCAAAGGAGGCTGCCTAGATGAAGAAGTTCATTGGTGATCTCGATGTTATGGCTAGCATAAAGAAACCAATCGAGATACTGTGTGAAAACACTGGAGCCATTGCTCTTGCAAAGGAATCAAGGTCACATCAGACCACAAGGCATATACTCAAAAAATTCCACTATATTAGAGAGATAATAGGACGTGGAGACATCATAATAAACAAAGTTCATATAGATCTGAATCTGGCTGATCCCTTTACTAAGCCTTTACCTCAAGCTAAACATGAGAAGCATGTTGGAAAGATAGGGCTTAGAGTTGCTAGGCAGTGGGCATGATCTGTAGTTAGTATTGGTGTTTTACTTTGAACTATAACAGTTACATTGAATATTTATTTGATTTAATGGGTTAAATGCAAATTTAAATATTTTTTGACTGTGTTCATTATTTGTACGTTTAAATCCTTGAATAAGAGTATTCTAAAATATCCGTAGTCGATCAAATTACATGGGAATAAATTTGAATGTAAGACTATTGTGAATTGAGATGATTGTATTCATGAGATGAATAACTCAAGGGTTTGAGAATCATAATTCACAGATATCATTAGGGAATGATATTGGATGTAACTCGCTTCAAAACGATTTCCATGGATCTGTGTCATGAGATGTTTTGATATTGATATGTTCAATATGTTCTTTTTCCTAAGGCACATATTAAACTACATTGATCAAGGACTATCTTTGATGTTATCTAACACTATCCTAAAACATGGGTAGCAATCCGAATAGCGTTGGGAGAAATCCAAGATTAAGTGGAAGTTGTATGACGCTAATGTAATTCTGTACTTCTATAGGATTAGAAGTTTAGACATTATGGCGCCCTCGTTAACTCAAACTGGTATAAACGCGTCGCCACGCTCGGACTAAGGTAGTTCGTTAGACCACTTTGAATTAAAGACGAGAATAGAGAATGGTTGATCACTATATAAGAACGAATCATCCATGTCTTATGATCAACGGATGTCTATACAGAATGGACTTATTGATAGAATTATCAAGGCTATAGTATTTGGTTAAGTAAAGCGTTACTTGAACTCAAAGAACTACTTGACGACTGTAAAGTGTCATACTATGTTGCGTGCAGTGCGATGCAGCTAGGCGTCCAACTCTGCGCACGTTGACTCGTTTAATTAAAATCGTCCAAGTGGGAGATTGTTGGACATATGGTATGTCCGATAGTAACTAAAGTCGAAATCAACGTAACCCGGCCTGGTACGATCCGAAGAGTTACACGTTGGTACACGAATCAGAACAAGTTCACGTGTGGGTGGATTGTTATTTGTGAAATAATAATATTTTAAACTAGAGAGATTTAATATTAATTAGATTAATATTATGGAATATTCTAAGAATATTACAAGGCATATGGAATATTATGAGAATATTCCAAAGGATATGGAATATTCTATGAATATTCCAAAGCATATGTAATATTATGAGAATATTCCAAAGGATATTCTAAGAATATTCCATAGCATATGAAATATTATGAGAATATTCCAAATGGCTTATCCTATAAATAAGAGAAGTTTTATCAAAAACCATACACCTCTTTGCCTCATTCTCTATATAATCGGTCACCACCACTATCGTCGCCTTCCTTCTTGCAAGTGTTGCTCTTGGTTGGCTTGTGCTCGGTTGTGAACTTCCTACTAGCGAGGATTCGTTGTAACCCGCGTGTTACAATTCCGGTGTAGTCGTCAAAGGTTGATTACTAAACCCCCTATGATTGTTTATATTATTTATTTGTTTATACGCGTTTAACCGAGATCCTGATTGGGAATATTTTATTAATCGGATTAATGAAATTAAACATATATAGATTATATATATAAATCAGCCTAATATATATTGTATATATAATCCGGTTTTGTTAATATATATAAACCTCTTCCGTTGTGTATTAGATACCATGATTCCCAACAGATACTTCTGGCGAAATTCTTGTAGTCAGCAGGGGTACCCTTCCCATTGTGGTGTCCGCCTTTAAGGGTAACCTGCATTCTATACGCTACTGTTGGCCCAACCTTGTTTAGGCTAACACGGTGAATAAAATCTTTGGTTGCAAAATTCAACTTCCTACCTATTTTCTTTAGATCTCTATTGTAAGACGGCACCAACAAATGATTGTGGGTCTCTTCGAAGTGATAAATCTCCCACAATGATGTAACACTACACAACTTAGCTCTAATGCTTGCTTTACAATCACTACGCTGGAACGTTGACTGCCTAACCTTCAACGAGGTTTCTTCAATTGAGTCGAATTTCCTTTTGCTTTGCGGTTTGCCTGCCTTGGAGCAAAGTATGTACCTATGTGTAATGACCCCATTAACCCTTTTCACAATTCCATACCTGGTTGAAAACCCATAGTTCCGAGCATACGACTCGTACATTCCAACCACATCTTTCCATTCTCTATACCTGGCCCTCATGTTTGGCTTGATTGAGTCATCTATTATTGGTCTCTAGTAACGACTACCATTTGGGGTAAACCAATAATCACAACCACTCGCTGAAAAACCAAAAAAAAAAACGAAAAAGATATACATCAGCCATAAAATCTCACCCCACATGTTCATTTACACTGGTGTAAATTAAGCCATTGCACTCGTGTAAAAAAAGGCATCTTTACGTTACTTTTACCCTAATGTACAAAAAATGAAAACATTTATGAAACCCCGATACATTATACTTGTTTTCTTATATGCATCATGGTATATACTCTTTTTTGAAAAATAAAAACACTACTGTAAACAAAAAAACACAAAAAAAAACACCCAAAACATAAAAACACACTTTGCACTACACAGTACCGATTACAAAAAACATATAATTAACCAAAAAAAACAAAATAAATATAAACAAGATTAACACAATCACCGTCATCTTCTCCGACCACATGCTGGCTGACTGGAGATATGTTGTTAACATCAGCAGAAAATCCACCTTCATCAGCCGAGAAAAGCTCACTTTCAACTGACAACTGCAGCACCTTGATTGTTTCTTCAGTTTCATCCACCACCCGTTTCCCCTTTCAAATTCCCCCGTAACGACCGCAAAGGAAAATTAGTGCAAGTGTGGCATCATTCGCAGATGGGGATAACACACAACCCCGTCATTCCACCCCCCCAAATCCGGGGCTACCTCCTACTGCATTTTAAGGCGTCCATCAAGATTACAACAAAGGCAAATCGCCAGTCGAGGGTGCGTACACCCCCCCCCCCCCCCGCCGAACTCTGCAGTTCGGGGCATGCATCAAGGGTACGGCAAAGGCAAGGCGCCAGTCCAAGGGGTGTACAGCCCCCCGCGAACTACGGCCCGCTGCCGGCTTACAGCCCCCGTCCGAACTATGGCCCGCTGCCGGTGTACACAGGTTACGGGGGTACTAGGGGAGGGGTGGAAGTGAAGTTGCTAGACCTGGCCTACGGTCAACCATTGGACATGAATTCACCGGATAGTAGTTCTACTGTGCACGTGAGATCACTCAAGAAAAACAGCGCACCACCGCAGCCACCTAACCCAAAACCTGTGGTGGCTGCATCAAAAGCAACAATACCCGAAGAAGACTACCTGGGCTCGGACGAGTAGAATGACCTAGATGACGATTATGTGGGGGTTGACTGGCCATCTGAAGACGAAACGGACTGGGACGTAGTGATGTCGCCGAAAGGGCGTTGTTAAAAGTATCTTCTGGCCTTGGGATGTAAAGATTTGGGTCAAATGTATCTAAATAAAAAAATGTAACTGCTGTTGTTGCTCCTGGTTTAGGTTTAATAACTAAGTCCTGTGTTTGCTTGGGTTCTGTTTACACTAGTGTAAAAAAAGACCCATGTACTGTTTAGCTGGTGTTTTGGGTTGTAGCTGTCGACGTGCAGCCACTTGATATCCCAGTCTTCCCCTAATGGTTCTATGAATTGCATTATCTATCACAGTTTGCCAAAAAAACACAAAAAGATACAAGAAAGATAATATTAAGATATATCGGCACACTACAAATTGTTTGCCAAGACGATAAAACCCCCCCACGTACCACCAAAAAAGCACTACCCCGCCCACCACTTGGCATTCTTACATGGCCAAAAAATGCTTGTTTCTGCACAATGTAGACGCCATGCGGAAACATACATTTACACCATGTCCCTTCGCACTAGATCAGAGTCGATAACACAGTTTCCTACACAGACACATATTATATAAAAACACACTACTTATCATAAATAAAAAAACAAACGAGCGGGTGTGCTGTGGGGCCTGATGCATCATCTAAGGTTCTGGTTCTTTATTCTTCGACGGACAGTTCGTAGAGTCGTGATCAGTAACGTATTCCCATCACGTCTTGCATTGGCGTGTGTGCTCCTTTTTCCTGGTTACAACTTTCTCCCAGGGCCCACTAGTCGTCGATTAGTTCCACACCCCTTGTTCCTGATACCCTGCAGGTTACTGGATGAAACTTCAGTCTCCTCCGGTACACGTAAAAGGTTTGCAACGATAGTTTCCTTGACGACCTCATGTTCGGGTACCTCAACAACCTTCCCCAAAACTTGATCCTTCATGCCCTTAAATTGCTCCGAAAACGCACATAAACAGTCAGGCAATACACTTAGCCGATCCACACATTCATTGAACATCTCCAACAAACCGTGTCGCATATTACCCATGTCGTTGTTATCAACCCCATAGCGAGCGTCGATGCTAAAGACGGATTTTCGTAACACGTCGCGCTTCCAACGGTCCATAATGTACTTCTCTGGGATTGCCTCAACTTTGGTATACCTAAAAACACAGAAAATGTGGCAGCATAGGTATCCAATTCGGGTCCACGAGTTACACGAACATGTCGTATCTCCCGCAACATCATCAACCTTGACCTGTGTGTTAAAAACAAAGCAAAAACCAAAAAAAAAAAAAAAAACAGGGGGGACCCCATAAAAAACATTTTAAACAAAACGACACTGATGTAAAAACTAAAAAAAGAAAAATACCTTGTATTCATTGACCACGTCTGAGCGCTTATCAAGGTGCGTTACTGTGTACATCTTGATGCCAACGACTTCTTCTTGGTTTGTAATGAAACAAAGCAACAACCTTTTTTGGATTTCCTTTCGCACCTCATAAAATATGGTTTGTGAGTAGACCAACGCACATTGCTTTTCAATCGCCATACCAGTCTTTAATTCAGGGGCCTTGTACTCAGTTTTGTACTCCGCAACCCTCTGCTTGTATCTCTGCGAGTACATCATAGTGTCAAAGCACAACAAGAATTGGACAAGCGTGTTTGCCCAACAGGAATTGACTTTGAATGCCACATTTGAGCTTTCACATCGAGATCTGGTCTTCATCAGGCATGACATAGGAATGTCGCGAAAATATGCAGGCACCCAAAGCTCATTCATGTTAAACATGTCTCTCAACCACTCGTTTTCCGTTAACCTATACTTATCAAGTAACTTCCCCCATTGCCTTTCAAAAGTCTCCGGTTTGATATACACATTCCATACCAAATTGGGAAGGGATGCCGTACTTCTGTATTATCGACACCAACTCCTGCAATCTTTGCACATAAAAAATATACAACGGGTCAGCTTTACAAAAAAAAAAAATACAAAACGGGTCAGCTTTATAAAAAAAAGGTGCCACATGTGTGTAAAAAAAACACATGGAAAAAGAGAGAGAGCTAGTACCTTTGCGGGCGGCTTCTTCATAATGTCCCACATGCATAAGTGATGCCTTGCCTCAGTAAAAACAGCCAGCACAGATTGCTTCATCGCTGGATCCTGATCTGTCAACACCAACTTAGTCTGTTTCCCATGCGCTCCCAGGAACGTATTAAGCAACCAACAATACGAGTCTATTGTCTCATCAAACAACAGGCCAGCCCCAAAGGTCACACATCGTTTATTGTTGTCCACGCCAGTGAAAGGTACAAATATTAAATTGTACCTGGTTAAAAAAAATAGTTAGCGATTGTGTGGCATGTGATGTACAACAAAAGATAACTATTTCAAAACATAGAGAAAAAAGTCTGGTTACTAGCCTGTTGGTCTGGTATGTCGCATCAAACGCAACCACTTCGCCGAAATGCTAATTATTTATCTTCGATATCTCGTCCGCCCATAAAACATGTCTAAGCTCACCATTTACTAAATTGTACTTGAAAGAAAAATTTGGAAGATGCTTAACCCTATCATTCAGCTTCTCAATCATCATAGACGAGTCCCTGCTGCCAATGAACATACGGATACTGTTGGACATATGGTATGTCCGATAGTAATTAAAGTCGAAATCAACGTAACCCGGCCTGGTACGATCCGAAGAGTTATACGTTCGTACACGAATCAGAACAAGTCCACGTGTGGGTGGATTGTTATTTGTGAAATAATAATATTTTAAACTAGAGAGATTTAATATTAATTAGATTAATATTATGGAATATTCTAAGAATATTCCAAGGAATATGGAATATTATGAGAATATTCCAAAGGATATGGAATATTATGAGAATATTCCAAAGGATATTCTAAGAATATTCCAAAGCATATGGAATATTATGAGAATATTCCAAATGGCTTATCCTATAAATAGGAGAAGTTTTATCAAAAACCATACACCTCTTTGCCTCATTCTCTCTATAATCGGTCACCACCACTATCGTCGCCTTCCTTCTTGCAAGTGTTGCTCTTGGTTGTCTTGTGCTCGATTACTAAACCCCCTATGATTGTTTATATTATTTATTTGTTTATACGCGTTTAACCGAGATCCTGATTGAGAATATTTTATTAATCGGATTAATGAAATTAAACATATATAGATTATATATATAAATCGGCCTAATATATATTGTATATATAATCCGGTTTTGTTAATATATATAAACCGCTTCCGCTGTGTAATAGATACCATGATTCCCAACAGATAATATAAAATTGGATTTTATTAACAGTTGTGAAACTCGCGTCATGCTACGAGTTATTCAAAATATTTATGGTAAATATTAAAATAAATCCCAATTTTAAATTGATGTTTTATGCCACCCTTTACGAGTTAACACTTCATTCTAAATCGAACCCAAATGTTAGTGCTTAACCCTGCGTCTGGGTGTTGATCGTGAGTGAAGGTAATCATCGCGTTTCCTGAGTAACATAGGCCGGTGTTACAGTTAACACTAAAGGACCAAACATCGCTTGTTTGTCAAGTGGACATAGTTAGGGTTAAACATACATTGCTTTTAGCGATAACCCCAAATGGAGAGTTGTGTACTGGACACAATTAACAATCGTTGTTTACCTACCTAATCGTACCAGTGGACAGTGCTAAGCCAGTTCACTGTGTATTGATGAATCGGGGTCTCATCCTAATTAATTCTGCTCTTGGGTCATAAAATAATTAGGATATTTAAAACATAAAGTACTAATAAGTTATTCTTGAACTTTGTAGGATGTGAACTGAAAACAATTCTCCCTCCCATTTCTCTCTCAAGTCCATCTTAGAGAAGGACAAACTAAACCACTCCAACTTTATGGACTAGCATCGCAACTTGAAAACTGTTCTCAAGGCGGAGAACAAGATGTATGTTCTTGAAACACTAGTTAGCACTCAAGTGCTAAAGATGAAGGCATGTGTTGATCACTTGGCTCGTCTGGAATTCCCCTTGAGCCATGAGTTGGTTGGGGAAATTATCCTAAACTCATTGCCCAAGTCATATGACCAGTTCATTATGAACTATAATATGAATGGGATGGAGAAGACACTTGCAGAACTGCATCAGATGCTCAAAACTGTTGAGGTGAACATACAAAGCAAAACTGCACCAGTGCTAGTGATCAAGGAGGGTCAAGTTAAGAAACCTAACACCAAGAAAAAGGGCAATCAGGGCAAAGGGAAGGGCAAAGGCAAATTTGTTGCCAATAAGAAACCTTTGAAAATGCCAAGTGTTTTCATTGCGATGAAATTGGGCATTGGAAGAGGAACTGTGCAAAGTATTTAGCTGAGCTTAAGCAAGCTAAGGCTTCAGGAGGAGAGTCCTCAGGTATATATATGTTATTGAAATCTTTGCTTTTCCTAGCAAAACATGGGTGTTTGACACAGGATGTGATTTCCACATTTGTAATGTTTTGCAAGGACTAAGAAATATTAGAAAGCTGAAACAATGCGACTTCGAGGTCCGTGTTGGCAATGGAAAAGGAGTTACGGTGAAGGAGATAGGAGAATGTGTTCTCTTACTTCCTTCTGGTTTAGAACTTGTTTTGAACAATGTTTATTATATTCCTAGTGTGACTAGAAATATTGTTTCAGTTTCTTCTTTGCGTGAACAAGGTTTTAATTATCGTTTTAATGGTGAATTTATTTCTGCTTATTTTAACGATATGTTTTACTTTGATGCAAAACCCAATAATGGAATCTATGAGATAGAAATCCAAAACGATAACATTTTATGCAACATCTCCCATAAACGTAATAAGTTGGACTTCAATGATACATATATGTGGCATTGTAGACTTGGTCACATTAGCAAGAATCGTGATAAACAACTCAAGACCGCAGGAATCCTGGATTCCAAGGGTTCAAAGTCGTTTGGAAAATGCGAATCATGCTTAAGTGGAAAGTTAACAAAAGGACCTTTTTCAAATGTTGGAGAAAGAGCTAATGATCTGTTAGGACTTGTACATACCGATGTATGTGGTCCATTCAGAACAATGTCAAGACATGGAGAAAAATACTTTGTTACATTTACTGATGATTTCAGTAGATATGGTTATGTTTATCTTGTGAAGCATAAACATGAAACTCTTGAAAAGTTCAAGGAGTACCAAAACGAAGTAGAACATCAGCTTAATAGAACTATTAAGATGCTTCGATCAGATCGAGGTGGTGAATATCTTAGTCAGGAATTCATCGACCATCTAATGGATTGTGGAATAGTTTCACAACTCACTCCACCTGGAACACCACAACATAATGGTGTGTCTGAGCGGAGAAATCGAACTCTATTAGATATGATTCGATCAATGATGTGTCGAACAAACCTTCCAAAATCCTTTTGATGTTATGCTTTGGAAACTGCCGCAAGACTTGTGAATATAGCTCCAACAAAGAAGGTTGATAAAACGCCTTATCAGATATGGCATGGAAAGAAACCTCATGTATCGTATCTTAAAGTCTGGGGATGTAATGCTTATGTCACTCTAGAATCTTCGGATAAACTAGATCCTAGAGGCGAAAAGGTGGTTTTCGTCGGATACGCTAAAAAGATCGGTTACCTATTCAACTACCCCACTGAAAATAGGATTTTCACTAAACACGGAGGCACTTTCTTGGAGGAAGAGCTTCTAGCGCGAGGGATTGGAGATAACCATGTGGATCTTGAAGAAATTCGAGAATCACAAGTGACTGAACCAGTTGTTCAGACAAAACCAGAAGTAATCGATCAGGTTGTTGAAGTTAAGCTTGAGAGGACTCAAGAAACAACAGAAACACCAAGTGTTCGAAGAAGTATTAGGGATCGTCATGCACCTGAAGGGTATGACGATATCTTCATGATTGATGAAGTTGAGCCTACTACTTACAAAGCTGCAATATTGGATTCGGAATCCAAGAAATGGCAAGAAGCCATGAATGCAGAGATGCAATCCATGTATGATAACCAAGTCTGGGATTTGGTTGATCTTCCTGCCGAATGTCGGACTATAGGAAACAAATGGATCTTCAAACTGATTGTGATGATTCAAGATCACAAACGGGATATGTTTTCATTCTGAATGCTGGGGCTGTAACTTGGAACAGCTTTAAGCAAAGTGTGGTTGCTTAATCCACCTGTGAATCAGAATACAATGCTGCATCGGATGCTGCAAAGGAGGCTGCCTAGATGAAGAAGTTCATTGGTGATCTCAATGTTATGGCTAGCATAAAGAAACCAATCGAGATACTGTGTGACAACACTGGTGCCATTGCTCTTGCAAAGGAATCAAGGTCACATCAGACCACAAGGCATATACTCCAAAAATTCCACTATATTAGAGAGATAATAGGACGTGGAGACATCGTAATAAACAAAGTTCATACAGATATGAATCTGGCTGATCCCTTTACTAAGCCTTTACCTCAAGCTAAACATGAGAAACATGCTGGAAAGATAGGGCTTAGAGTTGCTAGACAATGGGCATGATCTGTAGTTAGTATTGGTGTTTTACTTTGAACTATAACAGTTACATTGAATATTTATTTGATTTAATGGGTTAAATGCAAATTTAAATATTTTGTGACTGTGTTCATTATTTGTACGTTTAAATCCTTGAATAAGAGTATTCTAAAATATCCGTAGTCGATCAAATTACATGGGAATGAATTTGAATGTAAGACTATTGTGAATTGAGATGATTGTATTCATGAGATGAATACCTCAAGGGTTTGAGAATCATAATTCACAGATATCATTAGGGAATGATATTGGATGTAACTCGCTTCAAAACGATCTCCATGGATCTGTGTCATGAGATGTTTTGATATTGATATTTTCAATATGTTCTTTTTCCTAAGGCACATATTAAACTACATTGATCAAGAACTATCTTTGATGTTATCTAATACTATCCTGAAACATGGGTAACAATCCGGATAGCGTTGGGAGATATCCAAGATTAAGTGGGAGTTGTATGACGCTAATGGAATTCTGTATTTCTATAGGATTAGAAGTTTAGACATTCGGGCGCCCTCGTAAACTCAAACTGGTATAAACGCGTGACCACGTTCGAACTAAGGTAGTTCGTTAGACCAATTTGAATTAAAGACGAGAATAGAGAATGGTTGATCACTTTATAAGAATGAATTATCCATGTCTTATGATCAACGGATGTCTATACAGAAGGGACTTATTGATAGAATTATCAGGGCTATAGTATTTGGTTAAGTAAAGCGTTACTTGAACTCAAAGAACTACTTGACGACTGTAAAGTGTCCTACTGTGTTGGGTGTAGTGCGATGCAGCTAGGCGTCCAACTCTGCACACGTTGACTCATTTAATTAAAATCGTCCAAGTGGGAGATTGTTGGACATATGGTATGTCCGATAGTAACTAAAGTCGAAATCAACGTAACCCGGCCTAGTACGATCAGAAGAGTTACACGTTGGTACACGAATCAGAACAAGTTCACGTGTGGGTGGATTGTTATTTGTGAAATAATAATATTTTAAACTAGAGAGATTTAATATTAATTAGATTAATATTATGGAATATTCTAAGAATATTCCAAGGCATATGGAATATTATGAGAATATTCCAAAGGATATTCTAAGAATATTCCAAAGCATATGGAATATTATGAGAATATTCCAAATGGCTTATCCTATAAATAAGAGAAATTTTATCAAAAACCATACACCTCTTTGCCTCATTCTCTCTATAATCGGTCACCACCACCATCGTCGCCTTCCTTCTTGCAAGTGTTGCTCTTGGTTGGCTTGTGCTCGGTTGTGAACTTCCTACTAGTGAGGATTCGTTGTAACCCGCGTGTTACAATTCCGGTGTATTCGTCAAAGGTTGATTACTAAACCCCCTATGATTGTTTATATTATTTATTTGTTTATACGCGTTTAACCGAGATCCTGATTGGGAATATTTTATTAATCGGATTAATGTAATTAAACATATATAGATTATATATATAAATCGGCCTAATATATATTGTATATATAATCCGGTTTTGTTAATATATATAAACCTCATCCGCTGTGTATTAGATACCATGATTCCCAACAGATACTTCTGGCGAAATTCTTGTAGTCAGCAGGGGTACCCTTCCCATTGTGGTGTCCGCCTTTAAGGCTAACCTGCATTCTATGCGCTACTGTTGGCCCTACCTTGTTTAGGCTAACACGGTGAATAAAATCCTTGGTTGCAAAATCCAACTTCCTACCTATTTTCTTTAGATCTCTATTGTAAGACGGCACCAACATATGATTGTGGGTCTCTTCGAAGTGATAAATCTCCTACAATGAAGTAACACTACACAACTTAGCTCTAATGCTTGCTTTACAATCACTACGCTGGAACGTTGACTGCCTAACCTTCAACGAGGTTTCTTCAATTGAGTCGAATTTCCTTTTGCTTTGTGGTTTGCCTGCCTTGGAGCAAAGTATGTACCTATGCGTAATGACCCCATTAACCCTTTTCACAATTCCATACCTAGTTGAAAACCCATAGTTCCGAGCATACGACTCGTACATTCCAACCACATCTTTCCATTCTCTATACCTGGCCCTCATGTTTGGTTTGATTGAGTCATCTACTATTGGTCTCCAGTAACGACTACCATTTGGGGTAAACCAATAATCACAACCACTCCCTGAAAAACCAAAAAAAAATGAAAAAGATATACATCAGCCATAAAATCTCACCCCACATGTTCATTTACACTAGTGTAAATTAAGCCATTGCACTCGTGTAAAAAAAAGGCATATTTACATTACTTTTACCCTAATGTACAAAAAATGAAAACATTTATGAAACCCCAATACATTATACCTATTTTCTTATATGCATCATGGTATATACTCTTTTTTGAAAAATAAAAACACTACTGTAAACAAAAAAACACAAAAAAAACACCCAAAACATAAAAACACACTTTGCACCACACAGTACCGATTACAAAAAACATATAATTAACCAAAAAAAAACAAAATAAATAAAAACAAGATTAACACAATCACCGTCATCTTCTCCGACCACATGCTGGCTGACTGGAGATATGTTGTTAACATCAGCAGAAAATCCACCTTCATCAGACGAGAAAAGCTCACTTTCAACTGACGAATGCAGCACCTTGATTGTTTCTTTAGTTTCATCCACCATCTGTTTCCCCTTGTCAACCGGAATGTTCGCCGTCGACGAACCCTCCCCTGCCCCTGCAAGTGCCATCTTTTCTTTCCTGAGAAAGACGGAAACCTCCTGTAAATTTTCCTCGGAGAAAAACTCAAGATCGTTACTAACATCATCAGATTTCTTCATTGTTGCTAAACTTAAAGGTATTTTTTCCTATAACTTTTTGAGTAAGGATCAGACTGTTAAAGGGGGTTGCATGGAGCTTTGTTCTTTGTTTGTGTTTGTTTTAAAGATAATCTAATAATGTTAGTATAAATTTGCAGGAGAAAAAGATCATAGTGTTTCTTGGGATTGTGAATAATTACTGACAACCATAATCTAATTTCTTCTAAAGCATCTTTTTTACATAATAAACATGATTTGCCAAAATTCCTATGTAAAGAAAAAAAAATTCATGATTTTTTCAGAATAGCTTTTACATTCAATTTTATTGGTTTTGGCAAAAAAAAATCAAAAAGCGTCGAGTAGATTATTTTGTTACTCATATGTTAGTCAAACTCGTTATTTATCATACGTCAGCATTGTTACATATGTAATATGTTTGTTACATAACTTAAAAAAAATCTATTTAGCGTTTTTTTTTTGGCTAAAACTAATAAAATTAAATATACAAACTATTCTAAAAAAAATAGCAAAAAAATGGTATTACATAGAATTTACATAGTGTTTCTACGGTTTTCTCAACTTAAGAAATTTTTGCACATGATACTTAGGGGCTGTTTGGTAGCCTCTTAATCAGCCTCTTAACCATTCAGGTCTGAATCATTCAGCATTTAGACTGTTTGTTTCAGCTTCTGGATGGAATGATTAAGTGCTGAACCACTAAGCTAATAAGGGATGCTAAATTATTCAGCTCTTAACCATTCAAACCATCTTAATGATTCAGCACTTAATCAACCAAACAGCCCCTTAGCTTATATATAATATACTAGGTTTGATCCCCGGGTGTACACCCGGCATATTTCCGAGTCAAATGATAAATTTAATTAATTTAGTGTTTTGAATTCATATTTACAGTTTTCATCAGAAAATTTTAAACATTTATTCAATTAATTTTCGGTCTAAGTTATATATTAATAATGATGATTGGTTTATTTAAAGTAAGTTATTAATAATTGATATGATTTAAAATAAAGAAAAAATATAAAATTCGTATTCAAAAATTTGAATACCTTATTTTCTGAAAGTAAAGTTTCAGAAAAACTATATAATAAAGTAAGTATAGAAATACCTTATTTTCTGAAAGTAAGGTTTCAGCAGACATTGATATAATATTTGAAGCTTCTTAATGAAACAAAATGAGTCTTACCCATGTATCGAAAACAAACATGTAATTAATTTTTTCCAGCTTTTTAACAATTAAAAGTATCAAGATTAAAAGATAATCATATACATCATTATATATCAAAGGAAAATGTAAAATAAGATATTAAAAAGATTAAGCTTGTAAACAATATATTGCAAATGTAATTTGCTAAAATAAATATTACTAAATAAAATATAAAACAAATTGTATCAAGATTTTTAAAATAAACAAAATGTACATTCTACCATGTAGAAATGAAGTCATGTAGATTAAAAAGTTAGAGATGTAAGTTTTATAAATTCTCAAAATGATTGTATAACTGAGATTAAGATTGTTTGTATAGTGAGAATTTGAATTAGTTTAAAAAATTGGAAAATAGAAATTTAATAATTTTATTTAATTGATTTTAGATTAAATATATATTATTAATGACGATTGAATTATTTTAAGGAAGTTATTAATCTAGATTGGAGAATTAATATAAATTTGAATTTAAAAGTTTGAATTCAAAATTCAAATAAATTTAAACTGAAAATTTAAAAATTTCGAAATATTATTTTATAAATTGTATACATTAATGGTTATGGTTTATATTTTTTAATTTTTTATAACTTATTAATAATTGGGGAAATATGGGTTATCATATATATGTCGATTTATGACTAAACATAATTTAAATAAAAATGACATATTCAAGACATGAAACATGTCAAGTTTATTATATTGTGGGGGTAACGCCTAATTTTTATTTCGCCGAGAATCCAAACATATTTTAAATTTTTTGGAGACGGTTGTGACTGTACACAACGCAATCCATGAAGTATATTATTCACGTGAAACATGTTTTCATGGATATGACAAACTAAAGAAAAGGAAAAGGAAATGTTATCCAATAAAATTTTAAACAGAAGCATCTTAATTAGGAGGTGTACAAAATGCTCGCAACTCGCTCGAAAAAAGCTCGACTCGAAAAAGCTCGTTTTGTTATCTAGCCGAGCTCAAGCTAGGGGTCTTGGCTCGTGGCTTGGCTCGGTGGCTCGGTTCGTGGCTCGATAAACATCTTTTATATACTCGATAATACTTTGAATTAATCAATAAAATATGAAAAATAATAGAAGAAAAACACAAATTATACAAATAATACTTTTAGTATGTCTTTCATTCATTAAAATATTAGAAAAATTAAAAAAATATACATTTATATGTGTAATTTTAATTTTAATTTTATTTTTATTTTTATTTTTTGTTTTTTATTTTATAAATATTTTAAACAAAATAACGAGCTGGCTCGAACCAGCTCGAGCTCGGCTTGAACATTTACGAGCTGGCTCGTTTAAGTTCGCGCTTGAGCTTAGCCTGGCTCGATTACACCACTAATATTAATTTAGTGTCTCCACATTTCTACTACGCATGGCTTCTTCCTATTCTTGCTCTCTTTGTTTATACATTTCCGTTTACACTGCCATAAACTCGTTGAAGTTTTTTATTAATAAATCCAATCTCGTCGATTCCTTTTCCTTGGAATCCGCACCGTCGCCTTTCCCTTTGACCTCGAAGCCGTTTTTTGGCACGGTCCCTTCCAATCAGCCACTCCGATTCGGGTGTTGGAGCTTCGTCTTCAAACTCAGGGTCGTCGTTTATGTTGATAGACCCACTTGCAGTATTGTAGATACACGAAGTGCGACTAGTGCTATTGAATTGCGAATTCTAATATGTTTTGATGTTTACGGGTGGTCGAAGGTGGAAATCTGAAGGTCGAATGAAGATAAGTTTGGCCGAAGGGAGCTCAGAGAGGTCGAATGAAGATTATAATTATATATGTGTGTTGATTCGCTCACTGTGAATGGTCGAACCTGCACATTCGCCCAATCGTTTGGTCGAATGTGCAGGTCTATATAAGGCTAAATCATTTTTGAATGTTTAACTATTGGTCATTTTTGTTTCCCTCTCTGAGTATGTCATCTCCCTAGGGTCTTGTTGAGTCTGTAACTGATTTATATCATTGTAAACAAGCTTTTAACGTGTTAATGATTATGTTTATGAATGAAATGAAAACGTTTGAGATGATTTGTGTGATTTTCTAGATTTATTATCATTTCGTAATCAATTCAGGGATTCCGCACCTGAATTGAACTTGTTTGATCAATAGTCTTTGTTTGATAAGTCCGATCCTTCACATACAAAGTGGTATCAGAGCCAAAAGGATAAAACAACTACGAATTGATAATATTTCAGCTGATTTGGACCCTATTTTGATCAAAACTTTTCTGTTTTTATTGAACAATTGAAATTGATGTAAATTTATTGATTTGAACTTGTTTTCATGGATAAAATTCAAAATTCTCTTTGTTAAACTTGTTCCAAATCAAATCCGAAGCAAAACCTGCATAAGATCATCAAAATTCATCAACATTTGAAAATTTTGGATCAAAATAACTGATTTTCAAAGTATAACCGTTTTTCAAAATGAAAGGGTCGAACCTAGGGACAAACAGTCGAGAGTGTGATTTTAGGTCGAACCAGGGAGTTTTTGGTCGAATGTGGAGTGTATTTTGGTCGAATCTAGAAATTTTTAGTGTGTTGTTGTTCATTCGACCATCTGGTTTACATTCGACCAATCAGGAGGTCGAAAGTGCATTGATTTGGTCGAAAGTGAAAAGTGTTTGTTATTTTCCACATTTGAGTCTTTAGAAACGGTCGAACCTGGACTAATTTCTACATTCGACCACACGACACTTGAAAAGGGTCGAACGTAGAATCTGTTGAAAAAATTTTCTAATCGTTTCGTGTTTTGTACTTTTCAGACAATATGTGGAACTTTCCAACAACACCATGACCTAATACAACACCACAACAGCAAACAACAATGGATCCTTGGTCGGTAGCTACTCAGAATACTAGTCAACCATCTCAACTAATCAACTATTTGGCGATGACTAGTTCGATGCCCCAACAAGTTGCACAACCACAACCACAACCTATGGCTGATTAATGGGGAGTTGCAGCAGCGGCGGTTCACTCTCAGACTACCAATGTGATTTCGACGCTTATTCAGGACTTATCTTCGGGTAGTGAGAGCCGTCCACCAAAGTTAATGGAAATGGTGGATTACAACCAATGGAAGACCAAGTTCAAGATTCATCTAGAGGGAATGGGATTGGAAGGAATGGAAGCTTGGCAAATGATTGCTAAAGGGTGTGTTGCTCCGGTTTTAGAAAACACCGGTGAGCCGATTCTATTAGAGAGTCTAGCTGAAGACGAGAAGAAAAAGTTTGCGGTGGAAAAGAAGGCGTTTTCCCAACTGTCCCAGGCAATTAACACTGATTTGTTACATCAGTTTTGGTAGTGTACCACTTCGAAGCAATTATGGTATATGTTAAGAAATCGTCACGATGGGAATGAGAAGACGAGGAAGCTTAGAATGGAGGAGTTGAGAAAAGAGTTTGAGAACTTTAGCTATATGGGAAATGAGACGCTAAAGGAGTTGATTCCGAGGTATTGCCACTTATTGACTAAACTTTCGAGTTATGAGATTAATATACCGATGTCTGAGCTGGTGGATAAGTTCGCTGATGCATTACCACCATACTGGAATCAACACATCGAGGTACTTAAGGAGAAAGATGCATACCAATATTGTACCATAAATGAATTCATCCAGAAGCTTGAGAACAAAGAGATGGAGGAGAAGAGGAAAGCGAAAAGAGCTCAAGTTCCTCAGAATCCAGAGTTATACCATGGCGGTACATGTTCATCTCTAGCTAGTTCATGTTCTAGTACTACTGTTGCTCCACACATTGCATGTGTTTCAAGCATTGTTGAACCAACCAAAACCCCCATAAACTATCTTGCTCAAACATCATCTTATACCTCACTATCATACCCTACTACTTACATCCCACCATTTTCACCAATGCAACAAGCTGCATGCTATTCAGCAAATTTGAACCAACCTCAACAACAATCCTACATTCCTCAAGTGAATCAAACCAAATGAACCCAAGTCAACCTAATCAGAGCCCAATTGTGTTGGAGACTTCAAACTTGAACAATGTTACTGTTGAGGTTGCACAGCAACATTAGCTTTGGTTTCTGCAATGGTCGCTTCGTATAACGGATTAGTAGCTAGTCAAATTGGTAATAACAACTTAACCAGTGAAGACTACGCGCAAATTGACAAGGAGGAGATGGAGCTCATTGACATCCAGTGGGCAAATGCTAGTGTTATGAGGTGAGCGACTGAATTCATAGAGAAGACGGGCAGAACTGATCTTTCTACTTCTCCCAACACCACATATGGCTTCAACAAAGCCAAAGTTGTAACACCCCAACCGATGGCGGAAACATCGGGATGTCACGTATTTGATGATTGTTCAGTAGCTCATGGTAAATAATAAGTTTCAATAAATGATTTAAATAAATTACATAAAATTGTTCTACAAGAATTCGTACATCAAAATGAGTAATACTATGCACAAATCTTCAAGCATCTAACTCAAATCTTCAAGCAAGTAGAACCTGAAACATGTTAAGTTTGAAAATATTTTGGGTCAACAAAAAGTTGGTGAGAATACATAGGGTTTTTTTTTTAATATAATTGATAACCATAGTTTGTACAACAATCATAGTTGTATGATGATAGAGTATGATTCCGACATGTAACAATGCGTCTTTGTACAACCAAACCTTGTGTTGACTGATGACTAACTCGCAAGTTAGTTAAATGTTGTTACTGTTATCGATCATCCCTGAATTTATGCGGGGGGGGGGGGGGGGGATGGGTTTGTCAGACCTATAGCGCTATAATCTAAACAGGCGGCTTGATCATTGTTAATGATTGTACTGTGTCTTTTTGTTACAGTCAAATGATAGAATGATGCTGTAATTGAATCACAAGTAAATATGAGTAAATGATAGTATAAAAGGTTTAAACATGTTTCACCCCAAAAATAGTGAAAACAGAGTAAAGGGGCTATGTAAACTCACCATAAAATGTTAAGTCTCGTGATATAGAATATGTGTTGCCCAACAATGCCAAATATCACCCTATAATAAGGTAATAAATATGTCTAAGTCTATCTACAAATGTATATGTTCTAGGGCCTCGGATTGGGGATAAATGCTCGTTTGATTAATAATTAAAATGTTTTGATAATTGAGAGAAATTTAGTAAATAAATAAACAAAAATCTTTTTATAAAATTTAAATCAAAGATGGCCACAATAATGAATTTAAAGTATAAAAATAATTTTTATAAAATTATTTTCTTTAAAATAGAATATTAAATATATTTATTACAAATTGTCAAAATTTAACTTTAATATTTAAAAAAAATACTAAAATTAAAGAATTATTAGATTAAAAATTACATTTCTGTTCCAAATAATCAGAAATAATTTATATAAAATTTTGGTGCAAAAATATTGAAAAATGAATTTACTATGATTTAATTATGATTAAAATTAACAAAAATTGATTAAAAATATTAAATAAATGATTTTTCAGAAATAAAAATCATTTTAGAAAAGTTTATTGTTATAAAATCTCAGAATAATTTTTGTGGAAATTTATAAGATTGTTTTGATATTTTAATAGAATTTTATAAATATAATAGAATAAACTTGATTTATTTATTATATATATTAAATAAATAAATTTTTGAAAACTAAAAATTGTATGTTAAACTTTTTCATTAGATTAACACAAAATAATTTTTGTAGAATCATTAAAAGTGTTTTAATATTTTAAAATGAATTTATAAAATATAAGTAATATATTTAAAGTTTGTTTGTTTTTACAGAAAAACAAAACAAAAAGAATGCATCAGCCATGGATCGAACCCGCGTGGGTCGGTCTGAGTACACCAGACACAACCACTTGGTCCAGACCAGTGGTTGTGTTGGGTTTCTGTTCATTTAAAATAAATAACCTAAGTAAAATCAGTGTTCTTCCCCAATTTGATTACACGAGCCCTAGATTTTCCAATTGGACAAAATACACAACATTAACCCAATTAATCTTAGGGTTAATGTTGTGTATATGCCGAATATCAAAACCCATCAACAAAAACTGACTTACAAACACGATTGGATACTGGATTGATCTATCAAGGGCCGAAGATTAAAAACACGATCAATTCAAGAACAGAGGATTTGTTAAGAGAAATTGGGGATTGAGAAGGGATGAGTGGCGAGTTGTGAAGGTCCAGAGGGGTTCAATTTATAGTGGTATCGTCTGAATCCTCGAATTGGTGTGTTTGACCTTCATAAAGATGTTGACGAATGAGTTGGTTATAATTGAGGCAAATTGATGATGATTGCATGAAGGTCTGACTTGTAATAGGCCGGAATTCACGACGACATACCAATCTCAGAACAATTACGCGTTAATTTGCTTGTTTTTGGAAACCCGTTCGTCACAGTTGACTTCTTGAAGTCAACTGATGATGATTCCAAGTTGCCTTAAATTTAAAATGGGTTTAGAAATTATCACCAAGGCTGTGCAGCCCAGTTGGTGTAGACGTGTGTGTTTGTGTGTTGGGCCGGTTTATTGCACGAGTTCGAGTCCCGGCTTCAACCTTTTTTTTAAAACAGAAGAAGGGGGGAAACAGAGGGGACTGGTGGGCCTTGGGCTGGTTTGTTTTTGGGCCAACATCAGAATGGGCTCAAGTTTTGGTTTGGTTTGGGTTGGGTTGTAGATTAGAGGTTTAGTTATGTTCTTAACATGATTATTATTATTATTATTATTATTATTATTATTATTATTATTGTTATTATTATTATTATATATATATATATATAAGTTGGGTGATAAAAAAAATAAAATAAAAACTTAGGCATATATATAAAATTAATGATAAGGTAGGGGCTTTTAGAATTTGGGAAAAATTTTGCGATGTTACAAAAGTCACATGTTTTAACTGTTGTGGGAAAGGTCACTTCAAGAGAGAATGCACACAGCCAGCACAACAGGGAAACCGAAATCCTTTTAACACCAACTACCAGAACCGTCAATCACAAAATCAGGTATCATATCAAAGCCAAAACAACTCCAATTTTCAACCACAAAATAATTACCAAAAACGTCAAAACACCTCACCAAACAATACCGTTAGACAAATCACTACACAAAACCAGAACCAAAACCAAACACCACACAATCCAACCAGAACTATCATTCCAATTTCTACACCAAACAGCCAAACCCAACCAGATAATCAGAACCAGACTTTGGTGATCCAGAAAGATGAGGGATTTGATTGGACTGGTATTCAACTCGGTGTTGAGGAAATAACTGCTGGTAATGTGGCGTGTGTTGCCCAGAAGATGGATTTGGATGAGCCGGTGTTAGTTGAAGATGTTTTGGAGACTGAAAAGATGTTTGAGGTGAAGATTGAGGAGTTAGTTGAAGAGAATGATGTTTGTGTTGAGAAGAAGTCGGGATTGATTCTTGACTCTGTTACTGATGTTCCCGAACAGTGTGATTCAGCTTATTCTGACTCGGAGAGCGAATCTAATTCTGAAGCTAGTGTTAACTCACTAGATGATGATATTGATCAACTTTTAGCCGAAGCTGATTTTCTGATGACTCGCAAATCGTGCATAGTGGAAGATGCTTTTACCAAGATCGATTATTCTAAATTCTTTGCTGGGAAGGAAGCACACTTTGCATTGATGGGGATGACTGAGCCTCCAAAACAGGTAAGTTCTGAATCTTCTTTAAATATGAACAGTGAAAAGTATTGTGGTGAATGCGATAGATTGATAGAGGATAATAAGCAACTCAGAGTTCAGCTTGAGAGTGCTAAGATCAACTGTCAATCGTATCAAAAAGAAGCACGAGAATTCAATAAGGTGCTTGATGGTTACAAGAAAGACATTTCAAATCTTAAAAAGACTTTATCTTTAAAACAATTAGCCATTAACAATTACATCAATGAATTAGAAAATACAAAACTTGAAATGGCTACCATCAAGTGCTTTGCTGAGAAAGTCAACAAGAAGCTTGAAAGCTACAAACATATTGCATATGTTGTTGACCATATTATTGACGAGCCTTCACAGTCAAGTAGTGCAAACTACAAGGCCGTCCCATCTCCGGTGTTATTTGAAAACCATAATTTGCATTCAATAACACCGGAGAGTTCAGTTAAGTCTGACTCTACATCGGATGATGAGTCTAACACCTCTAGTGTGAGAGATCCTATGTAACATTACGCAATTAATACTTGTACGTTACGCATCGACATTAATAAAAGCGTCAAGTTTTCATTTTATACGTTGCATTTTATATTTTGTCGTGATTGTGGAACCCTAATATTATATATATAATATAACCTATGTGTGTGGATTGATATAAATGTCAAAAAAAAATAATTATATGCTTTGGCCGGGGTTCGAACCCGCGCCAAAGCCACACACACACACAACTTAACCAACCGGGCTGGACTATCATCTTGTTTTAAACCCAGACGCATATTAAATAAATACACACATTTAAAACCTCACAGTTGACAAGGAAAGTCAACTGTGGGTTGCCTTGTTGATCAATCCATCCAATTAACGTATAATTGACCCATTTTTGGTAAATTCGTGTAATAACCGGCCTTGTACAACACGAATACACGTCACATACACATCAATCGTTGACCTTTTATTCAATTGGACGCGTATGCATTCAATCGAAGGTCAAACCTACCAATTAACCCTAACCCTAATCCTCAGTATAAATAGATGCATTCCGTAGCTTAACAACTCGCTCACAACTCTCTCTCAACCTCCCAATCTCTCTAATTCACTCTGATTATTGTTATTGTGCTCGTTGGTTGACTTTTTCTTTGACCCGACGTTTGCAATCAAATCATCACTGTGAGTACGATTAACTTTGTGGGTTTTATTCATCGGCTACCAAACAACAATAGCCCTAACATTAATCGGGCTATAGTTGTCTGAATCATTCAATTGTAATTCTAGGGTTCGTCGTGATCTTTAATTGGGGATAAAACTCATTTTGCGTCGTGTTTATAATTAAAACCAAACCAGAAACATCACAACCACCGGCCTAGGCCAAGTGGTTGTGACCCTGGTTCTTCACTGAGGTCACCCGGGTTCGAGTCCCGGCTCTGACCATTGTTTTTATTCTTTTCTTTTCTTTTCTTTTTGAACAACAGTTATAATTATATATATATATATATTAAATCCTTTTAATCTTTTAAATTCTTTTTAAAATACCAAAACTATTTTATAAATTCTAAAAAAATTATAATTGTTTAATCTGATATAAAAGTTTTATTTGTAATTTTTATTTTTCAGAAATTCATTTATTTAATAATTATAATAATTAAATCATTTTTATACTATTATATTTATAAAAATCCATTTATATATCAAAACAGTTTTATTAAATTTCTCAAAAATTATCCTAACTTTTTATAAAGTTAAACTTTACTGAAATAATTTTTAATTCAGTAAAATCATTTATTTTATATTTTTAATCAATTTTTGTTAGATTTAATCATAATTAAATCATATTAAATCCAATTTTCATCATTTTTGCACCAAAATTTTATACAAATTATTTTTAATCATTTAGAACAGAAATATGATTTTTAAAATAGAAATTCTTTAATTTTAGTATTTTTGAATATTAAAGTTAATAATTGGCTATTTATAAATAAATAGATTTAAAAATCTATTTTAAATGAAATAATTTTATAAAAATTATTTTATTGCTTCAAACACTTTAATGTGCACATTCAAAATCCAAATTTTATAAAAAGACTTTCTTCCATTAATTATTAGATTTTCCTTTATTAATTAACATTTTAATTTAAAATTCAACAATTGATTATCCCCAAATCGAAACCCTAGGATACACTTGTAAGTTAATTAGACTTAGACTTATTATATATTACCTCATTATAGGGTAATATTTGGAGTCTTTTTGGGCAACACAATTATCACATCTTTTCAACAAGTTAACATTTGCTAAGGTGAGTTTTACATGGCCCCTTTTCTATTTATCACCGTTTTTGGGGTGAAACATGTTATAACATTATCATTGCAATTCAATCATCAATGTGTCTATGTGTTTTCTATGTTGCATTATGTCTTGAGCATGATTAGAGTAAGCACCATTCTAGCATAATCATTAACATTGATCAGCCGACGGTATACATTGATAGATCTATTGGACTGACAATCCCACCCGGATACGTGCCTCCTACAAAGGTTACGTGGGTGTTTGTTATCGCATAACATATTCATTGGGACCATAAGTGTATGGTATGTATCATTTTATAACAGTCAGCAGGGTTGATTATGCACTCGATTTATTTCTAATATGTTCTCACATATGGGCTAGATTAACATGACACATGAATTGCACAACATTTTATTCATTTTATCATCAAAAACCTATGTAATTCTCACCAACTTATGTTGACCCAAAATACTTTCAAAATTAACATGTTTCAGGTAACAATGAAGCTGAGGCTTGAGTTAGCATGAGGATTTTACTTGAAGTTATTTGAAGTTATTGAAGTTGCTATTTGATATTATGTATTTGAATTCTTAGACATTATTTCACATTTTGGATATTATGTTTGAATAAATTATTTAAAATTTATATTATACCATGTGCTACTGAAAACAATCATCAATACGTGGCACCCCGATGTTTCCGCCATCGGTTGGGGTGTTACAGATTGGTATCAGAGCCTTGGTTATAGGGAATTAGGTTATTAGAAATAATCTAGACTATAACCTTAGGGACTAAAACAGTACTTGCTTCTCCTACTTGCTTCCCTAATCCTATCCTTATCCTATGCCCTACAACCCTAAACCTACATGTGACTACTCTTAATTGTCTGCTGCAATCCTGATCCACCATTAGATTTATAGGACAAAATCCTCAGGTTTAACCTGAACCCCCTTGAGATCTCGTCGAAGTTCTAGATTTTAATAACGAACACGTGCAATCTGGAAGGGTGAACGCCTGTATTCTGAGTCTTCTGTCTAGGCTGGCATTGCGCATATATCCCAATCAGACGAGGGACCCGGATGCCTACCTGGGAATTCTCGGGATGAGTGTTCACTTATAGGCTAAAGCATGTCTTCATATGTTATTAGAATTTAGAATCTTTGATAAGTCAACGTTTTCGTTTATTCGTTTTAATTAATGAATAAATGATTACATTCCTTATATAAACTCTCATTCATTTCATTGTGTCTATTACAGATCATGCCTCCTCGTCGCAGCACTCGCAACAACAATGGTGAGAACCACGAAGAAGGTGGTGATAACCATAACCACAACCATGACCAAGCTCCTAACCACAACAACAATGGGGTCGATGCTCAACTGGCTGCGATCATTTCTCAACAAATGGCGCAGCAAATCGCAACTCTGGTTCCCAATTTACTTGCTCAGGTCATCCAATTGAACGGCAACGGGAATGGTCACAACAACGGGAACGGGAATGGCAATGGCAATGGCAATGGCAATGGACCCCAAGCTTGCACCCTTAAACATTTCAACTCTTGTAACCCTCCAAAGTTCAGCGGTGAAGAAGGAGCTACTGGACTTCTCCAATGGTTTGAGGGTATTGAAAATACCTTCATCAACAGTGAGTGCCCCAACAATCTCAAGGTTCGTTACGCCATGAGTGTTCTCCATAAACGAGCACTCACTTGGTGGAATGAAGAAAAGCGTACTCGTGGGGCCGAGGTTGCTCTTGCTATGACATGGGACCAAGTCAAAGAGATCATGAAAGAGGAGTTCTGTCCTCGCAATGAAGTTAAAAAGCTTGAGGATGAGTTCCACACCTTGGCTCAAGATAGTGGGGAAAACCTCGCCTACAACACCCGCTTTCATGAGCTTAGCTTATTGTTGCCACACAAGGTTACTCCTCTATCGGTAGCCATCGAGAAGTACATCGGTGGTATGCCCATGCAAATCCAGGACACTGTTTGGGGTAGAAATCCTGCAACTCTGGAAGAGGCCAAACGTCTAGCGGCCACTCTTACTGATAATCATGTGAAGAACGGTACTCTCGTTCGCAAGGGCACTAAGAAGACTGTTGCCAAAGACACTCCACAGCCTGCAATTGAAGTCAAGCCTGAGACCTCAAGCAACAAAAAGCGTAAGGCTAGAAACTATATGGTTGCTGCTACTCCACCTGCTGCCCAAAACCTTGCCAAGAAACCATACACCGGACCTCACCCTTTGTGCAACACTTGCAAGTACCACCATCCCACACAGGTGCCATGTCGATTTTGTACTAAGTGTCAAAGATATGGTCACCTGGTGAACGTCTGTCGATCTCCTGCTGTCCAAGACAACAACAACCCAGCTCCCAACCAACAAAACAACAGACCTACTCGTGGTCAATGCTACGAGTGTGGTAACCCTAATCACTACATCAACAACTGCCCTAACCGTAACCGTAACCAAAACCAAAATCAGAACCAGAACCAAAACCAGAACCGCAACCAGAACCAAGGTGCTCGAGGTCGCGCCTACAATCTCAACGCTAACCAGGCCCGTGACAACAACGAAGTGGTGAATGGTACGTTTCTCATTAATAACCACTATGCATCCATATTATTTGATTCAGGAGCTGATAAGTCATTCGTGTCACTGAAGTTTGAACCTTTACTTAACTTACCCCACACTAATCTAGAAGACCCTTTCGTGGTAGAGGTAGCTAACGGGAAGTCTATTTCGATCGGTTCTATTATTCGTAACTGCTTGTTGAATCTCGATGATCATACCTTCCCTATCGATCTCATCCCCATGCATCTTGGTAGTTTTGATGTTATAGTAGGCATGGACTGGTTGTCAACTCATCGTGCCGAAATTCTGTGCTTCGAGAAAGTCATCCGCATTCCTCTCGAATCTGGTGAGATTTTGAAGATTTATGGTGAGAAACCCTGTGGTGAGCTTAAGCTTATGTCTTGTACTACTGCCCAAAAGTACTTACGAAAAGGGTATACAGCCTTCTTAGCTAACGTGATAGAGAAGAAGGACAAAGGCAAAAGTATCCAAGACATTCCTATTATTCGAGACTATCCTGAAGTCTTTCCAGAGGATTTACCTGGTTTGCCTCCTGCTCGACAAGTGGAGTTTCGTATTGATCTTGTTCCTGGTGCTAATCCTATTGCTAAAGCTCCTTATCGTCTTGCACCCTCTGAGATGCAAGAACTTGCTAGTCAATTACAGGAACTTTCTGATAAAGGGTTCATTCGCCCTAGTTCTTCTCCATGGGGAGCCCCTGTCTTATTCGTTAAAAAGAAGGATGGTTCTCTTCGGATGTGTATTGACTACCGTGAACTCAACAAACTCACCATCAAGAATCGTTATCCGCTTCCTAGGATTGACGACCTCTTCGATCAACTTCAAGGAGCAACCCACTTCTCGAAGATTGATCTCCGTTCTGGTTATCATCAGCTTAGAGTCCACGATGAAGATATTCCCAAGACAGCTTTTCGCACTCGCTACGGTCACTATGAATTCATGGTTATGCCTTTTGGGTTGACCAATGCTCCCGCAGTATTTATGGATTTGATGAATCGGGTTTGTAGACCCTATCTCGACAAATTCGTGATCGTTTTCATCGATGATATTTTGATTTACTCTAAATCAAAATCCGATCACGAGCAACATCTTCACTCTATCTTGAGTCTCCTAAAGAAAGAACAACTGTACGCCAAGTTCTCCAAATGTGAATTTTGGCTTAAGGAAGTTCAATTTTTGGGACATGTCATTGATATGAACGGAATTCATGTTGATCCTGCAAAGATCGAAGCTGTGAAGAATTGGAGTGTTCCTACCACTCCAACGGAAGTCCGTTCTTTTCTTGGGTTGGCTGGTTATTATCGTCGATTCATCGCCAATTTCTCCAAGATCGCTGTTCCTCTCACTACCTTAACTCACAAGGGTAAACCCTATGAGTGGGGACCTAAGCAAGAGGAAGCATTCGAAACTCTTAAGCTGAAACTTTGTGAAGCTCCTGTCTTATCTCTACCTGATGGTAATGATGATTTCGTGGTCTACTGTGATGCATCAAACCAAGGTCTTGGTTGTGTTCTCATGCAACGAGGAAAGGTTATTGCTTATGCGTCTCGACAACTCAAGACTCACGAGAAAAATTATACCACCCATGATCTTGAATTGGGCGCTGTTGTCTTTGCACTCAAGATTTGGAGACATTATCTTTATGGGACCAAATGTGTGGTGTTCACGGACCACAAAAGTCTCCAACATGTCTTCGATCAAAAGAATCTTAACATGAGGCAACGACGTTGGGTTGAATTACTTAACGACTATGATTGCGAAATTCGCTACCATCCTGGCAAGGCGAATGTTGTGGCCGACGCCCTTAGTCGTAAAGAGCGTGTCAAACTCCAATGTGCGAGAGTTCGTACTGATCTTCAAGATCGCATTCTCCAGGCTCAACACACATCAGTCACCCAAGGTAACATGTACGATGAAATGTCTTGTGGTGCTGAAACTCAACTTGAAACCAAACCCGATGGTCTCCTTTATTTCCTTAACCGACTGTGGATTCCCGACCGTGATGATCTTCGTACTTTTCTCATGAACGAGGCTCATAAGTCTCGTTATTCTATTCATCCTGGAGCTGACAAGATGTATCAAGATCTTCGTTATTCTTATTGGTGGCCTGGTATGAAGAAAGACATTGCCCTTTTCGTTGCAAAATGCCTCACTTGTTCCAAGGTTAAGGCTGAACATCAACGACCATCTGGTATGCTTGAACAACCAGAGATTCCTGTCTGGAAATGGGAAAGCATAGCTATGGATTTCATCACCAAACTCCCTCGCACACCCAAAGGTTTTGACAGTGTTTGGGTGATCGTCGATCGTTTGACCAAGTCAGCTCACTTTCTACCTATTCGTGAGAAGTATTCTGTGGAAAGGTTGGCAAAGATGTACGTAAGTGAAATCGTATGTCGTCACGGTATACCTCTGGACATTATTTCTGATCGCGATGGTCGTTTCACCTCTCACTTTTGGGGATCTCTACAAGATGCTTTGGGTACCAAGTTGAACCTGAGCACTGCTTATCACCCTCAGACGGATGGTCAGACTGAACGAACCATCCAGACACTTGAGGACATGCTCAGGGCATGTGTCATCGATTTTGGTGGCGCATGGGATTCTCATCTTCCTTTGGTTGAGTTTTCATACAACAACAGTTACCACGCTAGCATTAACATGGCTCCTTTTGAGGCACTCTATGGTCGGAAATGTCGTTCACCTATCTGTTGGACTGAGGTTGGTGAAGCTCGTATTACTGGACCTGAACTAATCCAGGAAACCACAGACAAAATCCAGCTTATTCAGGATAATCTCCTCAAGGCTAGAAGTCGCCAAAAGAGTTATGCTGATAAACGTCGTAAACCCCTGGAATTTCAAGTTGGGGACCTTGTGCTACTTAAGGTATCCCCTTGGAAAGGAGTTATTCGTTTCGGTAGAAAGGGAAAACTAGCTCCTCGATACGTAGGCCCCTTCAAAATTCTTGACAGAGTTGGAAAAGTGGCTTACAAGCTTGACCTTCCACCTGAGCTAAGCAATGTTCATCCGACCTTCCATGTTTCGAACCTCAAGAAATGCTTAGCAAATGAGAACCTTCATGTTCCTCTTGAGGATGTGCAAATCGATGAAAGCATGCACATTATCGAGAAACCCGTCGAGATTGTTGACACTGGAGTCAAGAAACTCAAGCGCAGTCGTATTCCGATCGTTAAGGTTCGTTGGGAATCTAAACGAGGCCCAGAGTTCACTTGGGAACGTAAAGACCAGATGAAGTCGAAGTATCCACATCTTTTCCCACCAGACTCTCCAACTCCAACTTCGGGACGAAGTTCCTAAAAGTAGGGGAGACTGTAACATTACGCAATTAATACTTGTACGTTACGCATCGACATTAATAAAAGCGTCAAGTTTTCATTTTATACGTTGCATTTTATATTTTGTCGTGATTGTGGAACCCTAATATTATATATATAATATAACCTATGTGTGTGGATTGATATAAATGTCAAAAAAAAATAATTATATGCTTTGGCCGGGGTTCGAACCCGCGCCAAAGCCACACACACACACAACTTAACCAACCGGGCTGGACTATCATCTTGTTTTAAACCCAGACGCATATTAAATAAATACACACATTTAAAACCTCACAGTTGACAAGGAAAGTCAACTGTGGGTTGCCTTGTTGATCAATCCATCCAATTAACGTATAATTGACCCATTTTTGGTAAATTCGTGTAATAACCGGCCTTGTACAACACGAATACACGTCACATACACATCAATCGTTGACCTTTTATTCAATTGGACGCGTATGCATTCAATCGAAGGTCAAACCTTCCAATTAACCCTAACCCTAATCCTCAGTATAAATAGATGCATTCCGTAGCTTAACAACTCGCTCACAACTCTCTCTCAACCTCCCAATCTCTCTAATTCACTCTGATTATTGTTATTGTGCTCGTTGGTTGACTTTTTCTTTGACCCGACGTTTGCAATCAAATCATCACTGTGAGTACGATTAACTTTGTGGGTTTTATTCATCGGCTACCAAACAACAATAGCCCTAACATTAATCGGGCTATAGTTGTCTGAATCATTCAATTGTAATTCTAGGGTTCGTCGTGATCTTTAATTGGGGATAAAACTGATTTTGCGTCGTGTTTATAATTAAAACCAAACCAGAAACATCACAACCACCGGCCTAGGCCAAGTGGTTGTGACCCTGGTTCTTCACTGAGGTCACCCGGGTTCGAGTCCCGGCTCTGACCATTGTTTTTATTCTTTTCTTTTCTTTTCTTTTTGAACAACAGTTATAATTATATATATATATATTAAATCCTTTTAATCTTTTAAATTCTTTTTAAAATACCAAAACTATTTTATAAATTCTAAAAAAATTATAATTGTTTAATCTGATATAAAAGTTTTATTTGTAATTTTTATTTTTCAGAAATTCATTTATTTAATAATTATAATAATTAAATCATTTTTATACTATTATATTTATAAAAATCCATTTATATATGAAAACAGTTTTATTAAATTTCCCAAAAATTATCCTAACTTTTTATAAAGTTAAACTTTACTGAAATAATTTTTAATTCAGTAAAATCATTTATTTTATATTTTTAATCAATTTTTGTTAGATTTAATCATAATTAAATCATATTAAATCCAATTTTCATCATTTTTGCACCAAAATTTTATACAAATTATTTTTAATCATTTAGAACAGAAATATGATTTTTAAAATAGAAATTCTTTAATTTTAGTATTTTTGAATATTAAAGTTAATAATTGGCTATTTATAAATAAATAGATTTAAAAATCTATTTTAAATGAAATAATTTTATAAAAATTATTTTATTGCTTCAAACACTTTAATGTGCACATTCAAAATCCAAATTTTATAAAAAGACTTTCTTCCATTAATTATTAGATTTTCCTTTATTAATTAACATTTTAATTTAAAATTCAACAATTGATTATCCCCAAATCGAAACCCTAGGATACACTTGTAAGTTAATTAGACTTAGACTTATTATATATTACCTCATTATAGGGTAATATTTGGAATCTTTTTGGGCAACACAATTATCACATCTTTTCAACAAGTTAACATTTGCTAAGGTGAGTTTTACATGGCCCCTTTTCTATTTATCACCGTTTTTGGGGTGAAACATGTTATAACATTATCATTGCAATTCAATCATCAATGTGTCTATGTGTTTTCTATGTTGCATTATGTCTTGAGCATGATTAGAGTAAGCACCATTCTAGCATAATCATTAACATTGATCAGCCGACGGTATACATTGATAGATCTATTGGACTGACAATCCCACCCGGATACGTGCCTCCTACAAAGGTTACGTGGGTGTTTGTTATCGCATAACATATTCATTGGGACCATAAGTGTATGGTATGTATCATTTTATAACAGTCAGCAGGGTTGATTATGCACTCGATTTATTTCTAATATGTTCTCACATATGGGCTAGATTAACATGACACATGAATTGCACAACATTTTATTCATTTTATCATCAAAAACCTATGTAATTCTCACCAACTTATGTTGACCCAAAATACTTTCAAAATTAACATGTTTCAGGTAACAATGAAGCTGAGGCTTGAGTTAGCATGAGGATTTTACTTGAAGTTATTTGAAGTTATTGAAGTTGCTATTTGATATTATGTATTTGAATTCTTAGACATTATTTCACATTTTGGATATTATGTTTGAATAAATTATTTAAAATTTATATTATACCATGTGCTACTGAAAACAATCATCAATACGTGGCACCCCGATGTTTCCGCCATCGGTTGGGGTGTTACACCCTAATTCTGATGTTAGACCTATTTTGGGACTAAATGATGAAGGTGTGATAGCTATAACTGATGATTCCGACTCTGAGGATGACAAATCTGACAAGGTGTGTGATATTCCTGCTGAAAATCACATTATCACAAATGAACTGGTGTCACCATCTCAGATTATACATCCAATGGCTAACGCACATCGAGTGAATCAGTCACTTAAGCATGTTGATAAGTATGAACAATGTGACAAACCCGTCAAAGTTTTCTATCGGATGGAAGGATCCGATAAGATAATTTCTGACGAGGAACATCCAATTAAATTTGCCAATTATTCCAAGATTGAGAAAATTTGGCAGGAGAGTACCATTTGGTTCCCAAAGCATGAGAGAACAAATGATGTACCTCCAGAGGTTTTAAAGAAAATTTATTTGGATGTTCTAAAAGAACCGAAGGTTCATGTCACAGAGTTTATTAAGCCAAAGGAGAAGGCAAATAGTTTTCTTGAGCCGACTTACTCAAAGGACCCAGCTCCTGAGAGTCTTAGAAGAAGGTGTGTGGATGATCAATATCCTATCACTACTTATGCAAAGTCGAACGCCAAGAACAACTTTGAGGAATACCGTGCGTGTTTTAAGTGCGGGGAGAGAGGGCATTTACTTGCTCACTGCCCGTACGTGAGGCACAAAAGGCACGAGGATGAAGTGAAGCAGAAATACCAAAGTCCAGTCGATAATCATTGTTATCCACAAAAACGATTTGTTCCTCAACCAGAACTGTTTGACAACCAAAGCCGTTTTTATAAAAAGAGGGAAAATCGTCAGATGACATATGACCGTCGTAACCGGATAGCCATGGAAAAGCCTTATAAGAAACCTGTGGTGAACATAACTGTTGACAAGCAAAAGGTACCTTTAAAACCTGTAGTTAAACCAACAGTTGGACCTGTCTCTGTTAAATCAGAGAAGGTAACCAAGAAAGTTTCATTCACGGACGAAGTAAAGAAATCGGTTGAGACCCCAAAATCTTAGATCCGGATCTTGAAACGTTCGGAACAATTTTGGTCACCAAAAGGTTCTCAAGGTGCTTCATCTTCACAAGTGAATGAGAAATCTGAACAAGTAAAGGATTTAATTGATCAGAAAAATATCAATTCAAATTCAACTATTTGTGAGAAAAATTCTTTGAAACTGAATGTTCAAAGACCCAAGACCAAGCAGGCTTGGGTCCCCAGAAAAATCTAATCTTTTTACTTGATATGTGCAGGGAGCTTCAGCTAGCCTTGTGAGCAGTCTTTGGATTATTGACAGTGGAGCTTCTGGTCACATGACAGGGGATTTATCGCTACTGTTTGATATAAGAAATATCAATGGCGGATACGTAGCATTTGCTGGGAATAAAGGAGGATACATTACTATGGATGGTAGTGTGAGTAATGGTATCGTGAGTTTTGAGAAGATTTCTTACGTGAAGCAAATAGACTATAATCTGCTCAGTGTCAGTCAGATATGTGATAAGCAGTTTTCCGTATTCTTTGATGACAAATCTTGCTACATTCTCAAGCCATGATTCGTTCTTCCAAAAGAGTGGGTTATGCTGAAAGCACCGAGAGTGAACAATTTGTACATTCTCGACATGTCAAAGGCCATGACAACCCAAGGTCAAGTCACGTGTTTCCTCTCCAAGGCTACGGAAAAAGAATCTATCATGTGGCACAGGAGGATGGGACACATTCACCTTAGAAAAATGAATCATTTGGTGAAGAATGAACTTGTCGAAGGCGTGAATGTTAAACATTTCCATTTGAACGACAAGTGTGTGAGTTGCAAGAAAGGAAAGCAGCACAAGCAATCCCATAAACCAAAAAAGTCAAATCAGTTGAATTAGCACTTGAGCGTTTGCACATGGATCTGTTTGGACCGGTCAAGCGTAAAAGTCATGCTGGTGAATTGTACTGTCTTGTGGTTGCCGATGACTATTCCAGATTTTCAATGGTTATGTGCTTGCATCATAAGAGCGACACGTTTAAGAATCTGAAGGTTTTGTTCACTCGATTGGAAAATATCTATGGTCTTAAGATCAAGAGAATTAGGAGTGATAATGGGACGGAGTTCAAGAACGCACAGATGGATGCTCTTTGTGAAGACAAAGGAATTCATCATGAATATAGTGCTCCGTATACCCCTCAACAGAACGGTGTCGCAGAATGCAAAACAGGACTCTAATTGAAGCGGCGAGAACAATGCTTGCGGATTCCAACCTTCCAGTAATGTTCTGGAATGAAGCCATTTACGCAGCTTGTTATACTCTCAATCGTGTTCTAACAGTGAAGAAGTTTGGTAAAACTTCTTATGAGTTGTTGAACAGACGAAAGCCGAACTTAGAGTATCTAGAACCGTTTGGAGCTCCGTCTGCAATGCTTAATCCATCTGAGAAGTTCGCACCAAATGCTGAAGAAGGATTCTTTGTTGGATATGCAACCCCGCTCAAACGGGTATTCAACAAACGAACTCGTCAGGTCGAGGAGTGGGCTAACGTTGAAGTTCAGCGGTATACTCAGAATGTACAGGGTAGCGGTCCAGACTGGATGTTTGATTACAAAGACTTCTTTGAATCATTCAATCTAGATAGCATGGTTGAAGAGGCTGTATTACGATTATATTACGAGTGTGAAAACGTAGTGACATCACCATTGGTGCGTTCGATCACCATAAGCCCCCAAACAGCTTCTAATGATGTCAATGCTCCTGCAGCTGAGGAAGAGGTATTTCAGGAAGCTTCCACAACTCTCAATTCATCAGATTCGGAAGATGATGATGATGTTACAAGTGAAGCTGTTCCAGATATTGCTACAGAGACACCTCCATTGAACCCAAATTCCAATGGTGCTTCATCATCAAACTTGGGTAATGATCTGGATTCGACAGAGAATTTGACTACTCAAACGGGAGTTCAAGTACCTGATTATCCGGAATCTCGGATACATTGTATTCACCCGCTCGAGTAAGTTATTGGTGATCCTGGTAGAAGTGTGATGACGAGAGGTCAACTGAGGAATGCTAACTCACCAGAAAATCTTGGCACTCTAACCTTATATGCTAAAATTCAAAAGTCAGGTTTTCAGAATGACTGGTCTTTTGCTTTTTATGTTTCGCAGGTTGACCCGCGGACATACAAGGATGGTCTTTTGGATGACGCTTGGGTAGAGGCTATGCAAGAGGAGTTATTGCAGTTTCAGAAACTGGGAGTGTGGACACTAACAGATTTACCTCCAGGACGGAAAAAGATAGGAACTAAATGGGTGTTTAAGTGTAAGAAGGATGACAAAGGGGTGATTGTTAGAAACAAAGCTCGATTGGTCGTACAAGGATTTCATCAAGTGGAAGGAATTGATTATAACGAGATTTATGCACTGGTTGCACGCTTGGAAGCTATCCGCATGTTTCTAGAGTTTGCATCTTACAACAAATTCAAGGTGTATCAAATGGACGTTAAAAGCGCGTTTCTTTATGGTGTGGTCAAGGAAGAAGTTTACGTAGGTCAACCACCAGGCTTTGAGGATCCTATTCACTAGGATAAGGTCTACGTTCTAAACAAAGCTCTCTATGGGTTGCACCAGGCTCCACGGCAATGGTATGAGGAGCTGAGCACGTATCTTCTATCCAAAGGATTTATACGAGGTTTGGTAAATTGCACACTGTTCACAAAACGAACAGGAGATGACTTGCTTCTAGTGCAAATTTATGTGGATGACATTATTTTTGGTTCTACTAATGAACTTTTGTGCAGAGAAATTGAAAAAGGCTATGCAGGAAAAGTTCGAAATGAGTGCGATGGGAGAGATGCAATTTTTCCTAGGCTTACAGGTGGATCAAAGACCACGGGGATCTTTATTCACCAGACCAAATACGTTTCTGAAGTCTTGAGCCGATTCCAGATGGATGATTCGAAGCCGATGGATACCCCGATACAACCAAATCACGGGATTGGTGTTGACGCTAAGGGGGAGCTAACTGATCCTTTTACATACAGAGCAATCGTCGGATCTCTGATGTACCTCACCGCATCCAGACCAGACATAATGTTCGCCACATGTCTTTGTGCACGTTATCAATCGAAGCCGAAACTGAGTCATTTAGCAGCTGTCAAACGTATCCTTAGATATCTGAAGGGTTGTCCATCGAGAGGACTATGGTACCCTAATGATGATAATTTTGAGGGGAGGTTGTGACAAACACAGCAAATCCACAACGACTGGATGTAAGTTTATGGGGAGCAGGCTCGTTACCTGGCAATGCAAGAAACAAACTGCAGTCGCCTTATCCACATGTGAAGCAGAATACGTTCAGCATCAAGCTGCTGCTCACAAGTTCTTTGGATACAACAACAGATGGTGGACTACGGTTTGCAATTTCTTAAAACCCCTATTTACTTTGATAATGAGGTCGCAATTGCATTAACAAAAGATTTAGTCAATAACTCGAAAGCTAAACATATCCGGATCAAATATCATTTTATCCGTGATTGTTACGCAAAAGAGTTGATCGATATGGTCAAAATCCACACTGACTATCAACGTGCAGATCTTTTTACCAAAGCTTTTGATAAATCAAGATTTGAATATCTTTTAAAAGCTAACGGTATAAAAGAAAAACAAGACTGATCATCACCTCGGTTTATCGCTTTTTAGTTTTAGTTTTTATTGTTTTTCTGAAATATACAAAAACCCAAAAATATGTTTTTCATTTTAGGCAGAGTTTATTTAAAAAAAAAACCAAAAACATTGAAAAATTCAAAAACCCATAAAAATTAGAAAAACCCAAAATGATTTCCAGGAAAAAAGAGGAAAAGTTAGTACATCAGTAAGGATCTGACACATGCTAAAGAAGTGTAATGCAATATAAGGCGTGTGTTTGAGTCTGTGTGATGTGTTGATAGGCTTCGTAGACCTATTAATGCGTGCCTGATACATACATATCAAACAAATTGTATGTGGATGAACTCCTCATGGGCATATGGTCTTAGTACCGTAATTTCGTTTGATAGGGTATTTGTACAAAATTTGGAGGTTTCGGGTCGTTATGTTATTAGTTATCTGTGGATAGCCTCTCTCTGATCTTCTGCTGTAAGTCATTACGGACCTAGATCAGACAGGGTGTCTTTATAAAAGAGTTGTAAAGCCAAAACCAAAAGTTACCGAATTGCGGAACTTTCAATGTATGAGGATAATCAAAGATTATCTAATGCATCGTATCCAATCATTGATGCAAAACATGATTGATATCAGCCCTCAAACTAGTAGAGTACACAAGTTACTTTGTAGTATTGAATTGCGGACCTGTACACCTTTGTGCCTCATACCTTGTAAAATTACAGATGACGAAAGCATAATCACGCGTTACAATGAGTCTTTGTGCATTTACTTCTTGATACGGGAGTATGTCGTGTGTGTGGGAACAACAGACAATTGAGTTTATACTATAAATAATAGTATCAGTCTAAAGTGTAACATCGCATGATTTTGTTATTTTCTTGTATTTTAAATTCTATAAAATTCCAAGTTCGCCTCATTCGCTTCGTTTATGTTACTCATACCAATTCATGACGAGTCGTCAATATAATTTATCCAAATTAATTTAGAAACTCATTTAGTTAAGATCTTAATATATATATTTATTCTTAAAATAAAACATAAATATATATATATATGTGTATATATTTTCTTTCTTAATACTAAAAAAAAAAGAAAAATGAAAAAAATAAACGTAAAACGTGATTAAAGTCATTTGACTTTTTTTTTATCCAAAACAAACATAGATTATGAAATACTAAAATGCCATTCATTTTATTTATTTGTTTATTTATTTATTTATTTATTTTTTTGAGATATACCTCCCACTTAATTAACTTCTAACCACCCTAATTAATTCATTAAATACCCAACCCCTTCATCCCAACTATAAATACACCACTCCCTACCCATTTTAACACTTGCTCAATCCTAAATCCTCTCTATACCTCCCAATTCAAGGAAATCCCAAGTGTGGAAGTCCACTTATAAGTGATTTTTCTCATAAACTCCAACTTTATTCTTCTTTCTTCACTTCCTTTCTTCTTCTATCCCCTTGGAGAAACCTCTAGGACCTAACTCTTGTTTGCTATGGCAAATGAATACGAGTAGGACACCAAAATGAGGCCTCAAAGGTGGTTCATCTTCTATTGTTTTTATGCACTAGAAGGTTAGTTGAAGTGATACCAACCAAGTTCACCAACAACTTAATGTTGGATGGACTTGTGCTATGGTTAATGGTTGACAAAGGAAAGCTAAGGCTCTTCCAAACTAAGTCACCATACACTACTTTAACCCTATAGTTATATTATGTAAATACTAAAATATGTACTTTCAAAACTCTATTAATCTATTAACTTGGAAGGTTTGTGGATACATCCCTACCTTACCAATACTTGACTCTCTTGACCATCCGAATCACCTTTATGGTGGTTTGTGTTTTGGTTAGCCTTAAAGGCACTACTTGACTCTCATGACCATCCGAATCACCTTTATGGTGGTTTGTGTTTTGGTTCGCCTTAAAGGCAATGCATGACTTCCTTGTACTCTTGAATCTTCCTCCGAATCTAAATCTATTTTTTTCTTCTTAACTCTAATCTAACCGGAGCTAAAATCCTCATTTCTCAAGACTCGTTTTGAGAACTTAACAAACGCTCCCTAAGGTGAGTTCATACTTGTCCCATTTTTACTCTTTAACACTTTTGGGGCTCAACATGTATCCTATGCAAACATACACTAAACACTTTCATACTCACATGCTCAATCTACTAAACATGCTTATAAACTATGCCATGCTAGATTTTAGACTTTACATACAAATGCCGCTTAGCATACAACCCCTTAACATGTATAGCGCTATAGGAGTAGCACCCCGCTCCCTAACTGGGTCATGTTAAGTTTTACCGGCCTACCACTTCGGTGTTAGGTCAAGCAGTGCAAACATGTGTTGATTATGCATTTTGTATGATTCTACATGTGCAAAGCTATATCATGATGATTTGAGTAAAATCTTTTAATACTATGTACGTAAACCAAAACTAGTATGCTCACCAATACTTTATGTGTTGACGGATATTTTATACATGTTGCAGGAAATATTTGATGCGATGTCTCAAGAAATCTTGTAGGGATGGACTTAGAAACGCATCAATTTTATTATCATTATGTTGTTTCTTGTATTTCCTTTTCTTGAACAATTTGTATTTCCAACTTTGAATGCTATGAAATGAAATTTCCTTAAATAAATTTGTCACAATTCTAGTATCATGAAGTCTTTGAACAATCTATCACAAGTCGCGCCTCGATGTATTCCGCCATCGGTTGGGGTGTGACATAAAGCACTACATAACAGTCTGCATGTGAGCGTATGTGGACAACAATATCAGCAGTTTCCAGATCACACATTGTCTTTAATGATAATAAATCAAAAATGATCAACGGTGTGATCAGATTTCTCAATAACTGATATGATCCTCTTACCAGAAATCCCAATACATTTACTGTTTTATCTTTACATTTCTGCATTTTACATTTCTCGTCAAAAATACAAAACTCAAAAAGATTTTAGGTGTATTTTAACAAAAAAAAAAACTTTTAGAAAATCCAAAAGATTTTACATTTCTATCTTATTTTTTATAACCGATGGTGGTTGATGGTGATTTTCTAAAACTTGATGGACCATTTGAGTTTTGTCATCTTTAATTGAGAAATAATGATTGTCGGATGCTTAAAAGTTTAGAAAAATATTGAACGGTACTCGATTTTGAGATTTGATAAAAAGTTCAAAAATTCCAAACTTCATTCGCCCCTTCGATGGGTCGAATGTGGAATTTTGCTGTTTCATTCGAACCTTTCAAACGGTCGAATGTGAGTGTTCTAATGTCAGTTTTACATTCGAACCATTTTTCTACATTCGAACCTTTAAATAGGGTCGAAGGTGGAAAAATTTTCACATTCGCCCCACACAAACGGTCGAATGTGGAGCCTATATATATCTAATCTGCACATTCGAACCCATTTCAAATTTTTTTCAAATTTCTGTGATTAAGACACCTTGTTTCCCGATTGTTAAAAATCATACCATTGTAATCCTCATTTCTTGATGATCATTCCAAGCTAACATTTGCAGGTAATCATCCAGTAACGAATTCAGAATCGTTGATTTAGTATTCGAACCCTAGACTGAATCGAATGATGATTTATGGACTGTTATAGGGACAACTCTTGATATGGATTCAGTGTTTAAGTGTTTTAGGGGGAGAAGAAACCAAAATCCAGGATTTAATCGCAATAGATTGTTGGATTGATTCTTCAAAACCTATAAACCCTAGATTTTAGGATAAACACTTAAACATTGAATAATCATAACAATTGATTATTGAAAAAGGTTAATCATACATGTTAGATGCTTTACAAATCAAAATGGCATGTTAATACACACAAAATCAAAATCTGGAAACTTTGAAGATGAACAGACATGTTCGACCAGTTTAAAAGGGTCGAAAGTGATTCTTTGGTCGAATGTAGCTGCTTCAAACGGTCGAAAGTGGACTTAAACGGTCGAATGTACAATTGTTAACATTGACTTTTCACATTCGAACCATATTCCACATTCGAACCTCATAATTCCCACATTCAAACCCCCGAATGGTCGAATGTGGAAATCAAAAATTAAAAAAAAAAATCAAGTTTTGAATATTTTGTTCGTGTCTAATGTGTTTTCTTGTTTTGTTTTGTAGTTTAATCATGTCTGAACAACAGAGTACTGATATTCCCACAGGATTGTCAGACAAAGCAGCCGGGAAGAAGCCAGTAGAAGACTTACCATTTGATGAAGCGCAGAACTACTGTGCTTATTCGGGTGATCTAAAGAAACATACCGAATTCACCGGTATCGTTGACTTTTTGAGGAGAAGCCGTGTTGTTGATGCCATTGCTACTCCTGCCATCATATATAGAGACCACCAAAGAGAGTTCTGGACAAACGCGAGAATGGATTTTTGGAACAACGAATCTGCTATTGTGAGTAAGATTCAGGGGGAGTTAGTGATTATCTCTGAAGACGACATTAGAGAGGCATTGAAGTTAACAGATAAGAAGACTGATCCGGGAGTTCTTTCTTGGATTGAGCAGAGGAAGTGTTTCCTTAGAATGAAGTACAATGGACCGATTACTGATGGTTCATTATATAAAGGAAAATTGTGCCCTTAGTTCAAGTACCTTGCTCACGTCATGCTACATGTTTTTGGATCTGTGAGTGGAGGTTATGATGTAATGAGAAAGAGTATTAGCTCTTTAATGGTTGCCTTGATATTGAACAAACCATTCAACGTATCTGGAATGATACTTGAACATATGTTGGAACCATTGAGAGGATTGAAGAATAAGAAGTTTTTATTGTACCCAAGATTCCTGCAGATGATCTTTGATGAGAAGTACAAGAATTTGAGAAAGGATCCTACACAGATAGTAGTTCAGGATCACATGAGTTTGAGCACTTTAGTAAGAATGAAGGGATACAAAGGTGTGTCGTTGAATGAAAGACCACCAATGAAGAACTTGTTTGGTCACCTGATCAATCCAGGTTATGTAGATCCAGGTGTTGACAAAGCCAGGAATGTGAACAGTGATTCTAATGAAGACAATCCATTATGTCCTGTTGATCCTGAAGCGAAAAGGAAAAGGCAAGTTGTAAACGTTGGTGCGAAGAGTGGAAAAGGGAAAGGAAAAGAAAAGAAGGATGATGTTGAACCACCAAAGAAGACATCTCGAAGGAAAAAGAGTGTTGCGAAGAAAGGCATAACTTTGTTGATGAAGAATCGATGGATTCTGAAGAGACACAGGTTAATGAGAGATGGGATTCTGATAACGAGACTGTTAAGAGCACCACGCCCAAGGCCACTGTGGCTGGTGAGTCTGAAAGTCTGAACAAATCATTAGAAGAACAGAGGATGAAAAGTCCGATTGTGTTGGATGATATTGATGAAGGTTTGGGTTTGGGATCTGATGATTTTGGTGGATCGCCAAAGACTGGAGAGAAACAGAAAAATCCTACATACAAGAAGAAAGCAAAGGTTGTTGAGATTGAGAAGCCGATGAAAAAGAGAGCTAAAGATATTGAGAATCTAATTGCTGGAAAGAAAGTTCCTGCAGTATCAAGCTATAAATCTCCCATGACATCCCTAGCAGCAAAGAAACAGAAAACATCATCTGTTGCTGAGCAAACTGAACTGCCAACTAATGACTTTAATGTTGCTTTAGACAGAGTCTTGCAAAAGTTGAAGAAACAAAACACTCCAGTTGCGGAAGCTTCAACACCACATGTTACTATATCAAGTAATGTGATGGATGCAGTGAACCAGAAGCTAACTGGCATGATGAAAATCATTAACCAGCAACAAGCTGAGATTGAACAATTAAGGAAGAATGACAAGAAGATGTTGGATGTAGTTTTCTCTTCACAGGAAAACCAAGAGGTATTGGAAGCAAAGATCAAACAACTTCAGGATGAGAATCAGAAGTTGTTATTACATGAGCGGAGAAATACTAGAAGGTATATTACTATGAGACTTGAGAACAAAAAGCTGAAAGAAATCAACAAGAGCATGAATAATCTCATAAAATATTTATACTCGAAAGCTCCACAACTGAAAGCTGGAGAGGAAGATAAAGAACAGGTTGATTTCGAACCATCTGATGAGGAAGAAGATGATGAAGAATTGGAACAGGATGCCGGTGATGCTCCTAAGAAGAAAGATGATAGTGATAATGATGGTTCAGGTGATGATTCAGGTGATGGTAATAGCTCTGCTGATAGTGATGATGATGATGACGATGATGATGATACTGATAAGTATAAGTGTGAAAAGAAGGGATCAGGAAAAGATGCAGGAGAGTCTAGCTCGAAAGCTCCTGGTGGAAACACTGACGATAATGATATTTTCTGGAATGGGAAAATCAGAGCTTTATCTGAAGAAGATAAGAAGTTATATCGCCAGATGTTGACTGATAGAGTCTGGACGATTGAGATGACCGGTAGATTTCCAGAAATATTTGAGTCAAATGACATGCGTTTTGAGCTTGAATATAATGATCCTGATCTGGAAGACGGAGAAGTTTCTGCAGCCGTGTCTAAAGAGATATTAGAGGGACTGGCTAAACAGGTTGGTAAATCTCTTGAAGAGTTGATGAGTGAGAACTAAATACCGAATATACCTGAGAAAGAAGCAGGTAATCACTCTGATGATAGAGATGCTCCAGTATTTGAGGAAGTGGAAATTGAGGATATTACTATTGAGGAATATCCAGAATACTTCAAAAATGATAAAGATTCTGGATTTCCTGAATTCTCTGACGAGTTGTTGAGCCAGGCTGAGAAACTTGCCCGTGAGAAGAGCAAAAAGTTCGTTGATGAAGTGTTTAAGAATTCAGATTGTCAGAAGCCGAATGTTGAACAATCTGATGATTTGAAAGAATTGCTGAGGAAACTTAAAGAAAAAGAAGCTAACCGTCCTAAGACTGAAGTACAAGGTAGTTTCTACAAATTCCATAACGAACTATTCAAAGGAAAAGCTCTCGGATGGAAGTATATGAGACAGCTTAGGTGTGTCGCTGTGAAATAGGAGAAAGGAATTCTGTACTTTAACAGATTCCATGATATAAAGACACTACCGTATTGGGCTGTTCGCGATATCTGCAAACATACAATGTCAGGTGCTTCAGTAAACAACAATCTCATTGGTTACTTTGCAGATCGCATGGCGAGAGAGAGAGAGAGAGCAGAACGAAATAGGATGTGTTCACCCCGTAGTATCCTAAGAGGATAGTACATAAGAAGGAGAAAGATGAGATAACGGGGTTGTGCAAAGTGACTTTGAAGTATAAACCACCGACTGTTTTGAAACACATTCCTTTGATGCCTATTCCACAACATTTTTCGAAAGATTTTATGTGCTGGTAATACGACTAGAAGACGGCAGAGGCTATTATTGTTCTAAAGGATGGAATGAAAGATTTCAAGAAGATTCATATTTTTGACCCGATGTGGTTGATCAATTGCTCGCACGAGGATACTATCATGTTATATTACAATCCGATTTACTGTGAAGAGAAAGACAGCGAACAGGCAGCTAAATACCAACGTGTGGTATTTCTATGTTTTGCGTGGGATGTCAATGTGGGTTGTGATTTTGATAAGAAGCTGGGGAAGTTTGTTGAAGTTCAAAAGATTGAAAAGAAGAAACCAAAGCAAACTTTTGAACCAGTTATGACAAAAGAACAAAAGAAGTTGCTGAACATTAAGCTGATGAACAAGAGATTGGATGAAGAACGAAGACTGAAGCAATTCAAGCAATAGTCGAGGGGGAGTTTGTAGATACACGAAGTGCGACTAGTGCTAGTGAATTGCGAATTCTAATATGTTTTGATGTTTATGGGTGGTCGAAGGTGGAAATCAGAAGGTCGAAGGAAGATAAGTTTGGTCGAATGAAGATTATAATTATGTATGTGTGTTGATTCGCCCACTGTGAATGGTCGAACCTGCACATTCGCCCAATCGTTTGGTCGAATGTGCAGGTCTATATAAGGCTGAATCATTTTTGAATGTTTAACTATTGGTCATTTTTGTTTCCCTCTCTGAGTGTGTCGTCTCCCTAGGGTCTTGTTGAGTCTGTAACAGATTTATATCATTGTAAACAAGCTTTTAAAGTGTTAATGATTATGTTTATGAATGAAATGAAAACGTTTGAGATGATTTGTGTGTTTTGCTAGATTTATTATCAATTCATAATCAATTTAGGGATTCCGCACCGGAATTGAACTTGTTTGATCAATAGTCTTTGTTTGATAAGTCTGATCCTTCACATACAAGTATAACTTCCAGACACGTTCGTTTTTTATCTTTTGGCTTGTGAGACCTCATTAGGTACCACTTTTCACAACTACTAAAATTTCATACGGCTTCATGTACCCCCACGACCCATGCTTCTTGGTGTAATTCTCAAGAGTCGTTGTCAACACCCACTCGTCACCCGCACCACTTGGACGATTTGTTCCAAAAATTTTGATAATAACCCCCATAAAGTATATGATTCACGTGAAACAAATTTTTCATGGATATGACAAACTAAAGAAAGGGAAAAGGAAATGTTGTCCAATAGAAGTTTAAACAGAAGCATCTTAATTAGGGGTGTACAAAATGTTCGCAACTAGCTCGAAAAATGCTCGAAAAAAGTTCGACTCGAAAAAGCTCATTTTGTTATCGAGCCGAGCTCGAGCTAGCGGTCTTGGCTCGTGGCTTGGCTCGGTGGCTCGGTTCGTGGCTCGATAAACATCTTTTATATACTTGATAATATATTGAATTAATCAATAAAATATGAAAAATAATAGAAGAAAAACACAAATTATACAAATAATACTTTTAGTATGTCTTTCATTCATTAAATTATTAGAAAAATAAAAAAAATATACATTTATATGTGTAATTTTATTTTTATTTTATTTTTGTTTTTTATTTTATAAATATTTTAAAAAAAATAACGAGCTGGCTCGTTTAAGTTCGAGCTCGAGCTTAGCCTGGCTCAGCTTAGCTCCACACGATTACACCCCTAATCTTAATTTAGTCTCTCCACATTTCTACTACGCGTGGCTTCTTCCTATTCTTTCTCTCTTTGTTTATACATTTCCATTTGCACTACCTTAAACTCGTTGAAGTTTTTTATCAATAAATCCAATCTCGTCGCTTCCTTTTCCTTGGAATCCATACCGTCGCCATTCCCTTTTGAACTTGAAGCCGTTTTTTGGCACGGTCCCTTCCAATCGACCGCTCCGATTCGGGTGTTGGATCTTCGTCTTCAAACTCAGGGTCGTCGTTTATGTTAATAGACCCACTTGCAGTATAACTTCCAGACACGCTCGTTTTTATCTTTTGGCTTGTGATACCTTATTAGGTACCACTTTTTACAACTACTAAAATTTCATACGGCTTCATGTACCCCCACGACCCATGCTTCTTGGTGTATTTCTCAAGAGTCGTCAACACCCACTCGTCACCCGCACCACTTGGACGATTGTTCCAAACATTTTGATAATAACCCCCATAAAGTATACGATTCACGTGAACACATGTTTTCATGGATATGACAAACTAAAGAAAGGGAAAAGGAAATGTTGTCCAATAGAAGTTTAAACAGAAGCATTACATTTCTGGGTTGGTGCCGGAGAATACAGGGTTGGTGGCTGCTGGGAATCTTACTGTGTACTCTGAGATTGTTTGGTCGGCTCACAGGCTGACAAATTTGAAAGTGGCAGAAGGAGTCTTGCCTCCCCGAGGCACTACTGTGAAGGCTTTAGAAAGCAACAAAAGAAACTGGGAAGGCGTGGAGAAAGGTTCGAGTTCAGCCCAGCCTCACCTAGTGAAGAAGTCTTACGCAGGAGGGTCGTCGTCTGAACAGAAACCGGGGGGTTATTTTGGGAAACTGCCGAAGTGTAATCGGTGTGGGTTTCATCATACTGGTCCTTGTGATAAGAACCGTTGTCATTGGTGCCATAAGATTGGGCACCAAGCTAAAGAATGTAAGGTTAATCTTCAGGGTAATGAGAATCAGCTTGCTACACCTGTTCCCACTCCTCAGGCTCCCACTCCATAGGGGAACCAGGGAAGGCAGGGATGCTTTAATTGTGGTGAATTTGGACATTTTAAGCGTGATTGCCCCAAGTTGAAGCAGGGCGAAGCTGGGAAGAACGGGTCTGATAACGGGAACAACGGGGGTGGAGGCAGGAATGCTCGTGCCTTTGTGATTGGTTTGGGCGAGGCCAAGCAGGATCCTGACACTGTTACCGATACGTTTCTTCTTAATGATCGCTATGCTTCGGTTTTATTTGATTCCGGTGCCGATAAGAGTTTTATATCTCTTAGGTTTAGCCAATTGCTGGATAGGGTGCCTATGCCTTTTGAGGCTAAGTACTTGATAGAATTGGCTGATGGTATGAAAGTCAAAGCGACGCATATCCTTAGGGAGTGTTGCCTTGAGTTGTCGGGTTTATCTTTCCCTATTGACCTTATGCTGGTGTCCTTGGGTAGTTTCGATGTCGTTGTGGCTATGGATTGGTTATCCTTGTATCGTGCTGAGATCGTCTGTTTTGATAAAGTCATTCGACTCCCTCTCCCGAATGGAGAAATTCTTTTGGTGCATGGTGAGAAGAGCGGTGTCCCTTTGAGCATCATTTCGTGCATGAAAGCCTATAAGTATCTTCGGAAAGGGTATTCTGCTATTTTGGCTCTTGTTTTGATTTTGTCTGAGGAAGAGAAGAAGATCGAAGATATCCTAGTTGTATGTGATTTTCCTGATGTGTTTCCTGAAGATCTACCTTGCCTTCCGCCTTATCGTCAGTCGAGTTTGGTATTGAACTTACACCGAGTGCAGCCCCTATTACCCGAGCCCCGTATCGTCTTGCACCTCCCGAGATGCAGGAGTTGTCCAACCAGTTGCAGGAGTTATTGGAAAAGGGTTTCATCCGACCTAGATCATCCCCGTGGGGAGCCCCTATCCTCTTCGTTAAGAAGAAAGACGGAAGCCTGCGTATGTGTATCGACTAACATGAATTGAACAAGGTTACCATCAAGAACCGCTACCCTCTTCCTCGTATTGATGATTTGTTTGATCATCTTCAGGGTTCTAGTTTCTACTCGAAGATTGACTTGAGGTCTGGGTACCATCAGTTGAGAGTCCAGGAAGCCGATATAACGAAGACCGCTTTTCGAACTCGTTATGGCCATTTTGAATTCTTGGTCATGCCTTTTGGTCTTACCAATGCACCCGCAGTATTCATGGATTTGATGCACCAAAGCTAATAATGAAATGGAAGAAAATAAAATTTAGAAAATGCACCAAAGCTAATTAAAAAACCATATATAAACTAAAAAGCTAAACAAAAAGTACATAATTTTTTCATAACAAAACAAAGAGAAAAAAAACCAAAACTTACTAACCTGGAACACCGAGCCCTACATAAAGAATCATCTTCATTAATTAAGATTGTGAGGAAAAAATTAATAGGAGACGCCATTAATTCTGGATCAACTTCCAGACCATTAGCTCTAGTTGAATCCATGTGTGTAATAAATGAGAGACCTAGAAACATATTTAAAAAAGGGAAGGAAACGAAAGAGGGTGAGTTTTAGGATAAGAGAAAGATGATATGAGTTTGGTGATAGGTAGTGTGTATGTTATGAGGGGAAACAAAATATGAAGAGAGAGGTTGGGTCAACATCATCTTTACTATGGTAGAGTATAAAAAGGGGATAATGGAATGTATTGTCAGGGTAAATGGAAGAAAAAGTAAGATATATAATACCTATAATACCCTTTTATGCTTTATTATTGTTGAAGACGTGGATAGATCTTGGCCATGCAAAGAGGTTTGATTGGTTTTCTTAAGTGAAGGTAGTTTTCAATCTAGAATTCCCATATATATATATATATATATATATATATATATATATATATATATATATATATATATATATATATATGGGGAAGGATAAATTGAAAACCCTCTTGAGTTGAGAAAACCTTGGAAACCCATGTAAAAAATCACTTTTTTTGTTTGAAAAAAATAACCAATGTAAAATACATGTTTTTAAGCATTTTGGGCCAAAAAAATATAAAAAGCGCAGAAGGGATTTTTTTTTAAAAAAATAAACAAAGTTGCGCTTTTTACATATGTTTTCAGCTATTTGCTGTTGTAAAGCTGTTGTAAACATGTGTTTTCGCAGCTTTGTTTATTTTTTTTAAAAAATCCCTTCGGCGCTTTTTTTATTTTTTTGGCCCAAAACACTTAAAAACATGTATTTTACATTGGTTATTTTTTAAAAAAAAATAATAATTTTTTACATGGGTTTCCAAGGTTTTCTCAACTCAATAGGGTTTTCATTTTATAATTGACCTATATATATATAGGGTTGGGCTAATTTAAAAACCCTCATGAGTTGAGAAAACCGTGAAAATCCTATGTAAAGAAAAAAAATCCTGATTTTTTTCAGAATAGCTTTTATATTCAGTTTTATTAGTTTTGGCAAAAAAAAAATCAAAAAGCGTCGAGTAGATTATTTTGTTACTCATATGTTACTCAAACTCGTTATTTATCATACGTCAGCATTGTTACATATGTAACATGTTTGTTACATAGTTTAAAAAAATCTATTTAGCGTTTTTTTTTTATTTTTTTGGCTAAAACTAATAAAATTAAATATACAAACTATTTTTAAAAAGAATAGCAAAAAAATGTTATTACATAGAATTTACATAGGGTTTCTACGGTTTTCTCAACTCAAGAAGTTTTTGCACATGATACTTAGGGGCTGTTTGGTAGCCTCTTAATCAGCCTCTTAACCATTCAGGTCTGAGTCATTCAACATTTAGACCGTTTGTTTCAGCTTCTTAATGGAATGATTAAAGTGCTGAACCACTAAGCTAATAAGAGATGCTGAATGATTCAGCTCTTAACCATTCAGAGCCTCTTAACCATTCAAACCATTTTAATGATTCAGCACTTAATCAACCAAACAGCCCCTTAGCTTATATATAATGTACTAGGTTTGATCCCCGGGTGTACACCCGGCACATCTCCGAGTCAAATGATAAATTTAATTAATTTAGCATTTTAAATTCATATTTACAGTGTTCATCAGAAAATTTTAAACATTTATTGAATTGATTTACGGTCTAAGTTATATATTAATAATGATGATTAGTTTATTTAAAGTCAGTTATTAATAATTGATATGATTTAAAATAAATAAAAAAATATAAAATTCGTATTCAAAAATTTGAATACCTTATTTTCTTAAAGTAAGGTTTCAGCAGACATTGATAAAATCTTTGAAGTTTCTTAATGAAACAAAATGAGTCTTACCCCGGTATCGAAAACAAACACGTAATTATTTTTTTCCAGCTTTTTAACAATTAAAAGCATCAAGATTAAAAGATAATCATATACATCATTATATATCAAAGGAAAATGTAAAAGAAGATATTAAAAAGATTAAGCTTGTAAACAATATATTGCAAATGTAATTTGCTAAAATAAATATTACTGAATAAAACATAAAACAAATCGTATCAAGATTTTTAAAATAAACAAAATGTACATTCTACCATGTAGAAATGAAGTCATGTAGATTAAAAAGTTGGAGATGTAAGTTTTATAAATTCTCAAAATGATTGTATAACTGAGATTAAGATTGTTTATATAGTGAGAATTTGAATTAGTTTAAAAAATTGGAAAATAGAAATTTAATAATTTTATTTAATTGATTTTCGATTAAATATATATTATATTATTAATGACGATTGAATTATTTTAAGGAAGTTATAAATCTAGATTGGAGAATTAATATAAATTCGAATTTAAAAGTTTGAATTCAAAACTAAAATAAATTCAAACTAAAAATTTAAAAATATTGAAATATTATTTTATAAATTGTATACATTAATGGTTATGGTTTATATTTTTTAATTTTTTATTACTTATTAATAGTTGAGGAAATATGGGTTATCATATATATGTCGATTTATGACTAAACATAATTTAAATAAAAAATGACATCTTCAAGAAATGAAACATATAATGAAAATCACATATTGAATAAAATAAACGTGTAATAATAATTTAATTAATTTAGTGTTCTAAATTCATATTTAAATTTTTCATCAGAAAATTTAAACATTTATTGAATTGATTTAAGTTGTAAGTTATATATTAATAATGATGATTGGTTTATTTACAGTAAGTTATTAATAATTGATACGATTTAAAATAAAGAAAAAATATAAAATTCATATTCAAAAATTTGAAAAATTGAAACTGAAAATTAAATTTTTTTGATACTTTACAGTTGAAAACATATACATTGATTTTTATTAATTTTATTTAATTATTACCATTTAAAACACAGTTTATTTTAGAAACACAACTTTCATAATTCAATGATTAAATTTATATAATAGTTTTATACTTTATTTTTTACTAAAATTTAATAAAAAAACGTAACGGTGTAAGTACCCTGTAATAAACAATATATTGCATATTTTTTTGTTAAAACATAAATTATATTAATTAAAAAGTCCTTTGACGATAAAAAACTATATAATAAACTAAGTATACAAATACCTTATTTTCTGAAAGTAAGGTTTCAGCAGCCATTGGTATAATCTTTGAAGCTTCTTAATAAAACAAAATGAGTCTAACCCCTGTATTGAAAACAAACACCTAATTAAGATTAATCTAGACTGGGAGAATTAATCTAAATTCGAATTTAAAAGTTTGAATTCAAAATTCAAATAAATTCAAACTAAAAATTTAAAAATTTCGAAATATTATTTTTAAAAAAAAATCAGCTTGGCGCCTAAGTTTCTTGGTCAACCAATAATTAATGCATTAAAGGATATTTACTACCTTTCCAAATATGTGGCACAAATTTAGAAAACCAATTCTCCGAAATTAAAAGCTCCATAATTATTTTTGATCCATATCCATAATCCGAACTGAGGTTTGGCTCCTTATTCGATCAAATCATATTAACATAAAAATCAACTCTTTAACACCAAACCATATGAGATCTTCAATAACAATTATGAACAATATATGAACTTCATATCTCAACCTTAAAAGACATGCATCCAATCGAACATAACAGACTCGGCCAAAACAAAAAGGATTATGTTGATTAAATATAAGTTAGCCAAAACAATGATTAATTATGGAGTTTGATCCATTATCAATGTAACAAATGAATCTTCAAACCAATATAAAATATAATTGGACTTGAAAAAACAACCCTCAAGCATTCAAAAACATCAAAACACATACCAAACTCAATCCCGAATATAAACATTCATGAATAAACAATCACGATTCCCATAAAATATTACTAACCTCTTGCAACCGGAAGATCTCTCTTTACTCATCTCTATATGCGGTCATGGTTGTATAGCACCGAATCAAAACATATTCACAATGATAAATACCCGAATGAAGATTAAGAAACAAAAAATCGTCCATTCAAAAGTATTATAAATTGCATATTAAAAATATGAAGAAATATATCAAAGAACACCCGACTGTTACCTGTGGTGAGATCTACAAACAATATTATATAGTGCACCACCAAAGATTGAACCTGAATGATTGATGAATCACAGACATAAACAGATCTTCAAATATAATTTGATTCAGGGTTTTTCAATATCTAAATCTGAAATATTAGAATCGAAGAAAGATAATATACATGCGGCAAAACAGAGAAGAGAGTACATGATGTCGATTATAGAGGTTAGATTTAGAGTTTCTAATGTCGATTATAGAGGATAAATATGAAGTTTAGGTTTGAATGAGAATGTGAATGAGAATAAGAATAAGAAAGAGGGGTGCATCCTTAGTTCTATATTGATATCATTATAGAAATAGACTATTTATATGCGGGTATTTGGGTAAGAAAATAAGGTCATGGGTCGGGTTAGAATACCCATACCCAAGTTAAATGGTAAGAATGGAGGCCATCTAGAGGTGCCACTTCAGCTCTAGTTACTCCTTTATTAGAATATATAGATATAGATATTTGGGACCTAAATTATTAGGGAATAAATAAGGAGAATTTGAATTCAATAATCCCAATTTTGTCGTGTTGTTAGGCAATAATCCCAACTTGAAAACTTGAATCTAACATGCCTAACTTGTCTTGGCTTTTATTTCACTGAACCAAAACTAATTGGGGTTAACCCAGCTAGTCTTCTGCCTACGTGGCATGCCACATTGGTAGATGATGTATAAAAAATGTCCTGGTTGCCAAAAAAAATCAGGTAGAAAACTAACTGGGTTAACCCTAATTAGTTTTGGTCTACTAAAATAAAAATCAAGACAAGTTATGCCTGTTAGATTCCAATTTTCAAGTTAAGATTAATGTCTTTTTTTTTTTTTTTTTTTTTTTTTGAAAAGAGACTTTCATTAACAAAGGGCAAAGCAAGTCCTCAAATCAAGGACCAACAAGCCAAAAACCCGAATACAAAATCAAATCCGCGGACATATACACCATTGTTTCCAATCTATAGTCTTAATCATAGATCTATTACGAATCCAGAAATAAGTCTTAGCTTTAACATTCTCGACAATCTCGCAAGGTTTACGCTTCTTGTTGTTGAAGACCCGCTCATTTCGCTCATTCCATAACATCCACATTGTGGCGTACACTATCCCTCTAATAATGTGTCTTGAGTCTTTAGAAACCGCATTATTTTCAGGAAGTTGGAGGAGATCTGGGATGTCAAATATAATACCATGTTGAATGTGACACCAAGCTTCGATATGAAACCAAACTTCTTGAGCAAAGGTGCACCCGGTGAATAAATGGAGAGTTGTCTCGACCACTTCATCCCAAAAATAAAAATTTGCGTGATCAACAGAAACACCTCGTTTTAGAAGCTCCGTAACAGTCGGCAAACGATCACGGGCGGCCCTCCAGACCATGATCATACATTTAAGGGGGAGCCAACCTTTCCACTTAAAACCCGCAATAGGATCTCCCGTGTTGTTGCTTGATAATAGTTTTTTAACTGAGGAGACTGAGAATATACCATCTTTATCGAAACTCCACTTCCAATTATCTTCACCTCCACGCCAACCGAATTCATGGATATCGTCTAGTAAACCAAAAAGCTCGCTAATCTCTTCTGGAGAAGAAGGATTAGAACGCCAACCCCATGCCATCGATTTGAAGTTATTATAAAAGGTGATCCGATTAGCTACCTTAACCCATTTATCTTTCTCAAGTCTAAATAAGTTAGGATATCTAAATCGGAGAGGTTCATCACCCAACCAACTATCCCCCCAAAAATTAATATCGGAACCATCACCTATCTCTCCCTTGAAAAAAGAATTTAATTTCATGTCGTTTGGAGAAATACTCTCTCCAACTTTAACGATTTGTTTCCAACACCCATTTGAAGATTTGGCACAAGGAACTAACGCCCATGGTCTACTAGATCCGTGGCACCCCATGATTATTTTTTTCCATAAGCTATTTTTTTCTTTTAGAAACCTCCACGTCCACTTTAATAATAATGCGTCGTTAACATCTTGAAGCCTTGAAATACCCAAACCCCCTTTGTTTTTCGGAGCCGTGATAATATCCCAAGCAACCCAAGGGATCTTCTTCTCGTCACTAGAAACCGTCTCATAATAGCTTCAATATTATTAATCACTGCCTTGGGTGCCTTATAAAGCGATAAGTAATAGACCGGTAAGTTTTCAAGCACCGATTTGATGAGCACTAGACGACCACCGATGGAAAGACATTTAGCTTTCCAATTAACCAACCGATTTCGGACCACATCGACAACAGGATCCCAACTACTGATGCGAGTCATTTTTTACCCCACTTTAATGCCCAAATAAGAGAAAGGGAAATCACCACGTCTACAACCCAAAAACTCAATCATACTGTCAACTTCTGCATCAGTCGTTCCTACCCCAAAAATGTTGGACTTGTGAATATTAATTCTCAGCCCTGAACATAGGTAGAAGATCCGAAGAATCCTGGCTATGCTAAGGATGTTATCCCGAGACCATTCTCCAATAATAAGAGCATCGTCTGCATAAAATAAATAGGATACCTCCTCCACATCCCCCGACAAACAAAGTCCTTTAAAAATACCAATACTTTTACCTTTGTCAATCAAGCAAGAAAAGGCTTCCATCACTATCAAGAATAAAAACGGGGAAAGGGGGTCACCTTGTCGAAGACCCTTTTCACACCGAAACTCAAAAGTAGGCGAACCGTTGACAAGAACCGCGGCTCGGGAAGAATGACATATACCTTTGATCCACGCGCACCATCTAGACGGAAACTTCATTTGAGAAAGCATAGATATCAAAAAATTCCAGTTAACATTATCATATGCTTTCTCAAAATCAATTTTTAACATAAAGGCCTTCCTGTTGTTTTCTTCAACAAATCCATAATTTCATTCACCATAAGAGGGCCGTCAAGAATAAAACGATCAGCCAAAAAGGCCGATTAAGTATCCGAAATAATATGACCTAAAACCTTTTTGATACGATTAGCAAGGATTTTTGAAATCACTTTACTAATCATACCAATCAGGGTAATAGGCCTATAATCTCTAAGTCCCAAGGGCGTTTTCACCTTTGGAATTAAAGTGATGAAAGAAGACCCACATCCGATATTAATATTACCTGTATCATAAAAATCAGCCAAGATGTTAAAAAAATCATCCTCGAAATAATTCCAGAACCGTTTAACCAAAATGAAATTAAAGCCATCGGGACCCGGCGCCTTATTAGAACCACACCCGAAGACGGCGTCCTTAATCTCTTGTCTCGAAAAAGTCACTACCACATCAGACACATGTTGGTCGTTTAATTTTTCTAGACCTTCACAAACCAAATTCGGCCGAACCGAACATGGTTCACGAAAATGTGATCTAAAAAAACGTTGAACCTCTTTCTTGACAAGGGGCGGATTAGTCACCCACTCCCCATTAATCAAAATACCCGGGATTGAATTCCGAGCCTTTCTACCGTTAACCATTTTGTGGAAGAAACTTGAATTCTCGTCGCCCAAAGCCGCCCATTTGACACGAGATTTCTGTCTTATGTCTTTCGCCTTATGTCTCTCTATCTCTTCAATACCTTTCAAACATTCCGACCAAATCCACATATCCGATTCCTCGACATCTTCCAGTTCCATTTGGATCTCTAAGTCTTTCTTTTCTTTTCGTAACCGGGCTTCATCTTCCTTCTCTTTAGTGATACACGCATCGGCCCAAGCTCTCAGTCTCCCACGGAGATGTTTTAACTTGTTCATCAAGTTCAAATCAGCCGGGCCCCTATTTACCCAATTTTCAAAGGCCGAGGTAACCGTTTCAATACAACCCGGTCGATCAAGCCAAGAATCAAACATTCTAAACGGCTTCGGGCCAAAATTCTTGTCTATGACCGACAAAACTAAAGGGGAGTGATCGGAAAGATCCCTGTTTAACGCCCAAACACAAGCGGTAGGCCACTTGTTGAAAACATTTTCGCAAACCAAGAATCTGTCTATTCTACTCCAAGTACAAACCCCCTTTCTATTAGACATATAAGTAAACCGCAATCCCTTCAAATTATATTCCCGAAGGCCATTATCATCTATGAAGTCATTGAAATCCCGGGCACAAATATTATCAAACCTCGAATTTTTCCTTTCCCCCCGATCTCTAACCGCATTGAAATCACCGTGAATAATCCACCACCCCTGATTGGAACTAATAAGATTTGAAATCTTACTCCACAATTGACGTTTCTCCACATTAGATTGTGGGGCATAAATATTTATCATATTCAACCTCACTGAGTTAGCTAATATCGTCCCCGCCACATGAAGAAAATTGTTATCTTTAGTAACCGAATCTTTCAAGAACACTTTAGGATCCCATATACTCAAGAGCCCACCTGAATTACCGCTAGCATTTACAACGTCAAAATCAAAATCACTCCCGCTCCAATAAGAAGAAACCAAACCCACTTGTACATCACTACTCATTGTCTCTTGCAACCCAATAAAAGAAATACCAAAATCTTTTTTAATTTTTCTAATCCATCCCGGTTTGCCATCAACCCCAACCCCGCGGATATTAACGGACAAACAATTCATGACTTACCTCCCTGTAAACCTTCATTAGCGATGGACTCGGCAATCAAATCGTGAGAGTTGCATAAGTTAGCACCCAATTTACCACCCACAGCAATTGTAGCTTCAACTTCACCCAACTGAGTGAGATTAAAGCCATCAGTGTGCTCACCAACTGGAACCTCATCCACGGTGCAATTACCAACAACGATTCTGGGCTTGGAAATTGGGTCCATCACATGAACAGGCCCGTCTACTTCAGACTCTTCAGGCCCGTCCGAGTAGAAGTCTGTCGCTAACTCTTCAGGCCCAAGCCCAATAAAAGGATCTAGCCCGAAAATGTCTTCAATGTGTTTGGCCTTTTTACCGATTTTTGTCTTCTCCAAGCTGCTAGAGTAAGCCGGATTGGGCCTATTTACTGAGCCCAACATCGATTTTTTCTTACGTTTATTAACAAGCCCATTATTTTCAATATCAACCCCTTGACCATCTTTTTCAAAATCAAATAAATTACCTGGAATAAAAACCTCCTTAGCTTCCTTAATTACCTCCATATTAATTGGAGAATTAATTTCAGCAATCATGTGTACATTCGTTTCCAAATCAGTATCAACGTTGACCGCCACGTCATTATGATACGCCGGAACTTCTACAGGGGACGCCGGAGCTTCTTCACCATCCCTGGGCAAATCTTCGCCGGAGCTATCGTTATGAGACGACCCATTCGGCATGGTTTTAGACACAGCGTAAAATTCGGGCACCCATTCTCCTGTCTCTTCAGTCACCCAAATAACAAATTTCTGTTCACCCCAAGACAATGTTACTTCTTCCCCGATCCTTTTACCCTCCCCGACAAGAACACCGATGTAATCGTAAGAAAGGTCACCATCGTTGTCCGACCTTGATGCCCTGTGAATCACCCTCCCAAAAACCTTCCCAACATCTTCAATAGTTTCACTAGAAAGAAGGTGAAGAGGAATCCCCAAGAGTTTAAGCCACGCCAATCGTTCATAGCCAAAAACCTGACCTTTCCAAAGGTCTACCGATGCAAATCTATCATTGACCTTCCTCGCAGCCTCAATAAACTCCACGGCTACCGAGTTCTCTTCAAACGAAATTAAAACCGATAATCCACCAATGTATTGCACCTTACCCGATCCTGGAGATAACTCTTCCAATATCAGATAAATGCTTTTCAATGCTTCTAAGTCGACCATTCTAGCCACCACCGCCCTTCCATGTAAACTTTGGAAGGCGTTCATGTGGCTGTTGATAATCACCGTCTTTCGTACGTTCAGAGTTCCTTGTCTTCCCAAAAGCGTATCCGTAAAGGATCTGTTTTCATTGACAAAAGATGAGGAAGCCTGAACATTCGGTCTACCACCATTCCGAGTATTAACATCATCGGTAGTCTTCTTCCTTGGCACGTCCGGTTCTGGCCTAAATTCTCCTTCTTCAAGAGTGAAGCGAGCGATATTAGCCCTCAACCAACAATCACCAATACGAGTATTACACAACTTCCTGATCAAATCCTTGCAATCTTTAACGTCTAAGAAGGAGACAAATCCAAAACGGTTCCCAGCCTTGTCACGCTTACGAGCAATATAGAGATCAAAGATGTCTCCATAAGACCGAATAAAATCCGAGAGATCGTTTCCACTGCACTTTTCTGGTAGATTTGTAACGAAAACCTTAGTTATTCTTTGTAGGATGTTGGCCGGAATAGGAGTTTTCCGACCAGCCATAGAGAGAGTTTTCTTTATTCTTTTTATTATAAGATTAATGTCTTTTAACCTGACAAAGTTAGGATTATTTAATATAATTCCCCAATAAATAATTTGGGCAAAAGATTCGCATGAAACATGTTTTCATGGATAATAAAATTTAAAGAAACTGAACAAAAAAGATCGTGACCACATATTCTTTTGTATTCATGTCTATAATAAAATACCAATTTTGATTTGGAAGTTTTATTAATAATGAACAGTAGCCTCTTAGTTTACTATAAATTGAACCATCATCCCCCTGCATCTATATACGAAAAGCTATTAAGGCATTTGTACTTGATAGATGGAGTCATCACTTGCTATCTTGGTTCTACTCTCACTTACTATGGTAATTATGTGTGTGTATATGTATGTATAATTGTATATGTGTAGATGGGTGTTCTCTTTAGAAACCAAATTATATTAGAGAACCACTAGAACGATAACCACATGTATGTTTTGTATCTTACTATCTAATTAACCGTCGATAGACTACATACAACTGCTTTATTTGAGTATAATATTGGTTGTGAAAAAAGTATGTCCCTAGGTGTATATATTTGTGTGTGTGAGTAAGATACTTGAATAGTTATTAATTTATGGTATTAGTATATGTGCCAATTAGAGGTGGTAAATGGTAATCATACAATGGGAAGGTATGCAAATTAATGAATTCAAATACGAATCATATATTTATTCATATGAACTCAGCATTCCTTTGAAATCGTATTGTTAAGTTGCACACTATCTTTTATGTAACCCATTTATCTAAATGTATTGAAGAGATTGTTAATATGCTGCAACTAATTGTAAATGAGTTGTAAACAAGCTGAGAGAATAAACACATAAAGTTTATTTATTTTATTGTTTTAATCAAATTTTAAATAAGTTGAAGAGGCAACCTCTTTTTTAGTACAACCCGAGCCATTTTTGTGTCGTGTGTTGCTTTCAACCTAAGCAATATGTATGTCATGGAAGTATTTAATATTATGTAAACTTCGTCTTTTTAATATTATGTAAACTTCGGCTTTTTAATATCTTGCATGCACAGACTGCAATCAACATTGATGCTAGACCACACCCTGAAGATTATTGGCAGGGCTCATCTGTTGGAAGGGGTACTTCGGTATCACCTCAACCCATAAAGCAAAACCATTGCCACACATTGACAAGAGCAAGAAAACACATATCATCAGTTCATGATGAACTAGAGCCGAGGCCAAACGTCTCGGTTTATGATAATGATACAGGTTTAAAAAGTGAAAAGAACGTTGATGAAGAGTTTGAACCAAGGCCAAACGTATCAGTTTATGATAATGATACAGGTTTAAAAAGTGAAAAGAACGTTGATGAAGAGTTTGAACCAAGGCCAAACGTATCAGTTTATGATAATGATACAAGCTTAAAAGGAAAAAAGACGGTTAATGATGAATTTGAACCGAGGCCAAACTTATCGGTTTATGATAATGATACAACTTTAAAAGGTGAAAAACACGTTGATAAAGAGTTTGAACCAAGGCCAAACGTATCAGTTTATGATAATGATACAAGCTTAAAAGGAAAAAAGACGGTTAATGATGAATTTGAACCGAGGCCAAACGTCTCAATTTATGGCAATGATACAGGTTTAAAAGGTAAGAAAACGTCTGATCAAGAGTTTGAACCAAGACCAAATTTATCAGTTTATGAGAATTAACTAAGGTCTTATTGTCAAAATGATTATCAACGTCTAATAATGTTGAATAAAAAGTGTTTGTGTGAGTGTGTTTTATTAGAAGCAAAAATAAGTGAACTTGTCTTGTAGATGGTGTCTTGTTTTGTAAAAAGTCTCCTTGCTGTTGCAAGTACCTTTTATTTGTATGAAACGCATGGTTCATGTTTTCGATCATGTTTCTTTTTATTTTTCTTTTTTAACTCTAAATAAATTTGGGGTCACACATTAAACTAAAATATTTTGGATGTGACAATATTTGTCAGTTTTCGACAGATCACTGTGGATGTGACAGAAAATTTTGCCAAACCCAAGTTTGTCAATTTTCGACCGATCACTGTGGATGTGACAAAAAATATTCTGACCGGCCATTATCCAAAAGTAGCGCCCAGAACTGCTAAGGGCTATATATTAGAACCGGAACCGGATTAACCGGTTCTCGTCTAAACGGTTCTTGTCATAACCGGTTGTCAATTTATCCTAAAATTAAGAATTACATATGACAACTTTAGTAAACACTACAAGAAATAGAGGCTGTTGCGACTAAAGACCAAAGTTCTTGTAGTGAAACTTAAGCTATGGTGTCATGGTTATATTAAGTTATGGTGTCATAGTTATATTAAGGACATATAATACATGACTCGACCAATCAACTAAGGTTGTATATATGATAGTTATGACTTGACTAAATTATTGGTAGTTTTTACGTTCCATTGACATATTTTAGAAGTACACACTACCAACCCCTATATGCAATGATTGATAATTTTGACAGTACAAATAATGGGTCATGCATTACTAATGTCACATGTTACATTACATTATTGCCCGATATACATTATAAGACAACCCAATTCTAACATTACTAATACTTAAAGTTTATACCCAACCCGATTTAGCGATTCTTTAAACGAGCCCGTTGGTTCAGAACCGGGAACCGTTTTCACCCAAATATAAGAACCAAAAAAGGACCCTAAATACAAGTATACCGTTCGGTTTCAGTTCCTCAATTCTGATGGTTCGGAACCGTGAATTGCTAAGCCTAGTCCAAAAGTCAAGTTTACGGATGTAGCTATAACTTTGCAACAGGTTTGTGGAGGTCTTTCCTTACTAATATCTTATATCCTTTTGAACTTCTGGCAAATAGATTGCAAGAAGGCATTATTTCGTGTCTATTAACTGAGTGTAAGCATGTGTTTGGATAGTCGGATCTTGGACAGATGACCACAAATGACAAAAAAAAAAAAAAAAGTTAAGAAAATAGCTCTAAGTGTCGTCAGATGATCTTTACTGTAACTTACTGTAATAAGTTTAAGTTATGGAGTTTTCGTAGAAGCAAGATAATCATTCGCATGCTATGATTAGAAAATAATTGACATCAAATAGTTTTTTTTTTTTTTTTTTTTTTTGTCTTTTTCATTCAACAAAGATTATTCGCTTGCTATGATTAGAAATTAATTGACAACAAATAGTTTTTTTTTGTCTTTTTCATTCAACAAAGATAATCATTCTCATGCTATGAATAGAAACTAATTGACATCAAATAGTTTTTTTCTATTTTCCATTCAAAAAAATATATGTTTTAGTACAGGAACAGGTCACATGTCTTGTTCTAATGTGTTTTTTATTATAAGTTTTTGAATCAAAGCTTGTGAATGCTCAATCAAACTTAATACAAAATGAATAATTAATACATCAAACTCTAAGTTATCATGTTTCGTGTATAACATGATAGTTTCAAATGTAAAACTAAACGAATTTGATATGGTTTTGATTATGTTTGTGTATTATGCATCATTATCAATGTACGTGTCATCCACGTAGACAGGCCGGCTCTGAGCATAGCCAGGTGGTGAAGGCTGATCAGGGCCCGACCCTCAAGTACGCCCGATTTTTTTAAAATTATATATATTAAAAAATTAATTAGGCCCATTACGATTTTAGATTTTATAATGGGAAAATTGCAAGAATAGCCTTTGACCGAGTGGATTTGCGAAAATAGCCCCCTCAGCCGTCTTGGGAAAGACGGCTCACACTTCCCGAAGCACCTCAGCCGGCTTTAAGTTCAAATTTACTACGGACCAATTAATTTCCGTCACGTCATCACCCACTCACTCTCTCTCTCTCTCTCTCTCCTTCTCTCCTTCTCTCCTCATTTATTACCTCACTCTCCTCTCCACCTCCTCTCTCTCTACCTTTCTCTCTCCATAAAGCCATTGAGCCTATTTCAGAGAAGAAGGAAAGCAAGAAGGCAGGTGGCCTTCTCTCTCTTCATACACCACATGCCTTCAAGCATATTTATACATATACATACATGTATGTATAATAATATTATATAATACAATCAAATCAAAGTCAATTCCCAATCTCCATCAAACCCCTGTCTTGTATCCAATAATAATAATAATAATAATTTGTATGAAAACAAAGCAAATAAAGAAAAAAAGCTTTCATTTTTAACACTCACGGCAACGAGAGGAGAGAGAAAGGTAGAGAGAGAGGAGGAGAGGAGAGGAGAGTGAGGTAATAAATGAGGAGAGAGAGAGAGTGGGTGGGTGATGATGTGGCGGTAAATTATTGGTTGTAGTGGGAGACGTCTTGGGAGACGTCTGAGACGCCTTGGGAACGTGGAACCGTCTCTGACGTGGCGGTAAATTATTGGTTGGAGTAGGAGACGTCTCAGGAGACGTCTCGGGAGACGTCTGAGACGCCTCGGGAACTGGGAACCGTCTTTCCAAAGACGGCTGAGGGGGCTATTTTCGCAAATCCACTCGGTCAAAGGCTATTCTTGCAATTTTCCTTTTTATAATTGTAGTTTTTAATAGGCCTAATCCAAAATTTAAAGTTTAAACCCAATAAAAAGTTGTAGGTTTAGTTTATTACTAGTGAGTTTAGGCCTGTAAACGAACCAAACGAACACGAACACGTGTTCGTGTTCGTTCATTTAACTTTAACCGAACACGAAAACATAATCGAACACATGTTTGTTTTCGTGTCCGTTCATTAAGAAATTTGTCGTGTTCGTGTTCGTTTATGTTCATTCATTTAAAACTTAAACGAACTGTTCATGAACATAAACAAACACAAGTGATCAATATAAATGAACACAAACGAACATAAACGAACACAAACAAAAACAAGTTAATAATGATTCATCACAATTCAACCAAGTCTAATATATCACAAATGCAACCAAAACAAAATAACGGGGATGAGAAATACGGTGACGCTATGGTCTGTGGAGACGGGGATGAGGGAGACGGCGCCGCTGTTGAGGCTGGAGAGTGGAGGCGGGGCTGTGGAGGTGGTCGACCGGAAGTAGAAGAAGGTAGGGTTGTGGAGTGTGGAGAAGAAGAGAGGTGTTGCTGTGAAGTAGGAATAACGTCTGATAAGTGATATAGTTAGAATGTTAGGTTTGGGGTTAAATTTTTAGAACATATGAATTAAGATACTTAACAAAAGGAAATAAATAATAAAAATAAAGTTAAGTTTAATTAAGAGAACATAAACAAACAAAAAATAAACGAATGAACATAAATAAACGAACATAAATGAACGAACATAAATGAACGAACATAAACGAACGTTCATGAACATTGTAACACCCCGAAAATCAGTTTCGCTTAATCATGCCACTTGGCGTGATTAAGAAATAATAAAACAAATTAAATAGTAGCGTGAATGTTCTATCAACGAATAAAACGAGGATTTTGTTATAATAGGAAAATAACCCTGCTAAATCCGTTAGTCGATTCAAAGCCTAAACATAAAACACATGGAAATGAGACTTGAGGGACTATAGTCGCCAATGGTGATAAACCTGGTTTTATTATTAAAATTTAATAAAAAAAACACACATGTGTGTGTAATCGTTTTCATCAGGAGATTCTTATTCTCCAAACACACACAAACACAAACTAGCCATAAAACTCAAAAACAAGCTCAATCCAAGCCTAGATCAATGGGATTTTGTCTGCATGAGCCCTTAATCGAGTCATCTCAGCTTGATACACCTCAAGGTACCTTTAATTCGTGTTAAATTAGATGAATTCTCTAGCTATAGCTTGAGGAGAATTCTAGGTCAAATGTTTGATAGTATAATTATGTTGTTTGAAGGTTACCCTTGTGATAGGGGACCTAAATTATGCCTAAAAACGTTATATAGGTGTTAAATTACAACAAAAAAAATATGTTGATGATTCTTGAAGTGAAATGAAGAAAATGGGTTTTGGACCCTAACCATGAAATCTACCTTGTAATATGAATCACAATGTGTTATAATGTACAAAATTGAATGGGTATGCTTTGGGTGATGAAAATACCTAATGACTACAAATAGGATGGACAATGGTAACATCCATGAGACTTATAGAGTTAGAAACTAAATTGTTAAATGATGCCTATAAAGTGTTTGATGAAACGCCTCAATGACTTTGTTTGCAAATTGAGGTGATAACTTGATTTGGGTAATCATGGAATTACTCGCATATTAGACGTGAAATACATGCTTGAAAGATAAATCATATCATATGCGAAAATGTAGCCTAATGATGATTAGGAAATTGATAATACATATGATCATGCTAAGGGTAGTTGACCTTTAGAAGTCAAATTGATCCGAACTTAGAATGTGATATAATCGTGTGAATAAACTCATGAGGTATGTTAGTTATTGGGCATGATGACTAACTTGAACAATCTTATGAGTATAGTGAAGGTTGATCTTGTCAAGCTAGGTGCAAGCTTGGAAGGAATGGATCAACAAGCAAACGGGTCAAGCGGATACAAGCTTAAATTACAAGGAAATGGGAGTGAATACAAGGTAAGTATTACTTACGCTAATAGATCATAAGCATGGCTCATGTGTTGCATATTATTAATTTAGTATGTGTAATGATTAAGGTAGAACCCCAAGTGGTGAAACCCACTATGCGGGTTTAATCGCGTAGGATTGAATAGAAACTTGTTTAATAATGATGCTTTTTAACAAGTTTGATGAAATAAGATATGGTTCAACTTATAGCTAAGATCATTGGATGTGAAAAGAGGTTTTGATGTGGATAAATACAATCAGCTTTGCTGATTGGAACAACAAAAAAAAAGTAACCATTAGGCTGTTTAAAAAAAATTCATATCAAATCGTACAAAATTCCTTAGGAGATGAGCCATATATGAATAGAAAGCCCAATGAGTCTACTTTAATTTATATTTGAACATATAGAGCTAATTCTAGTCGTAAGTGGGTCAAAACAGTTGGTTTAAGCAGCATCACAGAAAATACAGCATAGCTGATTGGAATAAATATGTTCTTGACGTGTTTTTATAAGATTCGTGTAAAATCAGCCGTAACTCAGATTGATGTGATTCTTTTTGGATTGGAAAGCTGCTGGAATATACTTTTATTAATCTGTGAACATGTTGGAATGGTTAAGTCAAGAAATGGGTCAAAACTGATACGAACAGGGCTGCACCTAAAGTGCCGCACTGACAGTTGGTTTTCCGAAACTAAATAAAAAGGTTTAACTCAGTAGAGTTGAATTAATGATAAAAACCAATTGAATATAGTTGAATATTTATGTCACATGAAGTCTACCATAGGAAGTAACGCGCTAAGGGTGGATTACAATGTCAACGATTTAAATTGAATGTTGTTAATGATCATGATTAAAATGCTATGAATCATGTGAAATAACATAAATGATTTAATGGCTTTGATATCCACATTGTAAATTATAATTATATGAAAGGTGAAATTGTTTTCAAGTTAAGTTTTGGAAGGCTTGAAGACGACAAACTAAATGGGTGAAAAAATGGTAACGACAACAACCTACGGGCCAAGGTGAGTGTTACTAGAACCATTCCTTTTGCAAGTATTTGATCAAAAGGACTAAGTCATGATTGGACAAGGATTTACTTGACTAAGCGTTTTTAGCCATGAAAGGGCTACACTGTAAGTGGATTAGATTCTTCTAAAGAACCTTGGAATGGTTTTACACGTTTCAAGGCCTTGTAATAGAGCCTAAAAACAAAGTCCTAAGTGGGTCGGGAATTGATATTGTGGTTGCGTAAATAGAGCGACTCGGCGCAGGTCATATTGGGCTAAACGGCAGCCAAACAGCAGCAGCCAACCGTAATCTACGACCCAGAGTCGTAGGCTACGGCTAACAAGCGACCAGACCCGAAAGGCCAGACCGTAAGCTACGACCTGTGACCGGAGCCAACGGCTGGTCACATTTAACAAAAAAAAATATTATTAAGCCGTAAGCTATGGTCCTGTGTCCGTAGCCTACGGTGAGAAATGAATCAGAAGAGAAAACCTAAGCTTGGTGGACAGTAAGCTACAGTCTAGTAACCGTAGCTTACGGTGGACATTATTCCAAAACTAGTTTTGCTATTTATGTTTTAAAAACGATTTCAATGGCCCAAATTGGGTTTATAGGCTATCTTTAAACCCAAGTACGGGCTCATGGTGGGTTAAACTCCAAGCATTCGAATGGTTGATTAATCGAGTTCGTTGAAATTAGTTGTTGTGTATTATTATGCTAACTATTTTGAATGTGTAATATCAACCCAACTAACCATTCTTTATGTAATGGTGCTAGGTAAACTTTTGTTGGCAGAATCGGAGCAAAGATCAAGTCACGAGAAGAACCGAATACACCCGATCACTCAATAGCTTCCGCATCTATTTTCGATTAAAACACAAGTCATAACATTCGTTTTTTTTTTCTTTGAAATTCTAAAAATGTAGCTTGTAAACTAAATTGGGACTGTTATACGGACTAAGCAATCCGAGTTGGGTTTGTAAATATCAAAGTTTTAATCGGGAGTGAGTTTTATTAAGGACAAAACTTGTATGATTAAGCGTTAATCGTGTGATTACGGGTTAGGGCCTTACAAACATAAACGAACGTTCATGAACATAAATGAACGAACAAAACGTGTGTTCATGTTCGTTCGTTTAATTAAACGAACAAAAAATTGTATTCGTGTTCGTTCATTTATTTAAATAACTGAACACAAACGAACTTCCCGCCGAACAGTTCATGAACGTTCGGTTCGTTTAAAGGCCTAAGTGAGTTGGCCCGCCCGATGTAGCTGATGTAACCGAAACACTTTTGTAGGGCACAATCTGACCAAACATACCTACTATAAACCTAATCACTATTACATGAATATTTTTTAATACCTTTGTTTGAAATCTTTCTATACTAATAAAAGAAAACACATGAGGGACACATGGCACTCCCTCATGAGTTCTCTAATTTTACTATTTAATATAATAAATTCAAATATAATTATATTAATTGATTTGCAAAATCATAATATTAATACATTAATAATCATAGTTGTAACAGAAATCATTAAAAACGGATTTAATGATTTCTGTTATTAATATAAATACTAAAATTCTATTTAACATATTTATATTATGTTTTCGCATTTAATATAATTATGTTTTGATACAAAATTTGAAATAAATTATTAGACATACTTTAAAAAGATCTATTAATTAACCGAATAAAAAATTATTTAAACATTAGTTATTCTTTTTTATATAACATATTTATATGTTATTAACTTTAAATTTAAATCATGTACCTTAAATAAACCCATTTATAAAATTTTGATCTTTTATTCTACGTTTAAAACTATGTTTGTTATGATGTTTGACAAATGATTATTAAGTTTTTTTATTATTTTGGTCATTGTTTTAGATGTTAAATATGCTCAGCAAGTACATACTAATTCTAGATGTTTAAAAGAGTTTAAAAGTCAAATAAGCAAATTATTACACAATGTAATTGGTTAAGCTTTTTTGTTAGGCTTTCAATTGTTCTAATTAAATAAATAAAGTAAACCAATCAACATTAATCTATTGTTATCTATAACTATTAATTTAATTATCAAAATTTAGTTCAATATATATATATATATATAATATATATATATATATATATATACACTATGTATTTGTAAATTAATTAATATGATTATATTTTAATACAAAATTAGAAATAAATTACTAGACATGATTTAAAAATGTTTATTAGCTAATAGAAGTAAATATTATTAAAAATATTCATTTTTTTAAGATAGCGTATTTATATGTTATTAAATTTAAATCGTGAACGTTAATTAACCTATTTTTTTAATATGTGGTCTTTCACTCTAAGTTTAAAACTATATTTCTTATAGTGTTCTGAACAAACAAAATAAAACAAACCAATCCACATTAATTAAATATTTTATTAATTAAAACTAAATATGTTTAGCTATTTTTGTATTATAATAGCTTAATATATATAATACATTTTATATATGAAGAATCATTGTTTGAAATTTTCATTGACTATGTTGTTTCAAGTTACTTCAACAGAGAAATACAATATCTAAGTGGCAACAGTCTTTTCATTAGTAATTCATTTTAGCTTCATTTTCACGCTATTAAATCACGAAATCTTTTTTTTTATAATTACAGTCATATTGAACCAATAAATGGCATTATGTTTAAGGACCTTGATGTTAGAAAACAATGATTATACACCTAAAAACTTGCAAACACAATTAATAACCACCAAAACAAGATCAAACAGCCCTTTTTGAATCTTTTTCTTGGTGTTCTTCAAACCTTTCAACAATAATAAATCTGCCAACAAAACTTAACAACAAAAACGGATTAGAAAAATAAAATTATTGAACAAGATAGAGCATAAACCTGTAAAACCGAATAAACGCAGCAGCAAAAAGTCCTCTTTTGATCTTCGAATGATACCGAACTGAGCCTTCGAAAGACTTCTTAGGCTCTGATACCAATTGTAAGTCCAAGATCTTCTCTACCGGGTATCAAACAAACAATCGGGTGCGGAAAACAAGATTGAATGTGAAGAACAAAAGATTAAAATGATGAAAATAATTATATTGCTGCTTCACCTTGCACACAACCTCTAGGATTGTCTGGTACAAGGTGGTAGCTCTTGTGTTACAACTGAAAAGTCTAATGAAATGTCTAACCTATCTAACCCTAACAATGAATCAAACAAAACATTATATAGGGTCCACTAAAGCCTTGGCCCACATGGCCTAACCCAAGTCCATTAACTAAACTAAGCCCAACTAACACAAATAGGCTTAATAAAGACAAGCGTAAACCTACTTATTGTTTTCTAAGTACTATTCCAAGCCAATGAAGGTTGATAAACCTAAGGCAAGGAAGAACATGAATCCCAAAGTTAAACCGTCTGATGGAGACTGGAATGCTGCCAAGAGCAAACGGAAGGTTGTTCCTCCACAGAAGTCTAAACAACCTGAGAAACTGAAAGCTACTACTCCGAAAGTGGCAAAACCGTGTGCTAAGCCTAAACAAGTCTGGAAAGCAAAGGCGGCAGCTACACCAGTCCTAAATGAGAAACAGGACATGTGCTTAAGAGAAGTGTCTTACATTGACACTTCAGGAGTGCCCAGGACCGCGATGGCCTGGGTACCAATGTTTAACTAATCTCCTCATTTGGTGCAGGGACATCCAAGGAGGATTGTCAACGACCACTGGTATGTTGATAACGGTTGTTCCACGCACATGACAGGTGACATCTCTCTGTTATACTCTTATTTTAAATTCTGAAACAGTGAGTATGTTTCCTTTAAAGGAGATAATGGAGGCAAAATCAGCTAGTAAGGTACGCTCAAAATCTGATGCATTGAATTTTGAACGTAATTGGTCTTTAATTCGAGAATGGTTTTGGAAAAACACAAAAAGATTTTTCTTAGTTTTAGGTTGTAAATTTGTTCTTTAAATTTTCAATTTTAAGCACAAATTTAGGGGGATATACATACCCTCAGAAAAATACAAAAACAATAGAAAATTCCGAAAATGAGAATTTCATGGTGCGAAAAGGAAGAAATGATAGTACATCAGCTATTGAACTGTCACACTTTAAAATCAAAAAGAAAATTAAATCAAGTGTGATTGCAGCTCCATTATACGATGTACTGGCAGGCAAACTACACAACGAACTCAGTCCAAAATTAATGATAAATATAAAGGACTGTGTAACTTGTGGGGAACACATCATCGGCGTATGATTTTATGGTCTTAAATCTTGCGTTGATAGATTGCCAAAGTCTAAGATTTCAGGTCTTTAAATTGTTGATACATCTGGGGATGTCCTGGCTGCCCTTCTGCTGCATCCAAATATATGCTGACCTAGGCACAGTCAGGACGTCTTAAAAGAGCAATAAGGAAAATGCCAAAACCCATAATTCTCAAAGAGAATTCAAGCTAAAAGCACAAATCAAAAGCCTAAAGCAATAATCATACCGAAACATTTGGTATTTGCCCTAACCCTGGTCGGGAATCCATCGGTCTCTTTGTTGTATCCAGATATATGCAGACCTGAGCACCGATGATCTTGATCTTGTAATTCATACAGATGTCAACAATTTACTCACCTGTTATGAAGAAGCTTTGTGCATACCTTGATCGCGGGGGTATGTCATGATGTGGGACACACAGTTATTTCGGTCTAACACACGTTAAGAATATAAGAAAAATATAGGACTTGAAGACGTGTGTGTGTTTGTTTAAGTGGATAAACGATGCTGGTAATTGTCTTGGATTGCTTTCTGGCACTTTAATAAGTATACCAAAACAAATGTACTAACGGTGTGTTGCATTTTGACAAAGCTGATATGATCTTCTTGCACATGATTCTCACAAAAAGATGCAATGTAATTAGTTTGAATTTTTATTTTAATTTGTTTGTTTTCTTTTATAAAAATTAACCATTCTTGAGGATTTGACCGATTCTCAAACGAAATTCAGGTTTTTGAGATTTTAAAAATAAAGTACACTGATGTACTTGGTGTTCATGTATATACTGGACCCTCTGTTGCATAAAATTGTTTGCTCACAAAATTCTGAGAATTTGCAGAATTTTATTCGAATCAAGAAACAGGGGTTGATGAAGAATGAAAGAGTTCCAGTTGCTGACAAGCATGAATCTCCACACTAAGAAGATGTACCTGAGTCAGAAGAACCTGAAGTGAATCATCTTTTGACAATGAAAGTACAAGTGAAGAAGTACCTGAAAAGTTGCCTGAAAGAGAAGATTGACAAAGAAAAGAGCTTCTGAGAATCCTCCTCTCATGTTCTCTTTTAGCAATATGTTCAAGCAAAAGCTGATGATGATTAAAGATGTGAAGCTACCTCCGAGAGAACAAGAAAGAACCCAAGATTGGAAGATCAAGATCTGAAGATTCTTCCTACTAAGCCATGATAAAGACAGCATAAACCTAGGGGGATATTGTTGGGCTAGATTTAAGTAGGTTTACGCTTGTCTTTATTAAGCCTATTTGTGTTAGTTGGGCTTAGTTTAGTTAATGGACTTGGGTTAGGCCATGTGGGCCAAGGCTTTAGTGGACCCTATATAATGTTTTGGTTGATTCATTGTTAGGGTTAGATAGGTTAGACATTTCATTAGACTTTTCAGTTGTAACACAAGAGCTACCACCTTGTACCAGACAATCCTAGAGGTTGTGTGCAAGGTGAAGCAGCAATATAATTATTTTCATCATTTTAATCTTTTGTTCTTCACATTCAATCTTGTTTTCTGCACTCGATTGTTTGTTTGATACCCGGTAGAGAAGATCTTGGACTTACAACCTCTCGTAAGGTCGAATCTACTGCACATTCAACCTTTTGCAGAAAAAACGTGTTCTTCTTCAATATTTTCTGCAAATCAGCCCATAAACACTCTGATTGTTCGAATTTGATGATGAAACTTGTACAGAAAGGTGCGGAAATGAAAACCTAACCCTTGAATTAACAGAAACATGGAAAAATCACATGATTTTGCGTTCAATTAAGAATCTAGGGTTTCAACCTTTCAATCAAAAACTAATTTTTAACGTCTGAAATCATGAAATCGAGCTGTGATTGATTCAAACGACTGTTAGATCGTTCAAATCGGTACCACGACTCTGATAACAGTTGAGAATCCGGTTAAAAACCAAATTCACGGATCGATTAAGCGAAAACAGCTCGGTTTCAGACGGAAGATTCGAAACGAGACAGAAATATACGATAACAAAGTCATCACAGATTCGTATTGCATCAGAAACGGTTACAGACACTGTCATCAGTAGGATAAACATCTATCTCGGGGCCGGGGGAGGTCGGGCATGACCTCCCCCTTGAGAGCATTCAAAGCACAAACTCAAAATCTTAAATGAAAAACACACATGAGATTGCTTTATATAGGCCCAGCACCTTCGCCCCGTGCAGGAGGTCAAAAGTGCAAGTTCGACCTTGACATATGGTCAAATCAACAAGTAATATGTTGGTTCGACCTCTTACTTTCAGGTTCGACCTCACGCTGGTTCGAACCAATCAGGTCTACCTTAAACAACTACGTTAGATCCATAAAATGCCCTTATGAATCACCACAATCTCATGTATTACAATACAAGACTCAACCCTAGTCTATTCGACAGTAACGTCCACATAAAGTGCATCAACACCTAACAAAACATATAGCATCATGAATTGTTTTTATATGTTTTTTTTATTTATTATGTTTAGAGTAGTTATAAAATTGAATGTCATGAGACTTCATAAACATCTCATGACTCTTGACTATCTTTTAATTAAATATGGTATTTTTAAAGACATATTTATCCTTAAAAAGTAATTATTTTATGCATTATGTGTTGTATCTTAAGCATTTAGATTTATACCTCTTAAAATTTAATAAGTCCTTAGGAAATACTTTATAATATAGTATAGATACAGATATATATTGTGGGGGTGGATTTGGTTCAAATGAGAACCTTTTCCCAAATTGAGAACTAGAGAACCATTCTGGACCACACATTTCTCTAAGGCAAAAAAAAAATATTTTTTTTTTTTTTTTTTTTTGCAAAAATCGCTGCTTTATATGTAAGGAAAATTTTTTTTTTATTTTTTTTGTATTTTTTTTCAGTATACACATGTGTATAATTGCATTATACACATATGTATAATGCTATATACACATATGTATAACTGAAATATACACATATGTATAGCTGAAAAATGCTATATACACATATGTATAATTGCTATATACACATATGTATAATTGTCATATACACATATGTATAAATGAAAAAAAAATTCAAAAAAAATAAAAAAAAAATTTCCTTGCATAAAAATGTGCGATTAAAGCAAAAAAAAAAAAAAAAAAAAAAATTTTTTTTTTTTTTTTGCCTTTATATGAAATGTGTGGCTCAGAATGGTTCTCTCAGTTCTCAAATAGGGGTTGGTTCTCTTAGGATCTCTACCCTTGTGGGGGTAACGCCAAATTTTTATTTTTCCGAGGGTCCAAACATATATTAAAATTTTCGAAGACGGCTACTACTATACACAATGTAGTGCGTAAAGTATACGATTCACATGAAACATGTTTTCATGGATATGACAAACTAAAGAAAGGGAAAAGGATATGTTATCCAATAGAAGTTTAAACAAATGCATCTTAATTTAGTATTAGTGAGAATGCCCGTACGTTACCGCAGGTACTTATGTTTTTTAACTAAAATAAAGTAGAACTCCTGTTAAATTACCCTTTTGTCCTCCTTTAAAATGATAGTAGGGTGTGCATGTTGCGGCGGGTAACACAACAATTATGTTGGTTATTTTAAATTGTGCACAAGATGTTTCAGTTCGGTTTAAGGCATAACCATAACTAAAGCCGGGCTAATCTAGAGCCGAGCTTTTTTTAAGATAGGTTCGAACACCAGTTAACATATTTTATTATAAGTGCCAAACATTTAATTTATTTTTGCCAAAAGGGCTAAAAGTATAACTTTCCTGAGCCAAATGGTTTAGTATATAAGTTACACAAAAATGAATGGATTCTTTGGGAAAATAAGGGATTCTATTATAGCAAATTATTTCATCGAAGGTTTATTTCTCAGCCAATATGGGAGGAGCAAAATTGCATAAGATTTTGGGCTTTGAAGGTTTTAATGGATTGTATTTCGTGTTTTAATACTTGTAATTATTTAAAATCTTAATTTTCTGTAAAATGAGCTTTTTTGTCCTCCATTTATGCATTATAATATGATATAGATGTATAAATAAGTATTAATATTAAAAGAGAGTATTGTACTCTTCACACTTCTCTATTTGCTAATACGTAAATAGAGTATTAAAACATTAAAGAGGTGTGACCCACGTATTGTTGCGGTAATCCGTGGTCGACATAATTTTACAAATTTCTAATTTCTTTCAAAATATACTTAAAATATTATCTATTTTAAAGAAACCTTAAAACGTATTCAAAATATACAACCTTCACCCCAAAAGTGCAAGAAAATAAAACGGGGATAAGTATGCTCACAGTTTTGCTAAGCGATGAATCTAACAAAGCTCGTCACAAAATAAAATTGGGAATTCCGAAGAAATCAACCTATACGTATAAGAATACTAATGAATGGAATGTCTTACAAGTCTAAGGAATCTAGGTTCTTAAGTCATTAGGGTTTGCTAAGTTGATTTGAGGAATTAGAGTTTTTGTGATAAATCAAATTAATACAAAACTTGTATTATCAAAAACAATGTGACAAAGTTTATAAATATGATAAGTAATATACTTATTACCAATTGAATATCTATTTAAAAGGTAGTTCCAAATAATTGGGAGAAAGGAATTGAATTAGACAATTAGTTGCTTTAAAACTATAATTGTAAATAATTACAATAATTAGAAATAATTGAACAAATAAATAATAGTTATAAAAATGAGTCAAATATTGATGATTTTTTGTACTATTTTTTTGTGCTAGATTTTTGTGTTGGATTTTGAGAAACAAAAGGGTAAAGGACACCGGGGACACGGTCAAGTTCTATGTGGCCAACTTCCGGGACAAGTGCAGCGGAAAAGAGCAAAACAACATGCTAAAGGAATTCAGATACATCACGAAGATCTATGTCGCTAGGAAACGGGATAAGCAGGGATGTCGATTCGGTTTTGTTACGTTCAAGGGTGTTCGAGATTCTGAAGATTTGGAAAGATCATTGCAAAACATTTGGATAGGAAGTTACAAAGAATGAATCAATATTGCTCATTTCAGCGGTGTTCAAGACGAGAATAAAGGAAAGGAAGAAGATAGGAAAAGCCAATATCCTGATTAGGAGAAGAAGACTAAGGCTGAACAATCTTATTATGATGGAAAAAATTCAGCACCCTATAAAAAACTTTCATGAGGTTAGAGATGTAAAGAACGATGAGATTATGGTGGAGATACCAGATTCTCTTAATGAGTATTCGGATAGATACAGTAGAGCATTGGTAGCGAGACTCTTGAGCTTTGATAGCCTGAAGAAGATTGGTCACATTGTCAGAGAGTTAAATCCTTCCAGTGGGGTCATTCAATTCCATGGTGGCTTATCGATTATCCTTACTTTTAAGGATTCTAAAAAAGTGGAGGAGGTTCGGAAGAAGGCGATAGTTATGACCGAGTACTTACATTCGATCGAAGTGTGGCAGGGACAATCATTTCCTTTTGAGAGAATAGCTTGGTTCAAAGTGCAAGGTATTCCTTTGAACCTCTTTTGTAACGAAACAATGAATATGGTTGGTGAACGATTTGGGAAAGTGATTCACAGAGCAAAGGTCCAATATAATAGTGGGGATCTATCCTTTGATTACATCGGAGTCCTAGTAGGGGATGGTCGGAGAATAATGGACAAGGTGGTGCTTCAATGGAGGAACAAAAGGTTTTGGGTATGGATAATGGAGGAGATAGGAGACTGGATTCCGGATTTTCTGGTTACTTTAGATGCTAAAAAGAACGACTGCGAAGATGGAGGTATACCGGAGAAGCAGGAAGCTCCGGCATCAGAGTTTTTTCATGATGATATTAATTGCTCGAATTCAAAAAAGAAACCGACGCTGATATGGGAACCAATGCTAAAATTGTAACACCCCAACCGATGGCGGAAACATCGGGGTGCCACGTATTGATGATTGTTCAATAGCTCATGGTGAATAATAAATTCCATTAAATAATTTAAATGAATTACATACAATTGTTCTAGAATTTGTAAAACTATACACATATCTTCAAGCATCAATTCAAATCTTCAAGCAAATAGAACCTGAAACATGTTAAGTTGAAAATGTTTTGGGTCAACAAAAGTTGGTGAGAATTACATAGGTTTTTGATAATTGAATAAAAAAATGATGTGCAATTCATGTGTCATGTCAATCTAGTCCATATGTGAGAACATACTAGAAATAAATCGAGTACATAATCAACCCTGATGACTGTTATAATATGATACATACCATACGCTCATGGTCCAATTGAATATGTTATACGATAACAAACACCCACGCTACCTTTGTAGGAGGCACGTATCCGGGTGGGATTGTCAGTCCAATAGATCTATCAATGTATACCGCCGGCTTGTACGGAGTTAATGATTATGCTAGAATGGTGCTTACTCTAATCATGCTCAAGACATAATGCAACATAGAAAACACATAGACACATTGATGATTGAATTGCATAAAATGATGTTGTAACATGTTTCACCCCAAAAATGGTGATAAATAGAAAAGGGGCTATGTAAAACTCACCTTGGTAAAATGTTATATCTGTTGAGAAATATGTTGACCAAATGTATCAAGTATCGCCCTAAAATGAAGTAATAAATATGTCTAAGTCTATAGAGTCTACAAATGTATAAGTTCTAGGGCTTCGAATTGGGGATAATTGCTCGTTTGATTAATATTAAAAATATTCGCCAATTGAGAGAAATTTAGTAAATAAATAACCAAAAATCTTTTTATAAATGTTAAATCTAGGATGGTCACAAGAATGTGTTTAAAGTATAAAAATAATTTTTATAAAATTATTTTCTTTAAAATAGATTATTAAATCTATTTATTACAAATTGTCAAAATCTTAACTTTAATATTTAAAAATGTTAAAATCAAAGAATTAGAAGTTTAAAATTTATATTTCTGTTCCAAATAATCAGAAATAATTTCTATAAAATTTTGGTGCAAAAATAATGAAAATTGAATTTATTATGATTTAATTATGATTAAATCTAACAAAAATTGATTAAAAATATAAAATAAATGATTTTACTGAATTAAAAATTATTTCAGTAAAGTTTAATGTTATAAAAACTTAGGATAATTTTTGTGGAAATTAATAAGATCGTTTTGATATTTTTATAGATTTTTATAAATAAAATAGAATAAACTTGATTTAATTATTATAAATATTAAATAAATAAATTTCAGAAAACTAAAAATTGTAAGTTAAACTTCTTCACTAGTTTAACATAATGTAATTTTTGTAGAATTTATAAAAGTGTTTTAGTATTTTAAAACGAATTAAAAAAAACATACAAATAAATTATATATATGAATGTTGTTTTAAAAAGAAAGAAAGAAAAACTTGTTTGTGCCGGGTATTGAACCAGTGTGGACCGGGTATGATGCACCAGACACAACCACTTGGTCCAGACCAGTGGTTGTGTTTGGTTTTAATTCGTTTAATATATATATCATATAAAAATCGTGTTCTTCCCCAATTTAATAAGAACAAGCCCTGGATTATTCAATCGTTCGAATCACACAATGTTAACCCAATTAATCATGGGGTAAACACTGAGTGTTGGCCGATCATTAAAACCCACAAAAGAAATTACACTTACAATACAGATTTGATCTTGATTGGAAAGTCAAACCAAAAGTCAAAATACGATTAGAATGATAATTTCAGTGTGATTGGAGAAGAATTGAAGATGGAGAAGAGAGTGTGAGCGAGTTTCAAAGGTCTGGGTTGGTCCAATTTATAGTGATGGCATCTGGTTCGTATTATTGGCAAGTTTGACTGGTTTTAAACTATACGCGTAATGATCTTCAATTTGGTTAAATTGATTGCAATTATAGGTGTAATTGATTGATGATCAGGCCGATAATTACATAATCATTCCATTCTTGGATCATCTATGAGTTATTGTTAATTAATTTGGTCAAAGAAGAAAAAGAAAAAAAAAAATAATATATCGCTGCTGCTGATTTGCGAACAGCAGAGAAGAAGGAAAGGCAGCGAAAATAAGGGTTAAATACATTTTAGATTAGGATATACTCAAGGACTGTGTTGTAGCCCAGGTGGTGTGCGCGTTGTGTTTGCTCCGGCCTTGCCCGGGTTCGAGTCCCGTCTGGGGCAGGTTTTTTTCTATTTTTTTTGCATATAAGGAAGGGGGTAGTTGTGTGGGCTTGGGCTGCTTTGGGCCGGCTCCTGGCCTGCTGTTGGGTTAGTGGAGGGGCTTAGATGGAGGTTGGGCTTGATAAGTAGTTTAAAGAGTTTGGGCTTGTAGGAAGGTTTAGGATGGTAAGTAAATAAAAAAAATGTATATATATTAAAATCTGAATTTTTTTTATTTTATTATTATTATTATTATTATTATTATTATATATATGTATGTATATATATATATAAGTTGTGTGGTCGGTAAATAAAACTTAGGCACCTTATGAACGATAAAAATAATATTCGTATTAAACTTTGAAAATTTTTGCGATGTTACAGTCTCCCCTACTTTTAGGAACTTCGTCCCGAAGTTAAGAGAAAACCAGGGTTACAATTGGTCATCTACCGGAAACCTTGATAAAATTTCACACTACCTTAACGTACCTGTAAACTCATGATTACGTTCCGGACCGTAATTACCAATTTACCTTACATTAGGGTTTTGCGTCCTTTTATGACTCTATCGATTGTTGAGCAGGTCTGATAGTCTCCACCAGTCATTGAGCAGGTGGTAGGGCCTCTCCCGACTGTTGGAAAGACATCATGACCTCTACCAATCGTTAAGTAGGTTGTTTGGTAGTCAACTAACTGTCGTACAAGTAAGCAAGTATGATCATAGATATAGCAATTAGTTCACATTCAAACAAGCATGCACACAGATGTTATAATAATACTCGAATTTTATTACTTGAATCAAATAGCGTCATTACATAGAATTAAAAGCAAACAACATTTAAATGGTGGAACTTGCTGTTAAGTAGCTGGAGGGTCTTGATCTTGGTTTAGTTTAGGGCATCTGTTACGGTAATGATTTGGGTCCCCACATTCATAGCATTGACCATAGTTGTATCGATTAGGATTATCAGCCTGAGCAGGGTTGGTGGGTTGATTGGCATTAGGGTTTGGGGTCTCGCGACATGTGTTGACCAGATGGCCATATCTACCACAATTGGTGCACACGCGACATACTGAAACAGTGGGATGATGTCGATTGCATGTGTTACACAATGGAAAGTTTCTTGTATAAGGCTTCTTGTTGGAGGCTTGTGTAGTGAGGTTTACATTAGGATTCCTGGTCTTACGCTTCTGGTTCTCGGTAGTTACCGCGGCCACAATACTTGTTTTCTTGCCTTTCCGAACTAAGGTTCCGTTCTTTATGTGATTTTCATCGCCATTTCCATTTCTATTGCCGTTCCCATTCATTGGGATGACTTGAGCCAACAAGTTAGAAACCAGAGTTGTGATTTGTTGTGCCAATTGTTGAGAAATAATCGTAGCTAGTTGGGCATCACCTCCATTGTTAGTGTTGTGGTCGGGATTGTGGTTGCTGCTCTCTTCTTCATGATTGTCACCACTGTTAATGCGAGTGCTGTGGCGTGGAGACATGATCTGTAAGGGACACAATGAAGTCTCAATGAGGCATGAAATGAATGAGGTAATATAAGGAATGTAATCATTTATTCATTAATTAAAACGAGTAAACGAAAACGTTGACTTATCAAAGATTCTAGATTCTAATAACATATGAAGACATGCTTTAGCCTATAAGTGAACACTCATCCCGAGAATTCCCAGGTAGGCATCCGGGTCCCTTGTCTGATTGGGATATATGCGCAATGCCAGTCCTAGACAGAAAACTCAGAATACAGGCATTCACCCTTCCAGATTGCACGTGTTCGTTATTAAAATCTAGAACTTCGACGAGATCTCAAGGGGGTTCAGGTTAAACCTGAGGATTTTGTCCTATTAGTCTAAGAGTAGATCCACTGACGGAGAGCAACCTTCTCGTAGGAATGAAAGTAGGGATAAGAAGTAGGAGGGAGATAGAGAATAGCAAGTAAAAGAAGCAAGTACTTGTTAGATCCTATGGTTATAGACTAGATTATTTTTCTAATAACCTAATTCCCTATAACCATGGCTCTGATACCAATCTGTAACACCCCAACCGATGGCGGAAACATCGGGGTGCCACGTATTGATGATTGTTCAATAGCTCATGGTGAATAATAAATTCCATTAAATAATTTAAATGAATTACATACAATTGTTCTAGAATTTGTAAAACTATACACATATCTTCAAGCATCAATTCAAATCTTCAAGCAAATAGAATCTGAAACATGTTAAGTTGAAAATGTTTTGGGTCAACAAAAGTTGGTGAGAATTACATAGGTTTTTGATAATTGAATAAAAAAAATGATGTGCAATTCATGTGTCATGTCAATCTAGTCCATATGTGAGAACATACTAGAAATAAATCGAGTACATAATCAACCCTGATGACTGTTATAATATGATACATGCCATACGCTCATGGTCCAATTGAATATGTTATACGATAACAAACACCCACGCTACCTTTGTAGGAGGCACGTATCCGGGTGGGATTGTCAGTCCAATAGATCTATCAATGTATACCGCCGGCTTGTACGGAGTTAATGATTATGCTAGAATGGTGCTTACTCTAATCATGCTCAAGACATAATGCAACATAGAAAACACATAGACACATTGATGATTGAATTGCATAAAATGATGTTGTAACATGTTTCACCCCAAAAATGGTGATAAATAGAAAAGGGGCTATGTAAAACTCACCTTGGTAAAATGTTATATCTGTTGAGAAATGTGTTGACCAAATGTATCAAGTATCGCCCTAAAATGAAGTAAAAAATATGTCTAAGTCTATAGAGTCTACAAATGTATAAGTTCTAGGGCTTTGAATTGGGGATAATTGCTCGTTTGATTAATATTAAAAATATTCGCCAATTGAGAGAAATTTAGTAAATAAATAACCAAAAATCTTTTTATAAATGTTAAATCTAGGATGGTCACAAGAATGTGTTTAAAGTATAAAAATAATTTTTATAAAATTATTTTCTTTAAAATAGATTATTAAATCTATTTATTACAAATTGTCAAAATCTTAACTTTAATATTTAAAAATGTTAAAATCAAAGAACTAGAAGTTTAAAATTTATATTTCTGTTCCAAATAATAAAAAATAATTTCTAAAAAATTTTGGTGCAAAAATAATGAAAATTGAATTTATTATGATTTAATTATGATTAAATCTAACAAAAATTGATTAAAAATATAAAATAAATGATTTTACTGAATTAAAAATTATTTCAGTAAAGTTTAATGTTATAAAAACTTAGGATAATTTTTGTGGAAATTAATAAGATCGTTTTGATATTTTTATAGATTTTTATAAATAAAATAGAATAAACTTGATTTAATTATTATAAATATTAAATAAATAAATTTCAAAAAACTAAAAATTGTAAGTTAAACTTCTTCACTAGTTTAACATAATGTAATTTTTGTAGAATTTATAAAAGTGTTTTAGTATTTTAAAACGAATTAAAAAAAACATACAAATAAATTATATATATGAATGTTGTTTTAAAAAGAAAGAAAGAAAAACTTGTTTGTGCCGGGTATTGAACCTGTGTGGACCGGGTATGATGCACCAGACACAACCACTTGGTCCAGACCAGTGGTTGTGTTTGGTTTTAATTCGTTTAATATATATATCATATAAAAATCGTGTTCTTCCCCAATTTAATAAGAACAAGCCCTGGATTATTCAATCGTTCGAATCACACAATGTTAACCCAATTAATCATGGGGTAAACACTGAGTGTTGGCCGATCATTAAAACCCACAAAAGAAATTACACTTACAATACAGATTTGATCTTGATTGGAAAGTCAAACCAAAAGTCAAAATACGATTAGAATGATAATTTCAGTGTGATTGGAGAAGAATTGAAGATGGAGAAGAGAGTGTGAGCGAGTTTCAAAGGTCTGGGTTGGTCCAATTTATAGTGATGGCATCTGGTTCGTATTATTGGCAAGTTTGACTGGTTTTAAACTATACGCGTAATGATCTTCAATTTGGTTAAATTGATTGCAATTATAGGTGTAATTGATTGCTGATCAGGCCGATAATTACATAATCATTCCATTCTTGGATCATCTATGAGTTATTGTTAATTAATTTGGTCAAAGAAGAAAAAGAAAAAAAAAATAATATATCGCTGCTGCTGATTTGCGAACAGCAGAGAAGAAGGAAAGGCAGCGAAAATAAGGGTTAAATACATTTTAGATTAGGATATACTCAAGGACTGTGTTGTAGCCCAGGTGGTGTGCGCGTTGTGTTTGCTCCGGCCTTGCCCGGGTTCGAGTCCCGTCTGGGGCAGGTTTTTTTCTATTTTTTTTGCATATAAGGAAGGGGGTAGTTGTGTGGGCTTGGGCTGCTTTGGGCCGGCTCCTGGCCTGCTGTTGGGTTAGTGGAGGGGCTTAGATGGAGGTTGGGCTTGATAAGTAGTTTAAAGAGTTTGGGCTTGTAGGAAGGTTTAGGATGGTAAGTAAATAAAAAAAAATGTATATATATTAAAATCTGAATTTTTTTTATTTTATTATTATTATTATTATTATTATTATTATTATTATTATTATATATATGTATGTATATATATATATATAAGTTGTGTGGTCGGTAAATAAAACTTAGGCACCTTATGAACGATAAAAATAATATTCGTATTAAACTTTGAAAATTTTTGCGATGTTACAAAAATCTCGGAGGTGTTTAAAAATTCCAATAACAACAAGTTTGATGGCATTAATGGGGATGATCCTATGGTTTTGATTGGGAATGATTTGACTTCTCATGGTAATAATAATGATGTTCTAGAAAATGGTGAGATTAAGGAAGAGGGGCCCACGGGTTCTAAAGTGTAAGAAAGTGTTTTCTTGTTTATTATCTAAGAAAAGGTAACAAAAGAGCAAATTCAAAAAAATCGTTTCAAAATCAAGATCTATATCTGCGTGGGATAAAAAGAAAAATAAAGGTAAGCCCATTAATAATAATGATCCTTTTGATGTGGAGAAGTTCGTTGGGCCGATGGTTGTTGAGGATTATTTGAAGACTAAAGATATGGGCCTTCCTATCATTAATCAGCTTTCCAGTAGTCCAATTCTTTCATATGAGGATTCGAAGGGTTAGTCCTTTTCTATAGGGATTAATGATGTACGTGACATAGGGGAGAATTTGAAATCTTTTGAACAACTTTTATCAGAAGCTGAAGAAACTGAAGCTCAATGAATTGAGAGTGATGAACGTGTCGAATTGAATTTAGAACCACGGATCGATGCAGTTGTGGCTGGAAACGAGGAACAACAAGACGTGTTGGTCAATTCTGAGGTAAGTCAGACTATTCTCATGGGGTCTAAACTTGGTGCAAAGCTTGATAATTATGAAGTTATTGTTCGAAACACGGTATTGGAATAAGGTAAACAGGGGGTTAAACCATGAATTTTTTATCGTTGAATATCCGTGGTGTAGGGGTTACCGGAAAAGATAGCTGGGTCAGGAAGTTAAAGAGGGATTATGGGATTTTCGTTCTAGCGTTAAAGGGAACTAGGACATGTAATCTGGGGATTAATGAGGTTAGACGATTTTGGGGTAATGGAGATATGGAAATGGAAACGGTTGATGCTTGGAGACGGTCAGGAAGTCTTCTTACTGTTTGGGACCCAAAAGTGTTCAGTATGTGCAAAACTGTAGTGAACAATATTTTTATCATGGTTTCGGGTTACTTGAAAGATGTGGATAAAATGTTGAATATATTTAATGTGTACGCTACTTAGAAGTTGCAGGAAAAAAGGCATTGTGGAATTTGATATTACAGACGATGCAAAATACTCAAGGTATGTGGTGTTGTTTGGGCGATTTTAATGCAGTCCGTTTACAAGAAGAAAGGAAGAATTCAGTTTTCAATTATACAGTGGCTCGGGATTTTAATTATTTAATTGATGAAGCGGGTTTGAAGGAATATGGTATGAAGGGGTTAAAATTCACATTCTTGGCCGGTAAAGGTTTGGGTTTCAAGATGAATAAAATAGATTGATTTCTAGTTTGCTCGGATTTCTTTGATAGATGGTCGGAGGCGTACTTGCGTGCTCTTTCGAGATACCTATCGGATCATAGTCCTTTGCTCTTAACCCTTGATAATAAAAACCATGGTCCGTGTCCTTTCCGTTGGTTTAACTCTTGGATATATATGGAGGGATGTTCGGAGTTGGTGAAAAATTGCCTCGGTAATGTCAAACTGATGGGTCCTCCGTACGTGGTATTGTCTCTAAAGCTTAAGATATTAAAGTCGGATTTAAATGTTTGGGCAGACAATTTTTTGGTCACTGAGAAGGAAGAACTGAGTTTTGTTAAAAAAAAAAAAAAGATTTGGAGGTTTTAGAAGAATATAATGAAAAGAGGGATTTAGAGGAAGAGGAGGAATGGGCATGGGCTGAATGCAAGAATAGAATCAATGAATTGGAAGTTTTTTATGCTAATGATTTGAGACAAAAATCTCAAATCCGGTGGGCTATGCATGAAGATGATAACACGGTATTTTTCATGGGATTATTAATGGTAGAAAAGCGTCCAACTCTAATCCGGGTCTTATGGTGGATGGGGTGTGGATTTCTAAACCGAGTTGGGCTAAGAGGTGTAACATTGTGTATTTTCCACAGTTTTTAATAAATAAAATTTCCATGTTTATTCTTTTTTTTTTCTAAATAAATATTTTTAAACCATTATTAAGTTAAATCTGTGAAGATTATTCTTCCTTAGTCGATTAAAATTCAGAATCCCCAAACTAAGAGTATGAAACTCTAGAATGACTTTAGACTTAGAAGGACTTTGACTTTCTAAAGCTCCAAGCTTACTATGCATTCTTGCTAATCTTGGACAACCTTTCGGGAATCATTGCTATCATAGACATCAACTTTTGCATGCTCACTTTATGCTAAGATAAGTTTACATAGCCTCGTTTATGCAACTTTTTATGCTTGAAACTTTATGCTTTTATACTTGAGCAATTCTTCATATGTGTCTAGTTGTAAATCTTTGATGCCACATGTCATAGACAAAAACTTGTTAGACTTAAACTTAAACCTACATAATCATTAGCTTTGGCCAAGCCAGCGATATACAATTATAGATCTATTGGATTGACAACCTCACCTAGATTCGTTGACCATTTCTATGAGGAGCGCGGGTGATTGTTATTGTTCCAAAATTTATATTATGGAGAACCGTGGATGCGGGATGGACCTAAACTTTGTCGGAGGATTGATTATGTGCATACTATCATTTGTGTTTTTGTTTCCACATGTAGACTTTGATATACACTAGACATATGAATTGCAAAACTTTTGAAACTTACAAACTTATTGCTGGAGTAGGTCTATGTATTCTCACCAAATTTTAGTTGACCCCCCCCCCCCCCATCTTTTCCAAACTTAACAGTTTCAGGGAACAATGGTGCTTGAAGTCTATTGTTATCCCAAGAGAAGATTATTTGAAGTTGTTAATTCGTGTCTTATCATTACATGTAATAATTTCACTTCATGACGTTTGGATGTATTTAGTTTGAATTTCATTTAAATGGAATAATTGATTATTTAAACATTTAAATTGCCATGAGCTACCGAACAATCATCACTACGTGACACCTTGATGTTTCCGCCATCGGTTTGGGTGTTACAAATTGGTATCAGAGCCTTGGTTATAGGGAATTAGGTTATTAGAAAAATAATCTAGTCTATAACCTTAGGGACTTTAACCAGTACTTGCTCCTCTTACTTGCAATCCTATTTGCTTCCTTATACTTATCCCTATCCCACTCCTTATTCTTACTCTAAGTCCTGCAAGCTGTTTACTTTTAGCCACCTACTGCAATCATGATCTATCCTTAGATCTTTAGGACGAACTCCTCAGGTTCAAGCCTGGACTGTTTGTTAATCTCGTCAAAGTCTTTGATTCTAATAATGAACACGTGCAATTTGGAAGAATGAAAGTGTGTATTCTGAGTTTTCTGTCTAAGGCCCGACATTTCACATAAATCCCTATCAGACGAGAGACCCGTATGCCTACCTGGGAATTCTCGGATGGGTGTTCACTTATAGGCTAAAGCACGTCTTCACAAACATTATTAGGAACCTAATCACTTTGATAAGTCAAAGTTTTCGTTTATTCGTATTAATTAATGAATAAATGGTTACACTCGTTGTGTTTTATTGTTTTATTACTCATGTTTTATACAACCTCATGTCCTTTGTTGAAAATGCTTCACTCTCATTAAAACCTAAGCTTTAAAAAAAAGTTTACAGTTTAAATCCATTTCGTTACTTATATAATTTACTTATCAACCTAAATTTCATGATTAAATGTAGGTTTCACAATCACACTTCATCCTACAATCTTACAGTACTAGCCACATGTTTGATCATTTTCAACACCTGGCCCAAATCATATAATTGTCTTTTTTTAACAGGTTACATATTTTTAAACCTAGCATAAACTGTAACCCTATAACCTGAGTATACCCTAGCACAACCTTAAAGATTTCTAAATCTTGTCAAATTTCCATCACCCAAGAATTTCACAAACTATATAAAATACATATTTTTGTCAAAAGATGTCCCCAAACTTAATTTCTAAATTCAAATGTTATTTATTGGCGTAACAAAGGATTTTCGATATAATGTTTTAATCTATTAAAAATCACTCACTAGACCTTGATCTTCAAAACCCAATGTCGTGTTTAAAATCGCCGACTAACTAGAATATTCTAATCTAAGCTCACTTAGTTTGTACTATTTTAACGAATTTTGCTTTATGTACAGAACCAAATTTTAAAAGTAAAATCTTTCCATTCTCAAGAACAAAGTTTAGTCTCCAGATTCTCCATTAACACCTGTTTAATTTCAACTTGTTCGGGCTTTTACAATTTTTGGCAATTACCGTAATCATGTTTTCTCATACGCTTGATTCTAACCATTGGTTCAAACCCCACGATTCTTCTACATGATCTCCTTACTACTTGTGTCTCTTAGAAAACTTATAAATTAAACCATTTATCAACTATCTTCACATTCACCATCTTTCACAACCCTGATTTTACTTCGAGTTTTTCATCATCCTTTCAAAAAAAAAAATCATACCCTTCACCTCCTTGAACATGAACTTGATCTCCATGTTAACCAAACTATTAAAAACATGATTGATGGTTTCATAAAACCTTATTCTTAGTGATGCATGAGGATTTGATTATCTACTATATTTGAACATTTGATTATTCATGATACTTGAAAACATGGATAGTTAAATATGAAATATTTTCTATAATCACACCTAGACGCATTAAGGTTGTCTAGGGCAACTCAATTACAACTCGCATGGTATACTTGATACTTGTTGCATTTACAAACTTGCTTGCACGTATATATTAGGACCTTGCAACTTATGTGTTGAACTACGAAAACAATTGTTACATTTATTCCACAACTGGTAGAGGCTGAAGTAACTGCTCAACTATTGGTAGAGTTCCTAATAACCTGCTCAATGATTAGTAGAAGTCATCATGCCTACTCAACAATCGGTAGAGCTTCTAACAATCTGCTCAACGACTGGTAGGGCCATCGTACCTTCTCAACAATCGGTAGAGGTTCCTACTCACTGACTGGTAGAGGTCTTCTTGCCTGCTCAACAGTTGGACACATTTTTGGATGCATTGCGCACTTTCCTTGAACTTAATTTGCATGCAATTTGATACAAAGATTTTGTTGACTCATTGATATGAAGATACAATCGCAAGGTGGTTGTGCATTATTATACATGTGTGTTTAGTTTAGAATCATAGAATGACACAAAATGTCACACCCTCAAATTTCCACCTGCGGAGTTCTACCGCGAGGCGTGTGACACACCAGGATCCAAGTCAACGGTCACAATAAACGACGTCTAAATGTAAGAACATACGTAAACCAAAAACCATGCATAAGTTTAAAACCAACATTCAAACAGTGCGGAAGCATTTAAAGTTTACAAAAGTCATGCATAAATAAACATAAGTTCAAAAGTTCATAATCCCAAAACGTGCAGATGAGACCCTAGACGCGAGACGACTCCAGTGCGACCACGTGCGCCTATCCATATGCTGCTACCTTAGCGACCTGAGAAAACATGCTAAAAGAGTCAACATATAATGCTGGTGAGTTCACAGGTTTTAATTAAACGTTTACAGTGATCCTTCAAAAATGTTACCATCACAATTACTACTATGCTAATGAGAACGCCAATCCAGGCGCAGAATGAGAACGCCAACCACCGGCGCAGAATGAGAACGCCAACCACCGGCGCAGAATGAGATACTCATACGGGTGAAACCATTACTGACTGAGCCGAGTGTTACCCTGTTTTGTTAGAGACAATATGCACCCGCCCGGCCTCCAGCCGTCGAGTGGGGTTTGTCAGTCCCCAATAGCGCTATCCATATTTCCCCGCCATATACCCATGTTAGTGGTTTCTAGGGATTTTCAATGATCCGTATAGTACGATAAGTGAGCCATAGTATAATGTGATAAAGAGTCATAAGTCATAAAAGAGTTTGTAAGCATGTTTCTCACCCCGAAAGTAAAAACTGTAAAATGTGGGGCCGTGAACTCACCTTAAGTTGCGTATTCCGTTTAAGAGTAAACCGTATGCGTGATATGAGTAAACCGTCTGTGAGGTATGAGAGCCCCAACTATTGGCGACCTATCATAAGATATGTGTCAAGTTAGACTAACAACCCATCGGGTTCATTAGTCCCTAAGTCCAGTCCATGACCATTATGTGTCCAAAAAGCATGTTTAACCGACAACCAGACCACGTAAGACAAGACTCGACATCCCATTGGTGACCCGACATTCCACGTGTTAGATAAATACAAGACATCATGCCACATATGCAATTAAACACTTAATATGCGCAACAGTTTACCTAGTCTAGCATAATGTCTGATTAACGCATAAACAGGTCCGAATACGTGTTACTAAGTCATTGGGTGAATCCCGGGGTTCCTATCATGTTCCTAGGTGTCAAATCATGTTCCGGGATGTTAAAATATACATACAGCAGCATTACACGCGATTAGGAATCAAACTAGCAATTAGGAAAAGTCAACATGTGATTAGGGCTGGTCAACAGGCGATTACAGGGTCTAATCGCCTGTTTATACACGAGTAGGCCTCTCATATAGGCGAGTAGGCCTCCAATCGCCTATAACATAGGCGATTAGGATCCCTAATCGCCTATAGTGCAGCTGATATGGTTTTTCGCGCGCCGAACACTCCAAATCAGATCCGAAACATGTAAAAACATCCAATAATCATCCTAACATATTAACAAACATATTTCAAGCAAAACCCCTAAGTTTTCATCATTCTAACAGTCCCGAATGCGAGCGTTTTCCCAAAATGGCAACTTAGCATGTAAACATCACATCAACATGCAAGAACTTGCCCTAAATAGCAAATATCCAGATTAAATCACATAACCACGTTGTCCGATAGCATCCTACTGTTCTAGCATCATCCTATAACAAACCCTAACATCATTCAAACAACAATATACCTCATATCATCCTTAATCATTCAAAATCCTCCAAATGGGTCAAAATATCAAATATCAACAATACACAACCAAAACCATTCAAACTCCTAGGATATCATTATACTAACTTATATCAGCAATAAACATCATAATAACATAAGAACAACCATGATTCAATCCTAAAAATCCTATCTTTAAACATATATAACACATATAACACATGTAAAGGTGTGGGTTTGTTTAAAAACGGTTTTAAATGGATTTTCAAAGATAAAAACATTTATAAGTCAGGTCTGGACGTTTAGGGAGTAAAACATAATCATTTAAAGGTTTGGGTTTGAAGAACACACCTTGTAATCAAGAGGTGATGATGGAATAAGCTTGAAAATGGTGGTTTTGATGCAAAAACGAGTTCCAGAGGGTGTTTGTGTGTTGGGTTATGTTATGGGACGGCTAGGGTTGCACAAATGATGTTTTGGAGGTCAAGGGTGGTATTTATAGGCGTTTTTGGTCGTCCAGCACGTTACACGCGAGTATGCAGACTTATACGCGATTAGGGAGCCTAATCGCATGACTGTTCATGCGATTGGGGCCTAATCGCATGAACAGTTGTGTGATTAGTCCCCTACTCGCTAGTAACTCCCTCCAATCGCCCCTATACAGGCGATTAGGCAAGCCTAATCGCCTGTAACCCCTGTGTTGGTGTGTTTTGCGCGTTAAACCCCGTTTTAACACATGTTAGCACATATTCACATACCGACAAGTCACATAATGATTGTAAACATATAATGCATGATAAATGACACGTTCCCGCCCGATCACCAATTCCCGGGACCCGAGACTTGCGTACGTTAAAACCCTAATGATGTACGATTCGACTCGACCGACCATGTTATGTGTAACGTATGCGCGACTCGCTAAGGTAGACTTAATAAGTTTTCAAAAGTTGGTTACCGAAAGTTGCCGGGTGTCACACAAAACCCTAATGTAAGCTAAATTGGTGATTGTGGTCCGGAACGTAATCATGAGTTTACAGGTACGTTAAGGTGGTGTGGAATTCTATTAGGTTTTTCGTAGATGCTCAGTTCGTTTTCGAGGTGTCAAAGGTGTGGTGGGTTAGCTACGCTACACCCTATATATAAACACTAATGGTGCATCAGAAATGGGACTGGGGGTCGAACAAACCCTAGTTATTTGGTAGTTTATTTAGTCTTTCTACAGTTAATCATCTCATGCAATCCCAAAACTTAGGATAGATGTCTTATTCTCCTGGTTGGTTCAGATTCACGTAATTCAACTCACATCCTCACCCAACCTCAACTTAGAGCTCATTCCTGTTATCCAAAATAAACAGTTTACCCTATTACCTATAACTCTTGCCATCCCTTAAACCCAAACCACATTTTCACTAACGTTTACATAACCACCCTCAGCCTTATGTTTTTAATAACTTCGGGACGAAGTTCCCAATAGTAGAGGAGACTGTAACATTGTGTATTTTCCACAATTTTTAATAAATAAAAATTCCAACTTTATTCATTTTCTTTCTAAATAAATATTTTTAAACCATTACTAAGTTAAATATGTGAAGATTATTCTTCCTTAGTCGATTAAAATTCCAAATCCCCAAACTAAGAGTATGAAACCCTAGAATCACTTTAGACTTAGAAGGACTTTGACTTTCTAAAGCTCCAAGCTTACTATGCATTCTTGCTAATCTAGGACAACCTTTCGGGAATCATTGCTATCATAGACATCAACTTTTGCATGATCACTTTGTGCTAAGGTGAGTTTACATAGCCTCGTTTATGCAACTATTTATGCTTGAAACTTTATGCTTTTATACTTAAGCAATTCTTCATATGCGTCTAGTTGTAAATCTTTGATGCCACATGTCATAGATAAAAAATTGTTAGACTTAAACTTAAACTTACATAATCTTAGCTTTGGCCAAGCCTGCGATATACAATGATAGATCTATTGGATTGACAACCTCACCTAGATTCGTTGACCATTTTTATGGGGAGCGCGGGTGATTGTTATCGTTCCAAACTTTATATTAAGGAGAACCGTGGATGAAGGATGGACCTATACTTTGCCGGGGGATTGATTATGTGCATACTAACATTTGTGTTTTTGTTTCCACATGTAGACTTTGATATACACTAGACATATGAATTGCAAAACTTTTGAAGCTTACAAACTTATTGTTGGACTAGGTCTATGTATTCTCACCAACTTTTAGTTGACCCCCCCCCCCCATCTTTTCCAAACTTAACAGTTTCAGGGAACAATGGTGCTTGAAGTCTATTGTTATCCCAAGAGAAGATTATTTGAAGTTGTTAATTCGTGTCTTATCATTACATGTAATAATTTCACTTCATGACGTTTGGATGTATTTAGTTTGAATTTCATTTAAATGGAATAATTGATTATTTAAACATTTGAATTTCCATGAGCTATCGAACAATCATCACTACGTGACACCTTGATGTTTCCGCCATCGGTTGGGATGTTACAAGAGGGAGGTTTTAAAAAATTTTAGATCCCAATTTTTAGAAAAAGTCGTCACTAGGCCTCCTCTTAGTACAGGGATTCTAAAAAGGATTCCGGGGGAGATGATTAGTGGCTTGGTTGCGCCTTTTACTAGAGTGGAAGTGAAGTATGCGGTCTTTGATTGCGGGGTTGATAAAGCTCCCTGGACGGATGGTTTTGATTTCCGGTTCATTCGCACTTTTTGGGAGTTATTAGAAGTTGATTTTTTAAATATTTTGTCTTCCTTTCACAATACAGGGGAGATTAGTAGAGGTTGTGGGTCGTCTTTTATTACCTTAATCCCAAAGAATAAAAATCCTTTGGGCTTAAAAGATTATAGGCCCATCACATTGGTGGGTTTGATTAGTAAGCTGATTTCGAAGGTGTTTGCGGCCCGGTTAAAAGGTGTTATTGGTTGGGCCATCTCGGAGGATCAGTCCGGTTTTTTAAAAGATACAAATATTTTAGAAGGCCTGTTGATGGTGAATGAAGTCATGTCTTGGCTAAAAAAACGGGTCGTCAAGCTTTTTTTTTTATTAAAGATTGATTTTGAAAAAGCATACGACAATATGAATTGGAGTTTCTTACTTTCTATTCTCCAACAAATGGGCTTCCGGGGTAAGTGTTGTTCGTGGATTGAAGGAATTTTGAAGTCCACTAGATCTTCGGTGCTTGTTAATGGGTCGCCAACATTCGAATTTCAATACAACAAGGGGTTGAGGCATGGCGACCCATTATCTCCATTTTTATTTTTGATTGTCATGGAAGTGTTATCTAGCTTATTTAATAAAGCGATTATGGAGGAGCAATTCACGGGTTTGAAAATTGGCAAAGAATGGTCGTTCCTTTCACATTTATTTTATGTAGATGACGCTCTTATTATGGGAGAATGGTCCGATTCAAATGTTAAAAACATGACAAGAATCCTACGGATATTCTACATGTGTTCAGGTTTAAAAATTAACATCCATAAGTCTACCTTGTTTGGTTTGGGAGTTCCTAGTACGGACATTAATGGTATGGCTACCTTGTTGGGTTGTTGCACCGGAGAAGCGCCGTTTCAATACTTGGGGATTAAAGTCGGTGCTAACATGAATCGTTGTAATAATTGAATAAAGGTGGTCGAGGTGTTCGAAAATAGGTTGACTTCATGGAAAGTGCGCTTCTATCTATAGGGGTAACTCTCATTAAATCGATGCTTGAAAGCCTCCCAGTTTATTATTTTTCGTATAAAGCACCTAACAAAATTATCGACAACCTTGAAAGGATTATCAAGAGGTTCTTGTGGGCGGGTACTGATTCTATCAATAAAATCCATTGGATAGCGTGGGAGCGGCTTACTACGCCTAAAAAAGAGGTGGTTTGGGTTTGTCTAGTCTTAAATATTCAAACAAGGCTTTGTTGTCTAACACTCTGTTCCAGAGTTTCATTAAAGGATGGAAAAGAAAGGATCATCCTCCCCTTCCCTTCCCTCCTCTTCCTTCCAAATTGGAAAGATTGAAAATCACTCTAAAAACCTCTCTATTATCCTTCTCATTCCCTCCCTTTCCCTCCTACAAAAAACTCTGGAACACGTTTTTTTCCCACTTCCTTCCCAATCCTCCCCCTTCCATCCTTTAATGAAACTCTGGAACAAAGTGTAAGTGGGAGTGGCGTTTCAAGTGTGAAGACCATTCTCTTTGGAAGAGGGTTATTATTGCTTGTCATTCAAGTAGGCAAAAGCGGTATTTTTTGTCGAGATCTATACGGGCTACAGGTTGTTGGGCTTCTATAGTGCGGATAAGCGAAAAACTCAAGTTTTGTGATATTTCGTTCCATAGCAGATTTAGGGGTATATGTGGTAATGGGAAGACGATCCTGGCTCGATCATTGGATTATGGATGATCCGCTTAAAAACAAGTTCCCACAGCTGTTCAGATTGGATTCAGCCAAAGACTGCACGTATTTATGACTGTGCAACAGCCGTTATAAAAGATATTTAAAATTAAAAAATATTAATAACAAAGTGTTTTCTAGATTTTTCCAAGTATTTATGATTGTGCAACAGACGTTATAAAAACAAAAAATAAAATAATGTGTGATAGCGTAAGGCTTCTTCTATTTCCACCCCTGGGTTCTATTTTACCACCCCCTTCAAAGCGCCTCGCTTTGGTTACATCAAAGTACAACGTCAGTATGAGGTTGCATGAAAGTTTGGAAAAGTAAACCGTAAGCGACTCGCTATGGCCATAGAAAAACAAAAAAAAATCTCATGGGAAGTTAAAATGAGATCAACGTTGATAATGGTTTTTTTATATAATATAGGGTTAGAACTCGTAAATAAAGTAAGATACAAATGATGTGGTCAATAGAAAAACAAAAAAAAAAAATCAAATCTTATTCTCATATGGTGGATGCACATATATTAATGTTAACATATGAAAAGTTTAACAATATATAAGCTAAATTATTCACATCTAATGGATTATCACAGGTTTACGGGTTACAATATGTTGAGGTTTGCTGAAAAAAATAAAATACTTGAGTTACGTGTCTTGTTTTTTAATGTTTGAATGTGAGGGTTTAAATTAACTTATACACATATCATACAGTTTTATAATAATTGTTTTGAAGAAAAGAAACAAAAATATCTCATGCTTAAAAGAAAGAGAGTAAGTAAAAAAAATAATTCGAACTATTATAATTTGCATCTCTGGTACAATAATGTAAATCATGGTTGAGCATAATTATTATTCCTATGTATGGCGTCATAGACTAGCATTAATTAATGCTATAGTCCTTTCGACCTATGTAGTATTCTAAATGTTTAGACTAACTGATTGAGTTTCATAGATGAGATTAGAGCTGCAAACGAACAGAACGAACACGAACAAGGCCTTGTTCGTGTTCGTTTGTTAAGGAAATTATATGTTCACGAACAGTTCATGAACACTTACCGAACGAGATTTTTTGTTCGTGTTCGTTTGTTAAGAAAAGACTCGTGTTCGTGTTCGTTTGTGTTTGTTTGTTAATTTTGTTCATGAACGCACACAAACACAAATGGACATTAATGAACGCAAACAAGTGTTCATGAACGGAAACAAACACAAAGAGGCACATATTAACTTTTGAATAATATCGAATTCACATATATTAAAAAATTAACTAGATCCACCCAATATAACCTAATTATACAAACATACTTAGTACTTAACATAATATTGGTAAACATAATGAAGTAGTGTCTCAAATAAACTAAGCTCACATCTTTAACTTGAAGTTTTCATTATTTATTTATTTAAACTTGAACTCTTCATTAATGATTTATTTAATTATTATACTAAAAGCAGGGTTTAATCATCTCATATATACCCATATATTTACCTCACATAAAGTATTTATTTGGTTAAAAAAAATAAAAATAAAAGAATATAGAAAAATATAAAAATTAAAAACTCTATTAAACTATCGAACACAAACGAACACGTTACCGAACGTTCACGAACATAAACGAACGAACAGGGCCTCTGTTCATGTTCGTTTATTTAACTAAACGAATGGAATTTTTTGTTCGTGTTTGTTCATTTATTAACGAACGAACACAAACGAATTTCCCGCCGAACGGTTTATGAATTGTTCGCTGAAAGTTCAGTTTGTTTGAAGCCCTAGATGAGATTGAAGTTAAGTCAAAGATGACATGGATGTTGTTATCTAAGTTGCAATAAAGACCAAGCTCAATATTTGTGTCAAACTTGTTGAAGATGGTCTATAAAGAGTTAAGAGTCTAAATTTACAAACATGTTTTAATTGGTTTACAAATTTGACATGATGTTCTATTAATATAAAACATAAAAGTTCAGCAGCCAGAGCCTTTATCTTGCAGCAAAGTGTTATTATCACCGTATTAGCCATTATAGTGTTCATTAACCTTGATAAGGATATACTTTTATAAGCCTTTATGAGTATGATAATGATTTGTATAAGAAACGTGTTATAAACCATAAAGTTTGCTATTTTGTTTGATTAAAATTTTAGGAGATTATGATGAAGAAGAATTAGCATCAAGAGCATATGAATCAATTAATGTCATTTTTTATCATCGCCGCATCGCGCAGGTTTCCCACTAGTTAAGTTATTGTACACTAAGTATAAAATGTAGTATTTACATAAATTTGGTTGGTACCCTTCCTAAATACTTTATAATATAGCATAGATATAGGGGCAATCAATACCTGAACCTTTAAGGGAAACCAAACTAAATAAACAGACGAAACCGAATCAAAATTAATAAAAAAAACTGAATAACTTAAAATCGGTTATCATTTTTTTGTACCCTTAGTTCACTGAAATTAACCAAACCGTTCACATATTTTTGGTTTTTATACTTCCATTTCATGAACTTCGAAGAAATTTTTTTAGCAAAAGTTTGGTTTTTGTTATTAACCAAAATTAACTAAACCGAACTGAAAACCGGCAATCTAACAATATAAACAAACTAATTAACTGATTGGTTAATAAGATTGATTAACCGATGACTTTGGTTACAATTTTGATTGTGGCTGATAACCGAACTGAACGAACCATACACACCCTAAGTAATGAATATGTTTACTGCTTCATCGCACGGATACCCTACTGGTATGTATATATGTATGTGTGACTAAGATAGTTGAATATTCTTTATTTGTGACTAAATTTATGGTATCTATACTACTATATAGTGGATTCTGGACGGGTAAAATAATCATTTGACATTCATTTACAAGGGTAATATTGTAATCTTATTAAGTTGTCAAGACACATTTAATAAAACAATTAAATCTCTATTGATTAATAGTAGATTAATAATATAACTACTTGACCAAGATGATATTAATTGAAATATCAATTCACTTCATTTCTACACCATTATATTTTTTGTTTGAATTGAAAGAGAAACCGAAGCATTTAAGATAATTCATTGAATTTATATAAAAAAAACCTGTGTATGGCCAATTCTTCAAAGACCCTCCTGTATATCGACAAGAAGAAAAAACATATGAAATGGCCACCATCGTAACCAACCACTCAGATTCAACACGTACAATTATTACAATTGAATCATCGTTAAACCTATTTGATTAGCAATTCGTAACCGATCGACAACAACTGAGTTTGAAACCCAAAACCCACACCGTCACACCCCCAAACAACCTTCATACCTCTTGGCTCTCTCTCTATTTCTCTGCAATTTTCGACGGAAATTCGGCAAGACGAAACCTACCATAAAAACCTCCGACCATACTTCAAATCACCACGGTCCTTAAAAAAATACGTTCTGCGGTAGTAGTCGAAGGTGTGGCAGCGCACAGTTTAGATCGTGGACCATGGCTCATACCGATCCGCTCCAATAGACATGATCGCTTCTGCAGGGGATCGGCTGACAGCGTCCGGTTTACATTTTGACAAGAAGACGGTAGCTAGAAGCCTAACTTGGCTTTTGTGCTTATTAATAATAAACCCGTATAGATGAATGTTTAATAGTATAATTAACACTATAATTCTGAGTAAAAAAATTAATCTGACATATTGGTTTATGGTGATTTTGGCAAGAAGATGCTAATTAATTTTGGGGATGTCGTGTTTTCCTGATACAACTTTTAAAAACATGATGTTCTATGAATTTCAACCATACTGCTTCGATGTGCTTATTTTTATCTATATCTCGATTTAAATTTTACTCAAAACTGAGTTGTTAGTATTAGATTGCTACAGATATTTAGAGTCCCGCCACGTAGAGCGGGTTTCCCACTAGTTACTATTAGTATATGTGGCAATTAGAGGTGATAATCATAGAAGAACAAGTTCGAGACTGGGTGGTCGCCATTTTATATTTGCCCTATCTTTTATCTTTGATGTGGTGGTAAAGGTGTTGGGGTTTTAAAGGGGAGTTTGGGAGTTCAAGCCTTATAAGAGGGAAAAATGGTATATTTAGAAGGGGATGAAAAAAAGGGTGTAATAAAAGGGTGTAAGGAGGAGTGTAAAAAATGGGAGAGGAAATTAGCCGTTCAATTAAATCATACGATGGGAAGGTATGCATATTAATGAATTCAAATACGAACTCGTATATTTATTTGTATGAAGTCATTAACCACTTGAAATTGTATACTCAGACATTACGATCCGTGTAACCCATTTATCTCAACGGTTTGATAGGGATGTTAATATGTTACGATTAATTGTAAACGGGTTGACGGTTTGAACATATAAAATATATTTTATTTTATTGTTTTAATCTAATTTTAAATAAGCTGACGAGGCATGCTCTTTTATGTCGGTATAAACTGAACAAGTCCATTTTATTAAGGGGGCTGCAAAACGTACCCCTTTATATTATTTTTACTAAATATACTCCCCCCTTTAAGTTTTTGTATAATACAAATTTAACCTTTTACTTTCTTTTTTGCTAAACTTTATTCCATAATCTTTTGAATTTATATATATATAATTTTATAAAGATTATCAAAGATCCTTTTTCATAATTTCAAAAATATAATCTAAATTTATATATATTACAAAATTGTAGAATTGTTTTGATGGATCATGAGAACATAAGATTTGAGTTGATAAGTTCGTTAAATTGATATTCATGTGTGGGCTAAACGATTTGATAAATCTGAAAAATTAGAGGGGCAAAGTTGACAAATTTTAAAGTGGTTTTTCAAGAATGGGATATGACAAGTAACAAGGGGAGTACGTTTAGCCCACCCCTTTATTAAATGGGTTCGACACAAATATCCTTAACCATTTTGTGTTGTGTATTCATGTAATAGAAGTTTAACTATTATTGAAACTTACTGTTTTCAATTTTGTATGCCCAGACTGCTATCAAACATTGATGCTAGACCACATCTTGAAGATTATTGGCAGAACTCATTTGTTGGAGCCGTAGGGGTGTTCAAAACTGGATATCCGAAATTTTTGGATAGCTGGTTTCACTATCCGAATCTGGAATTTTGGATATCCGAATTTCGGATATCCAGTTTTTCGAATAGTTTCGGATTCAAATATCGGATATTTCAGATCAGATTTTTGGATTCGGATATTTTTGAACACCCCTAATTGGAGGAGGTACTTCGTACTCACTTCAGCCATAAAGAAGTGATTGCCACATGTTGGCAAAAGCAAGAAATCACATCTCGGTTTATGAAGCTGATGCAGGTTTAAAAGGTAAAAAGAACGTTAATGGAGAGTTTGAACCAAGGTCAAACATCTCCGTTTATGATAATGATACAGGTTTAAAAGGTGAAAAACATGTTGATGAGGAATTTGGACCGAGGCCAGACATATCAGTTTATGAAAATGATAAAGTTTAAAAGGAAAAAAGACGGTTAATGAAGAATTTGAACCGAGGCCAAACATCTCGGTTTATGATAACGGTACATGTTTAATAGGTAAGAAGACATATGACCAAGAGTTCAAACCAAGACCAAATATTTCAGTTTATGATGGTTAACTATAAGATTTTTTTTCCCCAAAATGATAACCGTCTTATAAAATGTATTATAAAAAGCGTGCATTTTAAAGCAAAAAATTAAATGGCTTCCCTACGCCTTGGAATATTCTTACATTTGAACATGTAGATGATGGGTTTTTTCGTAAATTTTCCTTTGATTTTGCTAGTATCTTTTATTTGTGTCACGTTTTTAATCATGCTTCCGTCGATTTTTACTCTAAAATTTGGGTTCACTCATTAAACAAAATAAAGTTTTGACAATTGTAAATACCAGTACCGGATTCCATTTTTTATTTATTTATTTTTTTTTTAAAAGTGAACTTCATTAACGCAAAAAGCAAGTCCTAAAAGCGAGGACCGCCAAAAAACAATTACAGCATATACAACGGATTAACAGTCCAATCCTTCCAAACAATCCTCGAAAACCTAGACAAATGTTTAAACCAAAGGAAAGACCAAGACTTAATCAAACTGACGACTTCCACCACCTTCGGATTCTTCCCTTGAAACACCTTCATATTTCAGGTCTTCCAAATCTCCCAACACGATGTCATAATAATGCATTTCACGATCCTTTTAGCCCATTTACAACCTGGAATCTGTGTATGAAAGTTTAGGAGATCTTCGACATCAATCACATTAAATGGTCCAATCTTGCACCACGCGCCGATAGCCGACCAAACACCATACATAAAACCGCAGTCAACAAATAAGTGTTCCACATCTTCATCATATACTTCACATAAGCTGCACGTAACATGCAGGATGTCTATCTGTCTAGATCGAAGCGCAAGGCGGGTCGGAATACGGTTCAAACCCATTCTCCAAATGAAGAGATTAACTTTTATCGGCACCATCGATTCCCATTTCATAGTTCTATTCTGCTGCACCTCTGACCCATTTCGTATAAGCTGTTTGACTGCAGCAACTGAAAAGCCGCTGTGCACATCTTCAGTCCAAACCCATTTGTCGTCCGAATCAGTCAGCGTGACAGAATTAAGCAGAAAACATACATCTTGCATTTCCGATATTTCTGCAACCGAAGAGAGCCCCTTTTTCCATTTAGGAACAAACCGAAGACCATTATTATACCTCCTAACCGATCCACAATCAACACTTGTTTTCGAGCTTTGAGCTGAAACAAATTAGGCCACCTGCATGACAGCCTCTTATCACCAATCCAAGTGTCTAACCAAAACCTGATTTAGCGGCCATTTCCAACTCTCGGACAGATTAACGAAGGGATCCCTTTACCATGAACATCCATCCTCATAAGCGCCTTAACAATATTCAACCACACCCCTTTGACCCGCTTGTTTACCGGAAGGAAATCCCACCTACCCCTACCTTCATGAATCGTCTCTATAATATTCCGCCAAACAGAACTCTGCTGCGTTTTAAACCTCCAGGCCCATTTCGCCAAAAGAGCAATATTCACATCTTTTAACCTTGTGATACCCAGCCCACCATTTTTCTTGGACATAGTAACGGTATCCCAACCAACCCAACTCATCTTCCTATCCCCTTCTGAGCCGCCCCATAGGAAATTCCGCATTAATCGTTCAATATGCTCTGTAATTTTCACGGGGGGCTTTATATAGCGACAAATAATACACCGGTAAACTAGTGAGGACCGACTTTACCAATGTTAAGTGACCACCCATGGAAAGAGAATTAGCCTTCCACGAGGCTAACCGATTCTGGATCGTATTAATAACCCCACTCCAATGATGACCTTTATTCATATTAGCCCCAACCTTGATCCCCAAATAGTCAAAAGGAAACGTACCCACCTTACAGCCCAAAAAGGCGGCCATACTAGCAATCTCCTCATCTTGAACTCCAACACCATACAAGGTGGACTTTCGAATATTTATTCTTAATCCGGAGCAAATATAAAAAAACCCTAAGAACAATAGTCGTGTTCTTTATGTTCTCTTCGGACCACTCCCCAACTAACAAAGCATCATCGAGTACCCGATTCCATTTTGACCAGTTATACTTGTATGTCTTGGTAATTTATGAGAGCACAATATAGTGCCCAATTATAGACTTATTTACCGATAGGCATTTATGAAGTAAAAGACGCAAAAACTATGATGGTTACATAGCTCGTACAAATATGTGGGTTGGTCACGATGATATATCTCGAGTTATTAAATGGTTGTGGCACCAGGATCCATTTTGATTCCTTTAGATTTTAACAACCTTAAGTACAACCATCCTTGAAACTTGATTCATGTTTTAGCATATAGCAATGTATTGGAACAGTCTCTAAGACTGCTCGGTGTAGGGGTATGGAATGGGGTGTGATACCCCTCCACACAACCCACACCACCCAGGCCTAACGCGGAGACAGGCATGGGGCAACCCCATGGAATTTTCCACTAGCAGCAAAGTAGTTTTATACTCCAAGATCAAAAAACATTTTGAATACATATTTGCTTTAAAATTTAAATCTGAAAAAAAAAAAAAAAGTAAATTTGTATGTTCTTGACCAAAAAGCACCTAAAACCACTATATCCTTCATTTATGATACTAAAAAATCCCAGGCAAACCATGATACCAACAAGGTGTATATGTTGACACACATGATCCACAATATCATAGCTTTAATCAGCATTGTAACAGCATGCAAATGTAATGTTTTAAGATAAAATGCAGGAAACAACCATTTAAATAAAAATCTGTATGTATAATCGATTAAAATCCATCTAAACTGCAATAGCAGCCGATTGATTGCCATGCAAACATTGCTAAACGAATTATTCGTTCACAAATATTATAAAAAAGAGCAAAATTTGAAGACGCCCTTAGAACAACCTTGCCAAGAAGCTTCTGAATAATCCATCAAGCCCTTATATACTAATTTGCGAACCTGTTTCATGAACAATAAAATAGACATACGAGGACGTTATGATAGAATAAAGCATATAAGATATCGTTTAAGCATCTCAAGCATGACCCCATAGAGTAGAGGTGTTCATAAACATTGAAACTGCCCAAACCAAAGCAAGTTAACAGGTTTGAGATTTATACGATTTGGTTTTATTAGTTTAGGCATTCATCAGTGCAGCCGAGGGTTTTTAACTAGGAAATTTGAGAAAAGTTGAAGTAAATGCCAAACCCAACCCAGCATGTTAGGTTTGTTGCTTTCCGAAACCGTAGTCAATAGTTCAGGCCCAATTTTTTTGTCAAAATCAGCCCAAACCAAACACTGAACACCGCCTTGCATAAAAGCAATCTGTTTAAGCTTTTATCGCATTTGAGCACAAATTTGCATCCAAGACAAGCATCAAGAAGCGTTTGGATGTGCCTATTCAACGCGATCATAAAAAAGTGGAAGAACTAGAACCACAATAAGATAAACCATATTCAACACATTAATTATATTAAAAAAGTATGGACCAGTAAGGTATTTGCATTGGACCCGTTACCCAACCTACCTAACACGCTCATGTTGCGACGTATTATAGAGTTCTAGTTATCTTCTAATAATTGCTAACATGCCATCAACTCACCTTAGCTACTATGTCTCATTTAGAGGTCTCAAATTATGAGTGATGATTCTTATTTTATGAAACATACAAGATATAATATAACAATGTAAGATCATCTAACTCCTCGTGTTCATCATCCACTGTTGATTTCAACCTACATACACAATAGCTAGAGACCCTTTTGTTTCCATAAAAACATAATAGATAACACAAGCATAACTAATACATTCATCATCGATGTGACTATGTGAGGGGTACTTATAAACCATTGAAACCTACCGATCTGTCCAAAGCAAGTAAGCTGGTTTGAAATATAAGTACTGTGGGGTCCTGAAGCACAAGGAGATTTTACTCGTTGGTGTCAATTAGGCGGTCTGTGGACTTTTGTTGCTCTCCACGGCGCTTTCGGACTAATAGGTTTCATGTTACGTCAATTCGAACTTGCTCGATCTGTTAAAAGATCATCAATTCCTAATGAAATGGATGCGGCGGTAGCTTGTCGGAAACCCAGAGTCTTTACTTCAATTCGCGGTTTGGTTTTCACGGTGTACTTACCGGAACCAGCCATCTAGCTTTTTTAATCATTTTTTGGAATACGCAATTATGTATATTCATAACCATCATTATCATTTTAACTATTAACAATAAGAAAACGTTTTACACCACATAAGCTATCAACCCGCCCGCCAAACCCAAACAGTCCAAATGACCCGTTTGGTTGTCGTTTTTAGAAACCGCAATCAGCCGTCTGGCCAAGAATTTTTGTCACTCATAACCAGCTTAACCAGACCATGAACATCTCTAAACTAGATATTGCTATGACAATATGACACTATAGGTGTATAATGTGTTAGAACTTATTTAACCTACAAGAAACATATCTATCCCAAACAGTTTGAACAAAGAAAGTTAAACATACTAACAACAGCAAGATCAAACAACAAACTCAGTATCCAATGAGCATAAGCTTACTCTATGTGCACAAAAACTCTTGAAGTATTAACACTATGGGGATATGTTTGGATGATCATAATCTTATAACTAGGTAGTATCACAATTATCTTGCTAACAAGTTTTCCTATGGCATGTTTCTCCAACTATGCTCATTTGTTTCTTTAAACTAACCTGAAAATAGTACAACTAAACCACTTATAGCCAATAGTGGTATAAATTTTAGAGGAGCAGAGCAGGACTCGTGTTACATAATTTATAGCTACTCTTTATATATAACATGAGACATATCATTTAGTTGTTTTTATCATGATTTTATTAAAAAGTATATAAACAATCGGCTTGTGAGCCAGCTAGAGCTAATAAGCGAAGCTCAAGCTCAGACTCATCTATTAAACAAACTTATTTAGTCTCAACCTCGTTTAAACTCAGCTCAATTCAAACTTATAGCGAGTCAATCTCAACTACCTCATCCGGGTCCCTTTACACGCCTAATTACCAAACAATCCTACCCATTCATTCCTACTATCAAACTAGCTATAAAGTGCTAAACATAAACAAACAATAACACATTTACACAAACTAAAAATCCACCATAAATTCATAATAACCCATACCTTATATCAGTACCCAATCTTGCTGTTCTTAAGCACCCCACCCAAAAACCCCAACACCGCAAACGCCAACAACGGGCTAACATCCAACGTATCGAAAACTGGGGGAATAATATTCCTAAACAAATTCAAATACGGGTCACACAAGTCCCTAATAGCGGACAACGGCTGCCTATCCCATGGAATATTCGGAAACCAACTCAACAAAACCCTAACCAACAAAACCCCACTATAAATGTCCAGCCATTTAGCCATCCCAGCCGCCACCACCGTCAGCGGCGTGTGCAGCCGAGCCGGCCGCCCACTCATTGTTGCAAAGAACAAAGGGCCGGTTGTTGACACTAAGGTTTGTTGCAGGTTTAAGTTTAGGGCTAAATTGGTTAGTTTGTGGGTGAATAGTTTGGATGCTGTGATGATGAGTGAGAAGAGGGTTGTGAGGGTTCGGGTTGACCCGGTTAAGAGTGGGTCGGGTTGTGGGGTTTGGGTTATGGTTGGGGTTGGGGTTGGGGATGATGAGGCTGTGATTAGGGTTTTGGGAGGGTTTTTAAGGGAGAATTTGAGGGGTTTTAGAGGGAAGGGGGTTTTGGAGTGGGAGAAGGTGGTGAATGAGGGTTTTTTAGGGTTTAAGAAGGTGGGGTTATGGAGGATTAGGGTTTGGGAAGCCATTAGAGATACAGAAGAAGAAGCAGCTAAGGAAGAAGAAGCCATTGGTGAGATTATTGCTTCAACGGTTGAACCTAATCCTAAACTTTGTTAAGATGTTTGTTATGTTTCTAGAAGTTTCTAAAGTAGCCCTTCATGAATTAACTAATAACAAAATTTACCTTCAGATTTAGAAATGACCCCTTGTACGAGGGTGTGTACTGGTTAGGATCAAATACACAGGAGTTAAGCGGTATTGGAACCGTCTCATCGAACCCTACGATGTTAATTTTAAGGTCTTCGTTTTTTGGGGTTTTAGCTTGTAGTTTTTATAATATACGTTGTATCATTGTGTCTTTTATGAACCATTGTGTCTTTTTCTTATTTTCATCATTGTGTCATTTTTTCAATTCATTGTGTCTTTTTTCTTGAGCATTGTGTTATATTTTTTGGCACTGTGTTATATTTTGTGGCTCATTGTATCATATTTCATGATCTATTGTGTTTTTTGTATCATTCTCACCCTTCTCATTTTTGTTACACTGTGTAGAATAACTTGACCGATACGGTTTTATGGTAAAACCAATGTTTTCATAATCGGACCGGAGATCGAACCAGCCAAGAAACACTAGAAAAAAATTAAAAAAAAACGGGTCAAGCCTTAAAACCCCGATCCGACGGCCCAACCCCGGTTCCATGTTCAAGCAGTCCAACCCATCAACCAGGACCGTTTGGATTTCAAAACATTGGATAAAACCATAACCGTAACTGATATGTTTGATTTTCTGTTTTTAAAAACTGTTCAGTTTTGCTTCTTTTTTTTTCAGTTTTCTTAGTTTTATTAACGATTTGGTTTTTCAGGTTTTAGGAAAAAAGAGTTATGTAAGATTTAAAATTAAAACCTATAATCCAAGATTTAAAATCTTCATTCGATGTTTACATTTAATTCAATGTATTTTAATCTACCTGACCATAGGTAATGGTTAATGCCCATAAGGCATAAGGGGCATTTTTTGACACATCATCAATATAATGCCCCTTTTAAATATATGTAATGGTTATAACCCATTTTAATACCCTTTTAATCACTACTTTTCTTATATCTTTTTTTTCTCTTTGGGCATTATATTAGAAATGCCCGTGTAATGCCCACATAATGCCCATTACACATGGTCTAAGGTGTTGTAACATTGTAATTCGAATATATAGTGGATGTAATAATTGTGCGGCGATATGAGTAGTAAGATAATACATTAACACATTAATACGTAGCAACCTTTTGTGGCTTTGGGTATGTCAAAGTTTGTTAAATCATGCCTAATACCAAATATCACCAGTGCATTATGTAAAGTTTTCAAACCCATGTATTGTTGCACCAAAACAAAGTTGTAAGCTCCTAAGAAACTAGTCGGATAAAACATACAATATTGATTGCTAATAAAGGTCGGGTGTTGTCAATCTATTTTCCTTACAAAATTCGACAATAAATTCTTATTGTCTACAACCATTAGGCTATGCGGTACACAGACGGCACATAGCCCCCGTCCCACCTTTTTTGCCCCGTCCTCCACCCCCACACCGCCCCCTCCCCCGTTCTCCCCTGACCCCGTCCCCAACGTCCATATCTTAACATTTGAGACGGGCCAATCATGTTTTTTCCTTTTTTTAAAAAAAACTAACGGCTACTTTTAAAGCCTAACGGCTAATTTTGTTTTTTTTTATATTTTTTAAACCAAAACCAAATATATAAACCCAACCTTCCAAATAAACCCACATAAATCAACCAAAACAAACATAACACTCTCAACTTTCTTTAAAAAAATACCCAACAATGTCATACCTACCAATGATTGATTCCTCATCTTCGTCGAGCGAAGAAAACCGGGTTTTTGTGAACGCGGTTTGGGAATCGGCACAACTAATCGTGGCGGAGGAAGATGAGGTGAGCTCGCAACCGCGACCTAGGCAAGCGGCCATAAACAGAGACCGGGAGGGTAAGTTTATAATTTATCTTCAAATACATATTTAGATACTTTATATTTTAGAATGTATAATTTTTCTTCAAATATATATGTTAGTAATTTGGTAACAACATACGTGTAGGTGCACACGAGCGATTAATCAGAGATTACTTTGCCGACCAACCGGTGTATACGGACGAGATGTTTAGGCGGCGGTTCCGGATGAGCTGTCGATTGTTCATACGTATTGCCGATGATTTGACGAGTTGTGACCCGTATTTTACATTACGGCACGATGCTAGAGGCAAGCGAGGGTTCACAACTTATCAAAAATGCACGGCGGCATTGCGGCAACTAGCTTGCGGGACGGCATCCGACTCGTGGGATGAGTATTTACGGATGTCCGAAAGAACGTCAAGTGATTGCTTGTATAAGTTTTCCAAGCGCGTTGTCACGATCTACAGCAAAAAATATTTGAGAAAACCAAACTCGAACGATATCCAAAAATTGTATCAGTTCCATCACGAAAAGCATAGTTTTCCAGGGATGCTTGGAAGCATCGATCGCATGCATTGGCTGTGGAAAAATTGCCCTAATGCGTGGCGTGGCATGTTTTATCGAGGCGATCAGGGTCACCCGACTATTATCTTAGAGGTTGCCGCGTCACAAGACTTGTGGATTTGGCATGCCTTTTTTGGTGTTCCCGGTTCCAATAACGACCTTAATGTTCTTAACCAATCATTGGTGTTTAAGGATGTTAGAAAGGGAACCGGTCCGGATTCAAAATTCACAGTTTCGGGGGTGGAGTACAAGCACGGGTATTATCTTGCGGATCTAATATACCCAACCTATTCTACACTTGTAAAAAGTATTAAGCACCCTCACGACGAAAAAAGAAAGAAATTTGCAAAGTTTCAAGAAGCGGCGCGAAAGGATATCGAGCGAACTTTTGGGGTTCTACAAGCGAAATGGCACATCATTGTAAACCCGGCACGTGCTTTCACAACAAAAAAACTTCGTTATTGTATGTATGCTTGTATCTTGTTGCATAACATGATCATCGAAGACGAAGGCCGAGCTATTTGTGAGTTCGATGAAAATGTCGTGGAGGAGAGTACTATTCCGGATGACGAAGCGCAACAAGAGTTAAACGATTTCGCGTTACGTAACAAACACATCCATCATCATCTACAAGCCGACTTGATCGAATATATATGGAACAACGGAATCGACGATTAGTATTTTACTACTTAATTTTAGGATGGTTTGTAATTTTTTTTAATTTTTTAATTTTTAGGATGATTTGTAATTTTTTTTAATTTTTAGGATGGTTTATAATTTTTATTTTAAATCTACTATTTATTTGAATTTTATTTTGTTTATTTGTTAGTTTTATAAAACTAGTTAAAATTAATATTTATAAAAAAATAATAGTAATAAATGCTTGAGACATGAGGTGTTGCTGTCTCCACACCCCACTCATGTCTCAAGAAGTTTTGAGACATCAACAATCCAATGTGGCATCCTACATGGCATGGAGACATGACATTTCTCATGTCTCCACACTCTATAGCCTAACTGAAAAGAAACAAATATTATTAGATTGAATGAAAATAATACGGACACCGGTAACCGGTTTGATGATACCGATACCGGTATTAACGTTTAGTCAGTATCGGTTTATTAGTTCGTTTTGTTACTAGTATAGAACCGACAATCGGTATAATTTACTACATAAAAAATACATATTCTAACTAGGTAGGTTTCTTATGTCACTAGTACTGATACTCGGAATAGTTTACGTCATAAATAAAATTATTTAGGATTATTTCATTAAACTAAAAAAAATAAAGTTGTGTTTTATATCAATATAAACTAGAAAAAAAAAAAAAAAAACACCAATAGTAGCACCGATATTTCTCGTTCGTCACTCAATATAAATTTGTTGAAATTACTAAGTTTAATTAATGTTGATGTGGGATGTATAGTAATTATTCACAAACTAAAAAAAAAATAAAACTTTGTAGTCAAAGTGGAGGAAGCTAAATTGTATTTATCTAAAAACTGAAAACATAAAAACTTTGTGGCAAAACTTCACTATAAAAATCTGTTATGGTCAATGTATGTAGTGGTAAAAGATAACGTACAAAGCGTTATTAACGTAGAAAGTGTAAGAAGGATCTACAGCTATTAGATGTAGACAGTGGTAAGATCGTAATTAACAAACTTAATTATTGTCGGCTTAAACAAACCAGGGGTAGATATCTAAATCGAATCTTCCTTTCAAACGATTAACATTTCCGAAGAACAGACAAATAAATACACAAATAAAAACCGATTTCAGAGAAACAATAAAAAAACAGAGCATGTAGACTGAACGTAAAAGAAGAAGAAATGTATAAACGTTCGTTACATAAGATTTAACAATAACTAGGTTTATTAAAGGACGCGCGTTGCGCGATTTGAAGATAAGTTTGCGTTAACATGTCGTGTCTGGGGTTGTCTTTTTTTTTTTGTGCTTCGATGCGCGCTTTCGTACCAGTGCTCGGCATAACAATCAACACGTGTTTTACATGGACCCCTCGTTATTCGACTCTTAAGTCGAATGAGAGTTCATAAAAGTTGAACAATAAGCTTTTAATTTACTGCTTCAAAATGTCTACATTGTCTATAAATTGTTATGTCTATATAAAAACGAAATATTTAAGTCTTTCGGTTAATATGTTTTTTTTTTGAACGGCAAATTTTTATTACATCTTTATTTCACCTCACCTTACATTTACAATGATTTAAATTTACAACCTTACATTTATAAAGGGGATACCATACCACTGGACCAAGAGGTCATGGATCTTTCGGTTAATAAGTACACCACTAAAAATTATAAACATAATGCCTAGGGAACCAACGCTATTAGTGAAGATAATTTATAACTTCAACCTTAATGAATTAATCTTCATACCAGATCCAAACCCCTTTCAGCTTAAATGTCATCTTCTTCAACGTCTACCCCATCACAGTCTACAAAACCCCCTAATCTTAAAAAAACCCATCTGTGCATAGAAATCAAGTTATCAACTGATGTTATCCTCTCTCTCTCACACACACACACACATCTATTCTTCTTATCTCTCCTCTCTACAACCCCAAGCACAACCTGGTTATCATCACCGCTGCCACCAACCTACACCCACTAACGCGACACACCACCACTACGCCACGCCGCCACAAACCACCATGACCCCGTCATTCCACCATCACCACCGAACACACGCTACCACCATCTGAACCCAACGACCGTCTTACCTCTTACACCGAACATCCACCACCACTAGGGGTGTTCACGAGCGGAGCCGATCCGAGCGGATCTTTGCTCATGCTTGGCTCGTTTACAAACCGAACCGAGCGGAGCGGCTCGTTTACAATCGAGCCGAAAACCGAACGAGCATACTTCGAGCGCAAATTTTCCGAGCGAGCGCCGAACGAGAATCGAGCGGAGAATAATATGGACAATCATAAAATTGGGATGTTACCTTCGATGTTTTCATTGTCGGGTGACAACTTTTTTTGACAACTAAGGTCGAAATGTCCGATGATAAAACTAATATTGAGATCCCAGTGTCCAAGGATGAGGCTTAGATTGAGGCTGGTGAGGCGATAACCATACGTCAGAGAACAGTTGTTGCATTGTGATGTAGGTGTGATATCAAGCAACAATTAGCGATGGACGATTAATAACATAAAGAAGTCAAGATTGTCACCTCATGACTTATTGTTTTACTATTAAATCTAGTGTTAATTTTTTTATTGAGTTAAGTGGGCTGGTTATATTTTGTTTGCATATACTGAGTTAAATCCAATAGAATCTTATATATAAAGCCATAAATTTATCGGTAAATTGTGTGTATATATATTATTAAATAAATAAAAATTTATTCGAGCCGAACCAAGCCGAGCGTACCTTTGCTCGTGCTTGGCTCATTTACGAACCGAACCGAGCCGATCGGCTCATATACAATCGAGCGAAAAGATCGAGCGAGCATTTTTCGAGCATTTTCCGAACGAGCGACGAACGATCCACGAGCGGCGAGCGATTTGAACAGCCCTAACCACCACCAAAAACCCAACATCAACACTGGCTCAACACCCACACCAACACCAAAATACCCACCATCACCGTCTCACCTCCACCTGCTAATACCCACCAACACCGAAACACCCACCATCACCGTCTCACCTCCACCACCGTACATCCCCATCACCCACCTTACTTCTCTCTCTCTCTATCTCTCTCTCTCTCTCTCTCTCTCCATTGCCAGAACCGACGAAAGGAGACGACACCGTCCCCGTGACATCCACATGCAACCACCATTATACACACTGTCTACATCACCACTCCAGATCCGAACCTATGTCATTAAATTTTTACACCACCTGAGGTTTAGCAGGGGAATAGTAAACATCTAGAGAGAAAGGAAAATGTGTTGTATATATTAACAAAACAACACCCGTGGCTAAGGCTATAGAAAGGTTTGGAGATGAGATGTGGTAAGCCAGACAGCTGTGTAAGAAATCTCCAAAAACACCCTGGTCCATAGTGTAATTACCAAAGTGGCATATACACTGTTCAATTCCATGACATTTAAACATATTTGAATTTGAATAATAAAAACTGGTCCAATTATTATACCTGTATTAGACCATTAGGTGTGGAGGAGGCCCAACTTCCATGCCTTGTCTCCACCTCAGCTGCCACGTCAGCGTGGGGTAGGAGCATCCATGAGATGATGCTCCTAGGGGTGTGGAGGAGGCCCAACATCATTTAATGCTATTTCCTTTTTTTTTTCTTTTTTTTTTAATTAAATAATATTAATGTTACAATAAAAAAAGTTAATATTCTAATATTAATATTAAAAAGTAAATATTACATAAAACCATTACAAATAATTAAAAAAATAACTAAAATTAAAGTAACATACTCGACATAAAAAAAAATACAAATAATCTACTCTTGCCCGTTGTTCCAAATATATTCAACCAAGTCTGCTTGAAGATTTTTATGCGTGAACTCGTTATGTAACGAGAACTCGTTTAAATCTTGTTGATGTGGGTTGACAGGCACCGTATTCTCCGGCGGGGCATTCTCGTCATACACACAAATGGTGGTGCCTTCGTCTTCAAGTATCATGTTATGCAACAAGATACAGGCATACATACAGTAACGTAATTTTTTAGGGGTGAACATACGTGCCGGGTGTGAAATGATGTGCCATCTTGCTTGTAGAACACCAAAAAATCGTTCAATGTCCTTTCTTGCCGCCTCTTGATACTTGGCAAATTTCTTTCTTTTTTCATCGAACGGGTGGTGAATAGTTTTAACGATCGTCGAGTAAGGTGGGTAGATTCCATCAGCAAGATAATAACCGCGCCTATACTCCACCCCCGATACTGTAAAGCTGGTTTCCGGACCGGTGCCTTTTATGACATCGTCAAAAATATGCGACTGGTTAATAACATTAATGTCATTGTTCGAACCAGGAATGCCAAAGAAAGCATGCCAAACCCATAGATCTTGTGAACACGCCGCCTCCAATATTATTGATGGATAATCTTGATCCCTTCGTTTGAACATTCCGCGCCATGCTACGGGGCAGTTTTTCCAAGGCCAATGGTAGCAATCAATGCTACCGAGCATTCCTGGAAAACAATGTTGTTGGTGGTGAAACTGATACAATTGTTGGACCTCACTGGAGTTTGGTTTTCGCAAATATTTCTTGCTGTAAAGCTTCACCACACACTTGCTAAACCTGTACAGGCACTCTCGTTCAGTTCTTTCCGACATTTGTAAATACTCGTCCCACGCATCCGCCGTGGTCCCGTACGCTAGTTGCCGAAGTGCCGCCGTGCATTTTTGTAAGGTGGTGAACCCCCTCTTGCCTCTAGCATCGTATCGTAAGGTAAAATATGGCTCAAAGTTAGCCATGTCGTCGGCTATACGTGAGAACAATCTTCTACTCATTCGGAACCGACGCCTAAATAATTCCGCCGAGTATAACGGTTCGTCGGCAAAATAATCGGCCACCAATCTATCATGGGCACCTACACATATTTACAAAAATATAAACACAAAAAAAATCTACAATATATTTACAAAAATATAAACACAAAAAAAATCTACAATATATTTACAAAAATATAAACACAAAAAAATTCTACAATATATTTACAAAAATATAAACAAATTAAAATTACAAAATGTTTAAAAAAATAAATATAATACTTACCCTCTCGGTCTCTATTTATAGCCGCTTTCCTAGTTCGAGGTGCTGAATTGGCTTCATCTCCTAGCTCCTCGGCAATAATCTGTGCCGCTTGCCCCACGATGTTTATAACAAAATTTACGGCTTCGTTTGTAGATGACGAACCCGAAGAAGACGAAGACGTCGTAGAAGATGATAACGACATGGTTGGTTGAGGGTTTGTATTTTATAAATATAGTGAGAGTGTTTGAGAGATTGTATAAAAGTGGGAGAGAGTTTATAAAAGTTGTGGTGAAGAAGGTTGGATTTGTTTGAGGGTTTATATATTGTTTTAAAAAACTTTTTTTTTTTTTTTAAGTCCCAACGGTCAAAAAAAAAAAAAAAGTCCCAACGTTCAAATCACATCCCCCAATGCATCTTCATGGCCCGGCAAGAGAGGCAAATGGTTGCCGCCTATGCCGATGCCGGCCCTGGGGGGCGGTGTAGCCCGGGGCGGCATGGCAACGCCGGCCCAATGCCGGTCCCCATACCTAATCGTCTTACACGGTTCAATTGGAACTCATAAATCCAGCTGGTCACGGTTAAAACTAACCGAAACAGTGGAGTGTGTGTTCCCAATCCAACCAGCCAAAATTTAGGCTCTTATTTATGTATTGGATCAATTAAATGCAGGAACGTGAGCCTGAGTAGAACCCAACATTTTTTAAAATAATAATAATCATCATCATACCCAATTAATCCCACCAATAGCAAAAGCTAAGGTAGGGTCTGAGGAGGGTAAGACTAAGACGTAGACAGCCTTACCTCTACCCCGTGGGAATAGAGAGGCTGCTTCCGGTGAGACCCCCCAGCTCAATAGTGGTTTTGTATCAAACCTTAGAAATAAGACACATAACACTTAGCAATCGGGACAAACTTGAATGGTGCATGTACCTCCTTGTCTTTTGGTTATCAACGCCACCACCTGATACATGATTAACCGTCCGCCATCTTTAACGTTATTTTCACGAAATTAATAAAATAACGATAAAACTTAGTGCAACTTTACTTTTGCCCCCCGAGAGGTACGCATATATACATTATATGTGAACAGCTGTAAGCATGCCTAATTTTTTAACATAATAAGATAAACACAATTTGTGAGGGCAAACGGCTATTGAATCATGATTGTAACAAGTACACAGATGAACAAAAGTCTTTGACCAAGACTATGGCCTTATTCTGCGGTAACATTATAAACGCTAATAATAATGAGACCATTAAGAGCTCCATCAAGAAATTTTGGAAGATAATGCAACAACTGAAGTTCAAAATATGGACAAACAATAAACATATTTAGATTATAGAAACAAGTCCACGTTCATTGTCAAGTTACCTTCTTAATCTGCTCTCGATTGCCCAGCACGCGAAGATAAGATGATACCAACGATAAGCCCGTATAGGGCAAGAGCTTCGGCAAAGATGAGAATAAGAATCATACCCACAAAAAGCTTTGGTTGCTGCGCATTCGCTCTGTAAATAAAATACACAAAGAGGATACTCAGATGTCATGTCGTATATATGATATTATTTAAATTGTCGATTTCAACTGGGTGGATCCGGTTATGTTTTGGGCTGGTGGATTGAGTTTTGAACTTCACACAGCCCGTTTATCTCATCTATCTAGATACATGAGTCAAACGGGTTGTAATCAAGTTGTACAAGTATTAGACATGCCAGTGAGTTGCAGTAAACGGGTTAAACGGGCAAGTTGACATGTTAACATGTTTAATAAAACAAGTCAACCCAAACACTATCCTTTTAGTTAAACGGGTTAAACATGTGAAACCGAAAATAAGATATTTTATTAAACGGGTTGGATATGACAGCCCAAAACCTAACACAGTTTGTGTAGTGTTATAAATCATGTTTCAGGTCGCGTGAGGAATTGCCACCCTTATGTTTTATCACTAACTAGACACACAAGCAAAAAATCATTACATCTCCAACAAATCAAAACATAAAAGTACAAGCAATGTTATCATCTTTTGCATGCTAGTTGATTCTAAAATAATTCGGTCCACCCGAAGTCGATTCAAACAAATTTTGATATGTAAATATGTTACCCAACCTGTTTGTCCCACACTCCGACCCATATTGCAACCTCTAAGAAAAGGGTACGGATCGAAACCATATGCCAGATTAGATAAAAGCATCAGTTTTCCAAGAACAAAAGGCCAGGAAGAATATGATAGAACTCTACTTTTTCCATTAGCGTATACATCATATCATATAAACCGTAAAATGTGTCAGGTCAAGTTAATCGGTCAGCACTAGTTGTCCAGTTTTCTTAAACTTTAAAATAATTAATGTGCTAAATTTGATTGCAACAACTACACTAGTAAAATAACCTATGTTGTCAAAAGCCCATCGGGCGCGCCCCTAATCCCTAAGTTGAGGCAAGGTGTAGGGAAAACAAAACACTTTCCTGCCATCCAGGCGCTCCAGCGCCCTTCGGGTGAGATTAAACCATTAACGAACCAAGAACAATACCAAACAAGTAACAATATCAACACTAGCAGTCAACCACTAATATGCATAAAACACAAATAACTTTCTATAACAACAATTCAAACCATTAACGAACCAAGAACAATACCTAACACCAGCATCACCAACAATCCCGATCGCCATTCCAGCCGACAAACCAGCAAGACCACAAGCCAAACCCGACGAAAGATGCGCATACCCATCAAACAGATAATAAGATTTCGCTTTCGGGTTGATCCCAGTACTAATAATAACAGCAATAATCAAGCCATAAATACCAAGCACACCCGCCATAACAACGGGAACGATCGACTTCATCACCAGCTCTGGTCTCATCACACCCATTGATGCCACTCCTACACCACTCTTTGCAGTCCCATATGCTGCCCCCATACCTATACAATTCATAAAGAATAATTTCAATTTTATGCAGACCCAGAATTTAAATATCAAGAATTGTTTTATGTTTATGAAAAAAGGTTAAATGGTGTTTTTTATAAAATTATTAATAATAATGGTAAGGGTATGATGATGAGGTGTGTACAGGAGAAGACAAGGGCGGCAGCTGCACCGAGGAAACCGAAGAAGGGGGCTGTTTCATCACCGCTAAATCCTGAACTTGAAGACATTGTTGGTCGGATAAAGTGTTAAACGAAAGGATTTTTATTAGATTTTGTGTTTGTGACATGTCCTGTTTTTGGGTCACGAGAGGGTGACTTTGTAAATGTTTTTTGCTTTGTGTGTTTTTTTTTTTTTTTTTTGTATCTTATTATGTCAACTAGGGGCATATAACCCGCGCGTTGCCGTGGAAATGCGACACAAATTCGATCGGTATCAGTTCGTTACAGTATCTACCCATGCGTTGTCGCGGGAATGCGATATATTGGTTCCCCGCGCTTCGCTGCCGAAGCTCTTATTGCGTTGAGGGTTTGGTGGTCGTTAAAGATCGCGCCTCGCTGCGGAAGCTCCTGTTGCGTTGAGAGTTTCGTGGACATTAAACATAACGTTAAGTGACAGTTGTGGGAAAAAAAATACTCGCGGCCCATTAAATGTTCACCAAATATGAGCCCACATTTTTCAATTAGCGGCTGTGAGTTACAAATGGGTGGCGTAGGCCTTTTAAAGTCAAATGTTGTATACAAAAGTCAAGAATGGTAGGCAACTCGTTATTATATATATGATTTATTAAGGGTTGCGCATCTTAGTGTCACTGTAGAAGTGTCGTATGTTTAACATATATATAATCATATCGATTGGATCTATGGAAAATTTGTTGTTAGCTCGTTTTTTTAATCCATTTGCGATGTGATTTTAGTGCATGTTTGTTTGTGAAATGTATAAAGTCATTAAAATTATTTAATACACTCAAACCCTAAGGGGTTATTTGGTTGATTAAGTGTTGAATCATTAAGATGGTCTGAATGGTTAAGAGCTGAATCATTAAGCACCTCTTATTAGCTTAATGGTTCAGCACTTAATCATTCAATTCAGATGCTGAAACAAACAGTCTGAATGTTGAATGATTCAGACCTGAATGGTTAAGAGGCAGATTAAGAGGCTACCAAACAGCCCCTAAGTCTCGATGTAGTCAGAAACGATAGCTATTCATGATGGTGCGAAAGGATGAAGAAACACACAAATCAGAAGTAGCAAACATGATTATGATGATAAAGTGGCAGGCAGCCGGAAAAACAAGAGGGGGTACAAAATCAGAAAGTTAATGTGCAATCGACTTGTCCTGGTGTGGGTCTCTCGTTCGTTCAGAGTTGTTCTTGACGGGGAGGCTAGAGGAAGCTCAGGGGCTCTTGGGGAGCCCTCTTGCAAGTTCATTAGGGTCCCTGACAATGTCGTGGATTTCTATGATATCAAATGTAAGGCTTTGATCGGTAGAGTCATTGACTTAAAGACACTTACTGGTATGAAGATAATCTTGGCCGATCATGGGGTTTGGAGGTCTCGACATTGTGTATGTCGGAGGTCTATCGTTACTCTTAAGTTTCCACGTGAGAGATGATGCGGTGGACTTCCTGTTGAGAAGGGAGGTATGGAGTCGGTATTCACGGTGTTAGATTTGTGGAAAGGCCAACCCTTGCCATTTGAAAGGGTGGCTTGGCTCAAGATTCATGGCGTTCCAATTAATCTAGCCACTAACGAGGTTTTCGATGACATTGCTAGTCAATTTGGGAAGATAATCCATCCCTCACAACACAGTATTGATGACAGTGACATATCGGTGGGCCACGTTGGTGTTCTAGTTGGTAAAGGAGGAAAGATCAATGATACAATAAACCTTAGGTAGACTAACCAGACCTTCAACACTTGAATCACCGAGGAACCTGGTGATTGGGATCTGGAGTGTGTTGGGATGGTGGTTAGTAATAAGGTGGAAGATGAGGTCTCATCATCGGACACTTGTGATGCTCCTCAGCCAGAGGCGGGTCAAGTGATGGCTGTAGTTCTGGTTCCAGTGCCGGAGTCAGGGAGGGACGAAGTTTAAACGAGTGATGCTGTTTTGGAAGAAGGAGAGGTACATATGTCCTTGCATGGGGAAGAGAGTGAAGGCCAAAGGTTGCATGGGGACAATCCAAAAGGAGTTTTGATGGATGATGTCAGTGTGGTGGGGTTCGAGGTGGATAGTGATAAGGCGGCTGGGGATAAGGGCAAAATCCAGGATGTGGGGCCGAGTGTTACCAATAATATTTATATGGAGGATGTCAACGGCAGGGCCCACGTTGGGACCAAGTCTCAGAGCAATATTATATATTTTACTGCTTCTAGTAATGGGTCCAAGGCTAAGAGGGGCCCAATAAAAAATGTTAAAGAAGACAAAGGATCCAAAGCACCAATCTAAGCCCAATGGACTCTAACTATCCTAAAAAAAGAAGTAGACAGGAGGAGAACGACCCATTTGACATAGACAGGTTGATTGGCATTTTTAATCAAGAGGGTTCGGCTGGAGGAGATTTAGTATGGGTGATTAATCTTACTAAATCGGCTTCGGCCTCGGAGGTTTTGGGTGATTTTCTGACTTAAGAGGGGGGAATTTTTTTAGGTCGAGGATCAGGTGCCTAGGGCCGGTGAAGACCTGAATATGGAAATAGAGGCTACTATCAGAGTGTGTGCCCTGTTAGGTGTAGATTTTGCAGATCATGAAAGGCTTGTACGAAGTGCCATTGTGGAAGAAGGTAACAATGTGGTTAATTTATGAATTTTATGTCCATTAACGTGAGGGGGCTTGGGGGTTTGACAAGGTTCCTTGGCTGCATTAGTTAAAAAGGGATCATGTGTAACATACTGATTTCTGGGAGATTAACATGGACCTTTGTATGACACCCTAGGCAAATCCCACATCGGCCGTGGCCAGGAGAGATCCTTGGTTCATAAGTAATCCAAAGCCTCTTAAATCACCAACGCGTTTTGGGCTTAATGCTAGTGGATGAGAGGAGAACTCCACAGTTAAGCGTGCTCAGGTGGGAGTAGTATCAGGATGGGTGACCTCCTGGGAAGTCTCCACTGGGGCGACCAAAAACAAATCCGTGAACTCTAGATGGGCAACCCATCGGGGCAAAGCGGACAATATTGGTGGTGAGAGGGGTCGGATGTTACTAATGGTATGAAAGCCACTCCTGTGCCGTTCGGGATGGTGGGGCAAACCTCATCGAGGACGATGAGTCCCTAAGGGGGGTGATTGTAACAGTACTGAATTCTGGGAGATTAACATGGACCTTTGTATGACACCCTAGGCAAATCCCACATCGGCTGTGGCCAGGAGAGATCCTTGGTTCATAAGTAATCCAAAGCCTCTTAAATCACCAACGCGTTTTGGGCTTAATGCTAGTGGGTGAGAGGAGAACTCCACAGTTAAGCGTGCTCAGGTGGGAGTAGTATCAGGATGGGTGACCTCTTGGGAAGTCTCCACCGGGGCGACCAAAAACAAATCCGTGAGCTCTGGATGGGCAACCCATCGGGGCAAAGCGGACAATATTGGTGGTGAGAGGGGCCGGATGTTACATCATGGGGTGGATTTTTTTTTTGTTCAAGAAACGAAGGCCGAAGATTTGTTGAGATTTGATTGGAAAAGTATCTGGGGGAACAACAATTTTGGTCTGGAGTTTCTGGGATCTATGGGTCAATCTGGAGGTTTGTTAAGTATTTGGGATAAGGGGCTGTTTTCGAGGTCTTCCTCTATTAAGGTGCAAATTTTTCTGCTTGTTTCGGGGAATCTCAAGGGTAGTAATGAGATGATCAACATTATGAACGTGTATGCTCCGCAAGTGGTTGAGGCCAAAAGAGTTCTGTAGGACTCCATAGAGTCTCTTGTGTCCTCTTCTATGGGGATATGGGTTATTTTGGGAGATTTCAACGTTGTCCGTTTTCCAACCGAGAGATAAGGGTCGGTGTTCAAAAACTCGTGTACTAGAAACTTCAATACCTTCATTCATAACACTGGATTGTTGGAGTATTCTATGAAAGACAAGAAGTTCACTTGTATCCGGGATTCCGGTAAAAAGTTGAGTAAAATTGACTGGTTCTTGGTCTGCTCTACTTTTTTCAATAAGTGGTCGGACGCATGCTTGCGTGCCTTGCCAAGTTCCTTCTCGGATCATTGTCCGCTATTGCTAACTACGGTTTTCAAAAACTTCGGCCGGAGACCCTTTAGAATTTTCAACTCTTTGTTATCGAAAGCCGGGTTTGAAGAAGTCGTGTGCTCAGCGGCGGTGGTCGAAGATGTTGATGTTCCCCCGGATGTTTTTTGATGAAGAAGTTTGCTCAGATTCAGAGTAGGATTAAAAGTTGGAAAGAAATATGGATAAGATTGATTGTCAAGAGGAGGACTGCGCTAGAGTCGATATCGAGAGGTTAGAGATGGAGATGGAAAATAGGGGCCTTACGGAGGAAGAGGGATGGATTTACGCGGAAAGTCTTAAGGTGTTAAAGTGTGACATCCGTCACCTACATCTTTAATCAATTGCCAAATTTTAGTCCCTATACTTTTCAATGTTTTTTGAATTTATTAAAACATGAGTTACTTTTAAATCAAAAATTTAAACTTTACTGAATGTGAGAATTTCTTTGTCAAAACTTACGAAATACAAACTTGATTAGTTATTTGATAAGTTTCAAGAATAAAAAGTTACGTTTTTAAAAACCTTTAGGTAAGTGAGTTAACATGGGTTAACTTTTATGAAGGAAAACACTAACCAAATTAGTATACAACTAACAAACTAACTACAGGGGCTGTTCTGTCATTCTTGAAAGTTTAAAAAAAATAATAAAAACTCCTCCCCTCTTCTGCTATGTCCGATCAGAATTCCGGTCACCGGAATAAAATCCGGCGACATTTAATATCGGGTTTTAATGATTTTTACTCGGTCTTAATCACTACAATGCGCATCTCCATCAATTACGAATCAGTTACAAGGTTTATTACGCCCATTAACGAGTTTAATCATGGTTTTAATTCGAATTTTTGTGTGTAACCGATCGGACTTTATGATATCTTCAAAAAATGCCACTCACTCGTCCATTATATAAAGTCATTGTCTTCATTTCATTCCTGCACTTTAATCGCTCCAAAACCACCAAAAATCGCCTCAATTCGTCGCTGAAAAGCTGCTCAATTTGCGATTTATATTTCGGCTCTTGAAGCTTCACTTTCGACTAAGATTCGTGCTTGTAAGTCCCAAATTATTATGCCGTTTTACTCTTTATATCATGCTCTACGAAAGCCCCTTATAACAGTTATGAATCGGCTCTGTATTTTGGTTATTAGATTTAGGGCTAGGGTTAGGGTTTTGGCTTGAAGAATTGGGGAAGAAGATGACTCTTAAGAATAAGTTAAATACATTTTTGTTTGAGTAAAATCTATAACATGGTGGCTTGGTCTATTGGTTGGGTGTGTGGCATACACAACAAAGGTCAGGGGTTCGAACCCCATGACCAGCATTTTTTCCTTTTGACTTTAGGTTGTATTATTTTTGTTATTATCTTAATTATAAATAATCATTTATAATCCACATAAATCTATAATATTCATAATAAATTCATTTTTGCTCCAAAAATTATTAAAATTTAGGAGTAGCTTCTTGACACCTCATAGAAAATTATCCCACTTTTAGTTTCTGAAAAATATTTTATTTTTATATTTTTATTGAATTAAATTGTTTTTAATCATATTTAATTGATTAAAAAAATTCTTTTTAATGATTTTAATCTCAAAATTTTTTGATAAATTATTTTTAATGATTATGAACTAAAATAAAAATATTTGGTTCAGAAAACATTTATTTCTATTAATTTCTCTATTTTTAATCATTTAAACATGATTTAATATCATTAAATCAGTTTTAAATATAAATAATTTTATAAAAATTATGGGAAAATTATTTTCATTAATTTACACCAAAAATCATCCATTTTCTATAAAAATAGCATTTTTGGATCATGTCTTGAATTATTAGTCTTATTTGTGATTAATTAGACACAATTAATAATTTATTTATTTGTACTATTAAATATCTATTTTATGAATACTTTTCTTATAAAATAGAAATGTTTTATGTTTGAAAATCTTATTTACCATTTGTAGATCTTTGTGAAACACATAATTATTTATTTATACATTTATAATTATTGCATTTATTTATAATAATTAGTTAAAGTAATTAACTAAATTATTTTGTCATAATTATTCAAATATATTTTGATCTAAATATTTAATTGGTAATAATTATATTACCTAAATCATATTTACAAACTTTGGTATATTATTTTTTTTAATATACAACTTTTATAGTAATTCGACTTATCATAAAAACTTTAATTCCCCAAATCGACGTAGCAAACCCTAATGCCTTAGACCCTAGATACCTTAGACTTTTAGACTTTACCTTACTGGTATTCATATATGTTATAGGTTGAATTCCTCGGAATTCTCACTACTTAGCTCACAACCGCTTAAGTGGATTGCGATCGTTTTCGCAAACTGTGAGTATATCTTTCCCCCTTTTACTGTTTTACTATTCTGGGGTGACTCATGTACTTACTATCAATTTTCTATTTCATCTTACTAAAATAGCAATTCTATTGTGTGTTTGCTTTTGTCATTTCATGTATCTATGACCTATCAAATCATTAACCGTTGCGGCCTGGCATTTCAATGAATAGTACTATGGTATATACCCTTGTGACTCTGTTGAGAGTCCTCGTCATTGCTATGTATTACATTACTACTAGCGCATACTATATATATCTGCTTTCCTTTCATAGGGTTGATTTGACCCGGATACCACTTATTTCATTTTGCCAAATAACACATGAATTGCTAAATTTTACTTTACTATATATATCAAACGGATGTACTCACCAATACATTATATGTGTTGACGAAATTATTTTGTACATGTTTCAGGTGACGTTTGATCTTACATGCTTTCACACTTAGGCTGGACCTAGTGCTTAAATAAAAGATTGAATATTTATTTATCTATGTTTTAGATTTCTATTAAGACTTTTGTATTTCCTTTTTGGATAATGAAAGTTTGTTTGCTATTAATATTTACAATTTAGTCCATGTGCTATTGAACAATCGTCACTACGTGACACCTCGATGTTTCCGCCATCGGTTGGGGTGTTACAGATTGGTATCAGAGCCATGGTTATAGGGAATTAGGTTATTAGTAAATGCTTTTGACCTAGACTATAACTAAGCTACCCTTTATATGCTTTCTTTTATCCTCATATTTCTTTAGATAGATTTTCTCCTTTTACTTTTCATTATACTCGAAGAAGATTTTATTCTACAAATGAAACGAAAACACCAAGTTAGGAGTGATATCCATACCTTGGTGAATAGTTTCACTCCTTATATGTTTTATTTATTTATTTTATTTATCTTGGAATATTTTCCTTTCGAGATAGGAGACGTCCAAATCTCAAGGAATCTATCCCTCCAAAAGAAACTTAAATTCCTAAGCTAGGAGTGATATCCTTAACTTAGTGACCAGTTTCACTCCATCGTATTTTTATTTTTTTTGAAAGTATATCTTTGAGTTAGGGGTGAAATCCACATCTCAAGGATATATTTCCACATCTCAAAAATCCACTTGAGTTTTGTAATTTATTTGTGACGGGGCACGTGCAATTTGGAAGGGTGAGCGCCTATATTCTGAGTTTTCTGTCTAGGCCTGGCATTTCGCATAAATCCCAATCAGACGAGGGACCCGTATGCCGACCTGGGAACTCTCGGGATGAGCATTCACTTATAGGCTAAAGTACGCCCCCACAAGTCACTAATAATATTTCAATTACTTTAGTCAGTCAACAGTTTCTTTGGAAACACTCTTATATCTCGTTTTATACTTGGTATTGTTTTTCATTTGAAGTCTTATCATGATTTTCTTTATGATATTCATAAATTTTCTTATATCAAATTTATAATTACTATGTCTCATGTTATGTGTTACTTGTCTTAATATAAACTATAACATTTCCAAGATTTTTTTTTTGGAATCAAATCTCATATTTATCGTTGCACTTTTGTAGATGTCTGATCGCGAATCTCGTAAGAGAGCCTCGAAGCGTCAGGCTAAACTGAAATCTGATCGTCGTATTGCGACCATGCTTAATGACAAGTTGGAAACACTTGTTCCTAACATCATTAATGCTATTATTCCAAACCTTAACCTGAACGGTAGCTCGAATGGGAACTCTAACGGGAATGCAAGTGGAAATGGTGGGCTAGTGAGAATAAGTGCACTTTCAAGCACTTCAACTCTTGCCATCCCAACAAGTTTAATGGCACTAAGGGAGCCGCTGGGTTACTTGAATGGTTCGAAAGTATGGAGAATACGTTCATTAATAGCGACTGTCCAGCCAACTTACGTGTTCGTCATGCCACGGGTGTTCTTCAAAAAAGAGCGCTTACTTGGTGGAATGGTGAAAAACATGCTCGAGGGACGGAAGCTGCTTTAGCTATGTCTTGGGATGATTTCAAAATTGCTATGACCACTGAGTTCTGTCCTCGTAGCGAGATGAAGAAATTGGAGGATGAGTTCTATCATCTCAAACAGGATAGTGGAAACAATGTTCCCTACAACAATCGTTACCACGAGTTGAGCTTACTGATTCCTCGTATGGTGACCCCGCTACCCTTAGCCATTGAGAAGTATATTGAGGGACTGCCACCTCAGATCCATGATACAGTTATGGGAAGTAAACCTGCTACTGTAGAGGATGTCATTCGTCTTGCAGCATCACTTACTGACAAGGATGTCAAGGATGGTACTCTAACTCGTAAGGGTACTAAAAGGACTACTGAAACCACTTCAACCCCTGCTACCACTGAACCATCTCAAGCAAACTCTGTCTCTACCTCTAGTTCCAATAAGAAACGAAAAGGTGGAAACCAGAACTATGTTGTTGTTACACCCCTTAACCAGGTTCCTGTTGCAAACACATCTACTGCACCCCAAACTCAAAAGGTTCAGGGAAACTATTCGGGTTCGTATCCTAAATGCACTTCATGCAACTTTCACCATCCAACTACTCGACCCTGCTATAAATGTGACACTTGCGGCAAAGCAGGCCACACTGCTTCTCACTGTCGGGAAACTGAACCTGGGAATGCTCAAAACCAGAGGACTGGTCAACCCAGAACTTTCTATGCTTGTGGTGATCCTAACCACAGGCAAGATAGGTGCCCTCATTTAACTGCTTTTATTCAGTCTCGTCAGCAAACCCCAGCAGTCCCAGCAGTTCCAGCAATACAAGCAGCTCCAGCTCGTGGTCGTGCTTTCAACATCAATGCTAACCAAGATCAAGCTACCAACGACATTGTCAATGGTACATTTCTTATTACTAACTTATATGTTTCGATTTTGTTAGTACCAGCACGGATAGGAGTTTTTGTCTCGTTAGAATTTGAACCTTTACTTGCTCGTGATCGTTCTCGTCTTACCCATCCTTTCGCTGTGGAGGTTGTTAATGGCAATCTTATTCTTATAAAATCTATGCTCCATAATTGCACGTTGAACCTAAATGATTATACTTTTCCGTGGATCTTATATCTGTATTTAGGAACCTTATGAATCGCGTTTGTAAACCTTTCTTGGACCAATTCGTAATTGTTTTTCATCGATAACATACTCACATATACCACATCTAGAAACCTTCACTTGAAAGAAATTTCGCGACGAAATTTTCAAAAGTAGGGGAGACTGTGACATCCGTCACCTACATCTTTAATCAATTGCCAAATTTTAGTCCCTATACTTTTCAATGTTTTTGAATTTATTAAAACATGAGTTACTTTTAAATCAAAAATTTAAACTTTACTGAATGTGAGAATTTCTTCGTCAAAACTTACGAAATACAAACTTGATTAGTTATTTGATAAGTTTCAAGAATAAAAAGTTACGTTTTTAAAAACCTTTAGGTAAGTGAGTTAACATGGGTTAACTTTTATGAAGGAAAACACTAACCAATTAGTATACAACTAACAAACTAACTACAGGGGCTGTTCTGTCATTCTTGAAAGTTTAAAAAAAATAATAAAAACTCCTCCCTTTTCTGCTATGTCCGATCAGAATTCCGGTCACCGGAATAAAATCCGGCGACATTTAATATCGGGTTTTAATGATTTTTACTCGGTCTTAATCACTACAATGCACATCTCCATCAATTACGAATCAGTTACAAGGTTTATTACACCCATTAACGAGTTTAATCATGGTTTTAATTCGAATTTTTGTGTGTAACCAATCGGACTTTATGATATCTTCAAAAAACGCCACTCACTCGTCCATTATATAAAGTCATTGTCTTCATTTCATTCCTGCACTTTAATCGCTCCAAAACCACCAAAAATCGCCTCAATTCGCCACTGAAAAGCTGCTCAATTTGCGATTTATATTTCGGCTCTTGAAGCTTCACTTTCGACTAAGATTCGTGCTTGTAAGTCCCAAATTATTATGCCGTTTTACTCTTTATATCATGCTCTACGAAAGCCCCTTATAACAGTTTTGAATCGGCTCTGTATTTTGGTTATTAGATTTAGGGCTAGGGTTAGGGTTTTGGCTTGAAGAATTGGGGAAGAAGATGACTCTTAAGAATAAGTTAAATACATTTTTGTTTGAGTAAAATCTATAACATGGTGGCTTGGTCTATTGGTTGGGTGTGTGGCATACACAGCAAAGGTCAGCGGTTCGAACCCCATGACCAGCATTTTTTCCTTTTGACTTTAGGTTGTATTATTTTTGTTATTATCTTAATTATAAATAATCATTTATAATCCACATAAATCTATAATATTTATAATAAATTCATTTTTGCTCCAAAAATTATGAAAATTTAGGAGTAGCTTCTTGACACCTCATAGAAAATTATCCCACTTTTAGTTTCTGAAAAATGTTTTATTTTTATATTTTTATTGAATTAAATTGTTTTTAATCATATTTAATTGATTAAAAAAAATTCTTTTTTTAATGATTTTAATCTCAAAATTTTTTGATAAATTATTTTTAATGATTATGAACTAAAATAAAAATATTTGGTTCAGAAAACATTTATTTCTATTAATTTCTCTATTTTTAATCATTTAAACATGATTTAATATCATTAAATCAGTTTTAAATATAAATAAGTTTATAAAAATTATGGGAAAATTATTTTCATTAATTTACACCAAAAATCATCCATTTTCTATAAAAATAGCATTTTTGGATCATGTCTTGAATTATTAGTCTTATTTATGATTAATTAGACATAATTAATAATTTATTTATTTGTATTATTAAATATCTATTTTATGAATACTTTTCTTATAAAATAGAAATGTTTTATGTTTGAAAATCTTATTTACCATTTGTAGATCTTTGTGAAACACATAATTATTTATTTATAATAATTAGTTAAAGTAATTAACTAAATTATTTTGTCATAATTATTCAAATATATTTTTATCTAAATATTTAATTGGTAATAATTATATTACCTAAATCATATTTACAAACTTTGGTATACTATTTTTTAATATACAACTTTTATAGTAATTCGACTTATCATAAAAACTTTAATTCCCCAAATCGACTTAGCAAACCCTAATGCCTTAGACCCTAGATACCTTAGACTTTGTAGAATTTACCTTACTGGTATTCATATACGTTATAGGTTGAATTCCTCGGAATTCTCACTACTTAGCTCACAATCGCTTAAGTGGATTGCGATCATTTTCGCAAACTGTGAGTATATCTTTCCCCTTTTTACTGTTTTACTATTCTGTGGTGACTCATGTACTTACTATCAATTTTCTATTTCATCTTACTAAAATAGCAATTCTATTGTGTGTTTGCTTATGTCATTTCGTGTATCTATGACCTGTCAAATCATTAACCGTTGCGGCCTGACATTTCAATGAATAGTACTATGGTATATACCCTTGTGACTCTGTTGAGAGTCCTCGTCATTGTTATGTATTACATTACTACTAGCGCATACTATATATATCTGCTTTCCTTTCATAGGGTTGATTTGACCCGGATACCACTTATTTCATTTTGCCAAATAACACATGAATTGCTAAATTTTACTTTACTATATATATCAAACGGATGTACTCACCAATACATTATATGTGTTGACGAAATTATTTTGTACATGTTTCAGGTGACGTTTGATCTTACATGCTTTCACGCTTAGGTTGGACCTAGTGCTTAAATAAAAGATTGAATATTTATTTATCTATGTTTTAGATTTCTATTAAGACTTTTGTATTTCCTTTTTGGATAATGAAAGTTTGTTTGCTATTAATATTTACAATTTAGTCCATGTGCTATTGAACAATCGTCACTACGTGACACCTCGATGTTTCCGCCATCGGTTGGGGTGTTACATAAAGGAATTAGAGTCTTGTAAGCAGTCCGATATCAAGCAGCGGTCCACATGGGCATTAGATGTTGACGAAAACTCTCGATTCTTCCATGGTGTTGTTAATTGTAGAAGGGCTAGTAATAACATCTCGGGGCTCATGTTAGGACAAAAAGGATTGGTGAAACCACTTTTGCAAACCTATGTCTAATTCACTTCTGTCAAATTATTCTAAGTATAGAACTACTGAAGAAAGAAGACCAAACAGCTGAAGAAGGATTCTACAAGTACTGAAGAAGAAATACATCAGAAGTTCTGAAGTCCAAACCAGACATATCACTGAAGAACTACTGAAGACAAACTACTCATCAGAAGTTTGTCATTCATCAGCACTTGTTCAAGAATCTTTTCCACCGTCTTATGTTTCAGTAGTTTATTAGTTTATTATTACTTTTACTTTTTGTACAAGTTCCAAGATTGCAAATTGTTGCAACTTGCCTCTGAACTTGCTTTTTGGCAAGGTTCATGTATTTGTAAAGTCTATATGTAGATGGGTTCATCCCTCTGTTTTAGACATTGATTTTTAATACAAGAGATCCTTCAAAGCTTATCATTGTTATTACCATTTCATTCACTGAGAATCTGTTTAAGTGTTCATTCTCATTCATTGCTTAGATTCTCATTAAATACTTGTCTTTAGTTTTTATCAAACATCCAGGGGGAGTAATAACTCCTATTGATAAGTGTAGCTCTAAACTCATATCATTCCGCTGTGCTATCACTGATTAAGAACTTGCTAAACACCTAAGTGTTCACTAGCAAGTTCATACAAAGAGCAATACTGATCCAACAATTGGTATCAGAGCCCTGGTTTATCTGATCACATATCAATCTAACACATTGAGAATCAGACACAGGCTCTTATAAGCTCACTTTTATCAACATCCATCACTTTAAGAGATATTTGACAAATCAATACTCTTTAAAATGGATCCTCATAATACTAGTTCTGCCAATAAACCTGCTATGCTAGTAAGAAATGAATATAACATCTGGCAAAGGAGAATGGCACATACCTTATCACAGACCAACACAGGTTGCTGGAAATCTGTGATATATGGTCCTCATAAACCAGTAAATATCAATCTTGAAACTAAAGAAGAAATTCCAAAAGACCCAAAAGACTATACAGATGATGATTTCCTAAAACTTGAGCTTGATGCTAAAGCTTTCTCTATGTTGGCAATGGCACTCCCAAATGAGATCTACTCTGGCCTATTACATTGTGATAGTGCCAAAGAGCTTTGGAACTGCCTCAAAGAACAGTTTGGAGGAACTGAAGAGGTGATTGCCAACACCAGAGAAATCCTGGCTCAACAATATGAAACTTTTGCTCACATTAATGGGGAAACTTTAACACAACAATTTGAAAGATTCTCCTCATTAATATCTGAGCTAAAATTAAATGGTCAGACCTACACAACTGTATCTATGCTTCATAGATTTTTAAGGTCTTTACCTAAAAAATGGGAAACATACTCTATAGTCTTAAGATCTTCACCAGACTTTAGCTCCCTCACTCTTACAAAACTTCATGGGAGATTACTTACTTTTGAAAGAGATATTGATCAAAAGAAAAAGTTACAAAGTTCTGGCAAAACTGCTGATGACTATCTACCAGGTAGTACAGCACTATTGGGACAAGACTCACCAACTTGTTCAAATAGCTTTGGATCTTTTGACCATATTGACATAACTACTGGGATCTCATCTGAAAGATCATTCCCAGGTTATGACAATAATGATTTTAGTCAAACTGCTGATAACATGTGTTTTATCATGGATGATTTAAAAAATTTCAGCAGTGATGACTTAGAAGAAATGGATATTCTACACCAACTGGCCATGTTAAGTTTAAAAATAAATAAATTTTACAAAAGGTCAGGAAGGAAGTTTCCAGGACTCAACAGTTCAACAAAAATTGGTTTTGACAAATCTAAACTTTGATGTCACAAGTGTCAAAAGTTGGGACACTTTGCTAGAGAGTGTAGAAGCTCTAGCTTTAACCAATCTCAGTCTGGAAATAATTTTAACCCCAATTATAACAGGAATAACGGAACACAAGGGAGTGCACATTTTGTACAGACACAAGCTCCACAACACCAATATGTGCCACAAGTACAATATGTACTGATGCCTACTCAACAGATGCAGAGCCAACAATCAATCCCTCCCTTTCCAGTTGCTCAACCACCTCCACAGACTCAGCAACCCTCACAACAAAGTTTATTTACTTCAGGGTATGTTGAATGGAGCAGTCTTCCTTTTGACACTACTGAGTGTAATCCTGATGCAGACAACAAGATGTTTGACATCAACTGGGGAGAGCCTGACAATGGCAGAAAGAACTTTGCCTTAATGGCATTTGAGGGATGCACCTCAAAATCTGCCTTGTCACAGGTATCTAAAGAATCTTTGACAAAACTTTGTTCAAATTCTTGCAAAGAATCTTTTGCTCTCATAAGAGAGACTAATGTGCACTTACAAGGTAAAGCAAATGACTCTGAGAGAAAATTCACTCAGATGAAATGTGATTTAGAAAGAAAACTTTATGCAAAAACAAAAGAAGTTTCTAAATTAACTAACACTGCTATTGAAACCCAAGCACAAATTAAAATTATGATAAATGACCTAGGAAATGTCAGACAAGAGCTTGCTGACACCAAGGTCACATGTGAAAAATGGGTTGAATCTTGTAAGGGGTACCAACTATTGCTAAACAAACAAAGTGCTTCAAATGTTAGGTTTGGCATAGGGTACAATCACACTGAAACATCAACAGATTTTCCCCCCAAAACTACTGAAGATGGGAGAAAAATTGTTTCAGGTAAAACTTCTGAAGAGAAAGAATGCACATCTTTCCATGAAAACTTTCTAAAAACTTATAAAGAAAGTTCTTCAGAAGTACTGATTAATTCTGACATTAAGCCATCAGTAGTTTCAACTACATCAGGAGTTGAGAACCTGAAAACTACTGATGACCTAAAACCAATCAATACAGTCAGAAACTTGTCTTTGAAAGAAAAGACAAAAGAATGTGAAATCTGTGGTCTGTTCAACCACAAGACAGAATTTTGTAGATACAGAAAAGGTATTCAGTACAACAAGAAAACTCAACAACTGGTTGTGGGAAAACAAATCAGAAATGATTTTGTAGAAACTTTTTCTCCCAGGAAACAACAACCAGTAAAAACCTTTTCTCAGAAAAAGACAAAATCTCAACAATGATCTTTTTCTCAAAATTCTCTTTCAGTAGTTAGACCTAAATCATCAGCAGTTTCACAAACTGCTGAGATTAAAGATCTCATGAACATGGTACAACTACTGATGACCAAAGTTGATGGTGGTCCTCAAAAGGATACCACCATTGCTCTTAATGAAAAATCCATTGCCAAAAAGACATGGATTTCTCAACTTGGTCAAGAACAAACTGTAAATGTTCTCAAGAGTAAACCCAAAGCCAAACTGGCTTGGGTTCCCAAATCTAACTAATTTGCTATCTTGTGCAGAGAGTTTCCAGAGGCTTAAATAGCATTTGGTATGTGGACAGTGGAGGCTCAATGCACATGACAGGATGCAGATACCTGATAAACAATTTTATCAGTCAAAAAGAAGGATCTGTATCCTTTGGGAACAATGCTAAGGGATATGTGCTAGGACATGGCAATGTCTCCTCTGGCAAAATACAGTTTGACAAGGTCAATCTGGTTGAAAACCTTGAGTACAACTTGCTGAGTGTGTCACAAATGTGTGATAAAGGATATTCTTCCTTTTTCACAAAGACAGCATGCAAGATCATATCACCAGAAGGCCAGAAGTTGATAGAGAAGATCATTGAAGATCACACTTTGTTGATAGCCAAAAGATGTGGCAATGTCTATGCAGTGGACATTGAAAAAGACAAAGTACTGAACAACACTGCTTGTTTCTTCTCAAAGGCATCAACTTCAGAGACTGATCTCTGGCACAGGAGACTTGGCCATGTGAACTTTAAAACCATAAATAAAGTCACAAAAATGGGCTTGGTCAGAGGTCTACCTTTAAAGGTATACAGTGTCTGTAGATGCAAAAGTGCGACTAGTGCTTCGGATTGAACAACAAACTTGTTTTGATGATTGTCGTTGGTGCGAAGGAGATTATGAAGGTGCGAAGGAGGCTTTTTGTAGGTACGAAGGAAGAAGAAAAGGTGCGAAGGAAGATGCTGTGGACGAATGTGAATATAGTTTATTATGTAACTTGGTTCGACCAGACAGATTGGGCGAACCTGCACATTCGCACAATCAATTTGGGCGAATGTGCAGTCTATAAATAGACAAGTTTGATTTTTGAATGTAACTTTTGTCATTATTATTCCCTCCACTTTCTGATATTCTCTCTAGTGTTTTGTTTAACTCTTTTCACGTTCTCACCTTGTTTGTAATCATATTTCAACGTGTAATCGAGTTGTTAATTAATGAAAAGCTTTTGAAAATGATGATCTACTTGTTTTAATCTGTTTGACTATTATTTTGTGATAGTTTTAGGGATTCCGCATCTGAAACTAAATTGTTTGATCATTCTTTGTTGTTATACGATCCATTCACGCACATACAAAGTGGTATCAGAGCTATTCTAGATCAAACAACCACAAATTAATAGTTTCTCAGTTGATTTGGACCCAATTTTGATCAAAAAGTTTCTGTTTTCAATGAACAAACTGATGTGATAAGATTTTGATTGATTACAACTTGATTTCAAGGTTAAATTGGATAATTCTCTTCATTAAAGTTGTTCCAAATCAATTCCGATTCAAACCCTGATTTAGATCATCAAAATCCATCAACATTTGATAAACATGATCAAAATTAACGGATTTTCAAAGAATAACCGTTTTTGAAATCTCAGGGGTCGAAAGAGAGAGAGTGGTCGAAAGTGGAAATTTATTTGGTCGAAAGAGGGATTTTGTGGTCGAAGGAGGTGTTTTAGTGGTCGAACGTAGACTTTCATTGCTTATTTTGTTCATTCGCCTAGTTGTGTCAACTTCGATTGATCGAACGGTCGAAGGAGTAGGAGAACGGTCGAACGAGAGAAGAAAACGGTCGAAAGAGATTTTGTGATTTCAGTCCACATTCGTATCAATCAAAACGGTCGAAAGAGAAGATTATTTCTCATTCGCACGTTCGATCATACGAAAGAGTATCCTGTTTTAAAACATTTTTAATCTTTTCGTGTTTAAACGTTTACAGGACAAGATGTGGAACTTCCCAACAACGCCAAGACCTACTCAAGCACCACAACAGCAGACAACACAAGATCCGTGGTCCGTTGCAGCCCAGAAGACTAGTCCACCATCCCAGCCAATCAATTACATGGCGATGACTAGTTCGGCTCCTCAACAAGTTGTTCAACCATTACAACAACCGATTGACAACTATTGGGGAGTAGCAGCAGCTGCAGTCCATTCGCAGACGACCAACGCCATATCCACACTTATTCATGATCTATCCTCAGGAAGCGGCAATCGTCCACCAAAGCTAATGGACATGAAGGAGTACAATACTTGCAAGACGAAGTTCAAGATTCATGTTGAAGGACAAGGACTTGAGGGAGCCGAGGCATGGCAAATGATAGTAAAGGGGTATGTTGCTCCTATTCTGGAGAATACTAGAGAACCGATACCTTTGGAGAACTTGGCGGATGATGAGAAAAAGAGGTTTGCGATAGAGAAGAAGGCATTCTCTCAGCTATCCCAGGCGATCAACACTGATTTATTGCATCAGTTTGGATCGTGTACAACATCCAAACAATTATGGGATATGCTGAGAAACCGACATGATGGTAATGAAAAGACAAGGAAGCTGAGGATGGAAGAGCTTCGGAAGGAATTTGAAAACTTCAGTTACATGGGCAATGAGACCCTAAAAGAGTTGGTTCCACGGTATTGTCATTTGCTCATTGAACTGTCGAGCTATGAGATTAGCATACCAATGTCAGAATTAGTAGATAAATTTGTTGATGCTTTACCACCTTGCTGGAACCAACACATTGAAATGTTGAAGGAAAAGGATGCATACCAGTATTGGACTATCAACGAGTTCATTCAAAAGCTGGAAAACAAAGAGATGGAGGAGAAGAGAAAAGCTAAGAGAGCTCAGATTCCACAGAATCCTGATCTATATGTGAGTGGTACATCTAATTCTCTTTCTGCTTCAAGTACTACTTCAAATGTTGCTCCTCACATTGCATGTGTATCCAATATTGTTGAACCCACAAAACCACCAATCAACTATCTTGCCCAAACTTCATCTTACACACCATCATACACACCACAATCATATCCAACACCAAACTTTATCCCACCTTTTTCACCATTACAACAAGCTGCCTGCTACACAGCAAGTCAACCTCAACAGCAACAACAATATACTCCTCACATGAATCAGATGCAGATTACTCAAGCACAATCAAGTCAAAGCCCGATTGTGTTAGAGACCTCGAATCTTAACAATGTGACTGTTGAAATAGCTCAACAGCACGTTGCTTTAGTGTCTGCTATGGTTGCATCTTACAACGGTTTGGTTGCGAGTCAAATTGGAAACAACAATCTCACCAATGAGGACTACGCTCAAATCGACAAAGAGGAGATGGAGCTTATGGACATTCAGTGGGCTTTTGAAAGCATAATGAGGAGAGCCACTGATTTTATTCAGAAGACTGGAAGAACTGACCTTTCAACTTCTCCCAACACCACATATGGATTTAACAAAGCAAAAGTTACATGCTTCAATTGTGGTGAGAAGGGTCACTTTAAAAGAGAGTGCACACAGCCTGCACAGCAAGGTAATCGAAACCCATTCAATTCAACATACCAAAACAGACAAAACCAAAACCAAAATCAAGTTTCATACAACAGTCCCAACATCTCAAGCTTTCAACCACAAAATAATTACCAGAACCGTCAACAAAATACCAACACTAGACAATCCACAACTCAAAACCAACCTCAACAAAATCCAAACCGAACCATAGTTCCTATCTCTACACCTAACACTCAAAACCAAAACCAAACTGACAATCAAAACCAAGCACTTGTAATTCAGAAAGATGAAGGTTTTGATTGGACGGGTATGCAATTGGGGGTGGAAGAGATTACTGCTGGGAACGTGGCTTGTGTGGCACAGAAGATGAGTCTGGATGAGAATGAGGAGATTGAAGAGGAGGTTGTGATTGAGAAAGTGTCGGAGTTGAAAATTGAGGAAGTGAATGAAGATGTGATTGCTGAGAGTGAAGACAAGAAATCTGGGATGATTCTTGATTCTGTCACGGATGTTGGAGACCACTACGATTCAGCTTATTCGGATATGGAGAGTGAATTTGATTCAGAAGCTAGTGTGAATTCACTAGATGATGACATTGATCAACTGTTAGTTGAAGCTGATTTCCTTATGACCCGCAAGTCATGTATGGTGGATGATGCGTGCACCAAGATTGACTACTCCAAATTCTTCGCAGGGAAGGAAGCTCACTTCGCTTTGATGGCAATGACAGAACCTCCTAAACCGGTAAGTTCTGAATCTCAATCTCAAATGTGTGTTAAATGTGTGTTAAATGTGCTGATTTTGAAAAACTGACAGATGAAAATAAGCTTCTCAAGGTACAACTTGAGAGTGCCAAAATTAACTGTCAGATTTATCAAAAAGATTTAAAAGATTTCAACAAAGTTCTTGATGGTTATAAAAAGGATGTGTCTAAATTTAAAAAGACATTGTCAATTAAACAACTTGCCATTAATAACTATATTAATGAAATGGAAAACACTAAGTTAGAAATGGCAACCATCAAGTGCTTTGCTGAAAAAGTGAACAAGAAGTTAGAGAGTTACAAGCACATAGCATATGTAGTTGACCATATCATAGAAGAACCCTCCCAGTCGAATAGTGCAAACTATAAGGCGGTCCCATCTCCGGTATTGTTTGAAAACCACAACTTACATGCAATACCACCGGAGACTTTAGTCAATTCTGACTCCACATCAGAAAACGAGCCCAAAACTTCTAGTGTCGGAGACCCGTATTCTGATGTAAGACCTGTATTGGGAAATGATGAGGGTGTGGTCGCTGCTGATGATTCAGATGAAGAAGATGAACCATCTGAGATGGTTGAAAATGATAGTGATATCCCTGATGAAAATCATATAATCACTACTGAGCCAGTCTCACCATCTCAGATCGTTCATCCAATGGCAAATGCTCATCGAAAAAATGTTGTTAAGAAAAATGAAAAGTTTGTTGGTAAGAGTGTTGAAAAGAAAGAGGTAAAGAAAATTGAGAAACATGTTGATAAACCGGTAGAAAAGAAAACTGAGAAAAATGTGGTGAAACCAGTTGAAAAGAAAAATGAGATTAAAACTGAGAAAACCAATGAAATGAGCAATGAATCGTGTGACAAACCTGTCAAAAGTTTCTATCGGATGCAAGGCTCCGATAAGATCTTGTCTGATGATGAATATCCGATTAAATTTGTCAATTATTCCAAAATCGAAAAGATCTGGCAGGAAAGTACGATTTGGTTTCCAAAATTTGAAAGAACCAATGACATTCCTCCAGAAATTTTAGATAAAATTTATTCGGATAAAGATGCCAAGGTCAATGTCACACAATTTGTTTTGCCTGTTGATAAAGCAAACAGTTTTATTGAACCGACTTACTCGAAGGAACCAGCTCCTGAGAGTTTAAGGAAACAATGCATGGTTGATCGATATCCCATTGCTAGCTTTTCCAAGTCGCCGATCAAAGAAAACTATGAGGAATACCGTGCGTGTTATAAGTGCGGGGAACGGGGACATTTACTTGCCGCCTGCCCGTACGTACGACACAAAAGGCACGAGGTGGAGATGAGGCAACATCATGATTATCCGGTTGACAACTACGGTTATCCACAAAGACGGTTTTACCCTCAGCAAGAACCGTATTATAATCAAAACAATTTTTACAACAAAAGGGAAAACCGTCCGATGACGTATGATAAACGCAACCGGATAACCACTGAGAAATCTGTTAAGAAACCTGTGATGAACTCAACTGCTGATAACAAAAAGGTTGCTCCTAAACCTAATGGAAAACAAGCAGTTGGACCTGTCTCTATTAAATCAGAGAAGGTAACCAAGAAGGTTGCATTTAAAGATGAAGTAAAGAAACCGGCTGAGACTTCAAAATCTCAGATCCGGATCTTGAAAAGATCTGAGCAATCCTGGTCATCTAAGGAATCTGAAGGAGCCTCAACTTCACAGAATGAGAAGAGTGAGAAAAAGAAAGTTGTGAGTGAGAAGAAAGGGGTTGAGTTAACCCAAGAAGTTTGTGAATTGAAAGAATCTTTGAAACAACCCGTTCAAAGACCCAAGACCAAACAGGCTTGGGTCCCCCGAAAGATCTAACTGCTTTACTTTATATGTGCAGGGAGCTCCAGCTGGCCCTGTTAGCAGCCTATGGATTGTTGACAGTGGAGCTTCTGGTCACATGACAGGGGACCTCACGCTACTCTTTGATATCAAAAACATTAACGGAGGTTATGTAGCGTTTGCTGGTAATAAAGGAGGCTACATTACGATGGAGGGGAGAGTAAGCAATGGGGTCATGACATTTAAGCGGATATCGTACGTGAAACAGATAGATTACAACCTGCTCAGTGTTAGTCAAATCTGTGATAAACAATTTTCTGTGTATTTTGATGACAAATCCTGCTATATCTTGAAACCTGGGTTTGAACTTCCGAAAGAGTGGGTGATGCTAAAGGCACCGAGAGTAAACAACTTGTATATTCTCGATATGTCCAAAGCAATGACCACCCATGGCCAAGTCACGTGTTTCCTCTCTAAGGCTACAGAAAAAGAATCTATTATGTGGAACAGGAGAATGGGACACATCCATTTGCGAAAGATGAACCAGTTAGTGAAGAATGAACTTGTCACGGGAGTTAATGTGAAACATTTTCATTTGAATGACAAGTGTGTTAGTTGCAAAAAGGGAAAGCAGCACAAACAGGCCCATAGACCAAAGAAAGTCAATTCCGTTGAACTGCCGCTTGAGCGTTTGCACATGGACTTATTCGGTCCAGTCAGACGTATAAGTCATGCCGGGGAGTTGTACTGTCTTGTGGTGACTGATGATTATTCAAGATTTTCATGGGTAATGTGCTTGCATCAGAAAAGCGACACTTTTGACAATCTGAAGGTTCTGTTTACACGTCTGGAGAATATATATGGTCTGAAGATCAAACGAATCCGGAGTGATAATGGGACGGAGTTCAAAAACGCTCAGATGGAGGATCTTTGTGCAAACAAGGGAATTCATCATGAATATAGCGCTCCGTATACACCCCAGCAGAACGGTGTCGCAGAAAGAAAGAACATGACTCTAATCGAGACGGCGAGAACTATGCTTGCGGATTTAAATCTTCGAGTCATGTTCTGGAACGAAGCTATTTACGCAGCATGTTATACTCTTAACCGTGTTTTGACAGTGAAGATGTTTGGCAAAACTTCTTATGAGCTGTTGAACCGACGCAAGCCGAATCTGGAGTATCTAGAACCATTTGGTGCCCCATGTACAATGCTGAATCCTTCGAAGAAGTTCGCACCAAAGGCTGAAGAAGGTTATTTTGTTGGATATGCAACCCCACTAAAACGGGTATTCAACAAAAGAACTAGAAAAGTCGAGGAGTGGGCTAACGTCGAAGTACAAAGATACACACAAAATGTACAGGGTGGAGGTCCAGATTGGATGTTTGATTACAAAGACTTCTTTGAATCATTCAATCTAGATAGCATGGTTGAAGAAGCTGTACTTCGCTTATATTACGAGGTCGAAAACGCCGTGACTTCACCGTTAGTGCGTCCGATCACTGTAAACCCCCAAACAGTTTCTAATGATACCACTGCTCCTGTGATGGAAGAAGAAGTGTTCCAAGAAGCTTCTATAACGCTTAGTTCATCAGATTCAGAAGATGAAGACGATGATGCAACAAGTGAAGCTATTCTGGACAATGCTACAGTGACACCACCAGTGAACCCAACTAATACTGATGCTTCAACATCGAATGTGGGTAATGATCTGGTTTATACAGAGAATTTGACAACTCAAACGGGAGTACAAGTACCTGATTATCCGGAATCTCGGATACATCGGATACACCCGCTTGAACAGGTTATTGGTGATCCTGGTAGCAGCGTGATGACAAGAGGGCAGTTGAGAAATGCTCAAGCACCAGAAAATATTGGCAACCTTGCTTTATATGCCAAAATACAAAAATCTGGTTTTCAAAATGACTGGTCTTTCGCTTGTTATGTTTCGCAGGTCGAGCCACGGACTTACAAGGAAGCTCTTTTGGATGATGCCTGGGTGGAAGCAATGCAGGAGGAGTTGTTACAATTCTAGAAACTCGGTGTATGGACACTGACAGATTTGCCCCTGGAAGAAAGAAAATTGGAACCAAATGGGTGTTTAAGTGCAAGAAGGATGATAGAGGAGTATAGTAAGAAACAAAGCTCGTTTGGTCGTTCAAGGTTTTCATCAGGTTGAGGGAATCGACTACAATTAAATTTATGCACCGGTTGCACGCTTGGAAGCTATCCGAATGTTCCTAGCGTTTGCATCATGGAAGAAATTTAAGGTGTATCAGATGGATGTAAAGAGCGCATTTCTTTACGGTGTGGTCAAAGAGGAAGTTTACGTAGGTCAACCGCCAGGCTTTGAGGACCCTATTCACCGGGATAAGGTTTATGTGTTAAACAAAGCTCTCTACGGGTTGCACCAGGCTCCGAGACAATGGTATGAGGAGCTGAGCACGTATCTTCTCTCGAAAGGATTTAAACGCGGACTGGTAGACTGCACACTGTTCACGAAACGAGCAGGAGATGATTTGCTTCTTGTACAAATTTATGTTGATGATATTATTTTCGGGTCAACTAACGAACTTCTGTGCAGGGAATTTGAAAAAGTTATGCAGGAAAAGTTCGAAATGAGCGCAATGGGAGAAATGCAGTTTTTCCTAGGCTTGCAGGTGGAGCAAAGACCAACGGAGATCTTTATTCACCAGACGAAATACGTTTCTGAAGTCTTGAGCCGATTCCAGATGGATGATTCGAAGCCGATGGATACCCTGATACAACCTAATCACAGGATTGGAGTTGACCTTAAGGGGGAGCTGACTGATCCATTTACATACAGAGCAATCGTCGGATCTCTGATGTATCTCACAGTGTCTAGACCTGATATAATGTTTGCGACATGTCTTTGTGCGTGATATCAATCGAAGCCGAAACAGAGTCATCTTGCAGCTGTCAAGCGTATCCTTAGATATCTGAAGGGTTGTCCATCGAAAGGACTTTGGTACCCTCATGATGATAATTTTGACCTAATCGCTTTTAGTGATGCAGATTGGGGCGGCTGTGACAAAGACAGCAAATCCACAACGGCTGGATGTCAGTTTATGGGGAGCAGGCTCGTGACCTGGCAATGCAAGAAACAAACCGCAGTTGCACTATCCACATGTGAAGCAGAATATGTTTCAGCATCGAGCTGCTGCTCACAGGTTCTTTGGATCCAACAACAGATGGTGGATTACGGTTTGCAATTTCTTAAAACCCCTATTTACTGTGATAATGAGGCCGCAATCGCATTAACAAAATGTTAGGACAAAGAGGATTGGTGAAACCACTTTTGTAAACCTTAGTCTAATTCACTTCTGTCATTTTTTGGCTAAGTATAGAAGTACTGAAAAGAAGACAAGAAACTGCTGATTAGAAGATATGAAGAAGTGCTGAAGTTGCAGAAGTTCTGAAGTCCAAACCAGACAAGTTCACTTCAGAAGTACTGAAGACAAAACTACTCTTCAGTAGTTGTCCTTCATCAGCACTTAGCAGAAGATATTTCCCACCGCCCTTTTGCATCAGTAGTTTATTGTTTAATATTACTTTTAGCTTTATTTGTTTCTTTCAATGTTGCAACTTGTGCAACTTGTCACTGGAGTTTCTGTGCTTGCTTTTTAGGCAAGATACATGCATGTAATCGTCTATAAATAGGAGGCTTCAACCTTCTATTTTAGACATTGATTTTAAACAGAAAAATCCTTCAAACACTCTCATTGTTATATTCCATTTCTGTATTTATTGTGAATCTCTCTAAGTATCTAATTCTCATTTACAACTTAGATTCATAATAAATACTTTGTCATTTGTTAGTTTCAAACATCAAGGGGGAGTTACAACTCTGCCTTTGTATAAAAAGTGTTGCTTTAACTTATAACATTCCGCTGTGCTCACAATCTGATTTACAAGGACTTGCTAAACACTTAAGTGTCAAGATAGCAAGTTCTTACTTAGCAAACAAGAGCAAACTGATCCAACAATTGGTATCAGAGCATTGGTTTATCTGATCACATATCAATCTAACAAATTGAGAATCAGACACAAAGCTCTTATTGATATTCAATAAAAAGATCAAAAGTTCACTTTTTATCAATATCCATCACTTAAAAGAGTCATCAGACAAATCTATACTCTTTAAAAATGGATCCACATAATACTGGTTCTGCCACCAAACCTGCCATGCTTGTGAGAAATGAGTACAATATATGGCAAAAGAGAATGGCACATACCTTGTCACAAACCAACACAGGTTGTTGGAGATCTGTGATATATGGTCCACACAAACCAGTAAACATAAATCTTGAAACTAAAGAAGGGATTCCTAAGGATCCCAAAGACTATACAGATGAGGATTTCCTAAAACTTGAGCTAGATGCTAAGGCATTCTCTATGTTGGCAATGGCTCTCCCAAATGAAATATACTCTGGCCTTTTACATTGTGAAAGTGCCAAAGAACTTTGGGACTGTCTTAAAGAACAGTTTGGAGGAACTGAAGAGGTGATTGCCAACACCAGAGAAATTTTGGCTCAACAATATGAAACATTTGCTTATATTAATGGGGAAACTTTGACACAACAATTTGAAAGATTCTCCTCATTAATCTCTGAGCTAAAGTTAAATGGTCAGACCTATACAACAGTATCTATGTTACATAGATTTTTAAGGTCTCTACCTGACAAATGGGAAACTTACTCCATTGTCTTAAGATCCTCACCAGATTTTAGCTCCCTCACTCTTACAAAACTCCATGGGAGATTACTTACTTTTGAGAGAGAAATCGATCAAAAGAAGAAATTACAAACTTCTGGTAAAACTGCTGATGACTACCTACCAGGTAGTACAACACTTTTGGGACAAGATTCACCAACTTGTTCCTATGGATCTTATGACAATATTGACATAACCACTGGGATCTCATCAGAAAGATCTTTCCCAGGTTATGACAATGATGACCAAAGTCAAACTGCTGATAATCTATGTTTTATCATGGATAATTTGAAAAATTTTAGCAGTGATGACTTAGAGGAAATGGACATATTACACCAACTGGCCATGCTAAGCATTAAAACTAACAAGTTTTATAAAAGGTCAGGAAGGAAATTTCCAGGATTGACCAGTAATACAAAAATTGGTTTTGACAAATCTAAACTGAGATGTCACAAGTGTCAGAAGTTGGGACACTTTGCTAGAGAGTGTAGAAGCTCTAGCTTTAACCAATCACAATCTGGAAATAACTATAACCCCAATTATAATAGGAACAATGGAACTCAAGGGAGTGCTCATTTTGTACAGGCACAAGCTCCTCAACAGCAATATATGCCTCAAGTACAATATGTTCAAGTGCCTGCTCAACAGATGCAGAGCCAACAATCAATCCCTCCCTTTCCAACTGCTCAACTTCCTCCACAGCCTCAACAACCCCCTCAACATAGTCTCTTTACCTCGGGGTATGTTGACTGGAGCAGTCTCCCTTATGACACCACAGAGTGTAATCCGGATGCAGACAACAAAGTGTTTGACATCAACTGGGGAGAACCAGACAATGGCAGAAAGAACTTTGCCTTAATGGCATTTGAAGGCTGTACCTCAAAATCTGCATTGTCTCAGGTATCAAAAGAATCTTTGACAAAACTTTGTTCAAACTCTTGCAAAGAAACTTTTGCTCTCATAAGAGAGACAAACGTGCACCTACAAGGCAAAGCCAATGATTTAGAAAGAAAATACACACAGATAAAATGTGATTTAGAAAGAAAACTGTGTGCTAAAACAAAAGAGGTTTCTGAATTAACTGACTCTGCCATTGAAACCCAAGCACAAATCAAAATGATGCTAAATGACCTGGGAGATGTCAGACAAGAGCTTGCTGACACCAGGATCACTTGTGAAAAATGGGTGGAATCTTGTAGGGGGTATCAACTACTGCTAAACAAACAAAGTGCTTCAAATGTTAAGTTTGGCATAGGATACCATCATGTTGAAACACCAACAGATTTTTCTCCCAAAACTACTGAAGATGGGAGAAGAATTGTTTCAAATGAAACTTCTGAAGGGGAAGAATGCACATCTTTCCATGAAAACTTTCTAAACAGAAATCCTGGCATTTTTAAAGAAAGTACTTCAGAAGTATTTACAAAAACTGACAACAAGCCATCAGTAGTTTCATCTACTTCAGGAGTTGAGACCCTGAAAACTACTGATGAGCAAAATCTTTTCACAACTGTCAGAAATTTGCCTTCTGATAAAAAACTTAAGGCAAAAGAATGTGAAATTTGTGGCCTGTTCAACCACAAAACTGAATTTTGTAGATACAGAAAAGGAATTCAGTTCAATCAAAAATTTAAACAACAGGTTGTGGGAAATCAAATCAGAAATGATTATGAAAAAGTCTTTAAACCCAAGAAACAACAACCTGAAAACACCTTTTCTCAGAAAAAGATAAAGTCTCAACCAAAATCTTTTTCTCAAAATTCCTTGTCAGTAGTTAGACCAGAATCATCAGCAGTTTCACAAACTGCTGAGATTCAAAATCTAAAGAACATGGTAGAACTACTGATGACCAAGGTTGATGGTGGTCCTAAAAAGGATACCACCATGGTTCTTAAAGAAAAATCCATTGCCAAAAAGACATGGATTTCTCAACCTGGTCAAGAACAAACTGTAACTGTTCTCAAGAGCAAACCCAAAGCCAAACAGGCTTGGGTTTCCAAATCTAACTAATTTGCTTTTATGTGCAGAGAGTTTCCAGGGGCTTAAACAGCATATGGTATGTTGATAGTGGAGGCTCTATGCACATGACTGGATGCAGATACCTGATAAACAATTTTATCAGCCAAAGAGAAGGATCTGTGTCCTTTGGGAACAATGCTAAGGGATATGTGCTAGGACATGGCAATGTCTCCTCTGGCAAAATACAGTTTGACAAGGTCAATCTGGTGGAAAATCTTGAATACAACTTGCTGAGCGTGTCACAAATGTGTGATAAAGGATATTCTTCCTTTTTCACAAAGACAGCTTGCAAGATCATCTCACCAGAAGGCCAGAAGTTGATTGAGAAGATTATAGAAGATCATACTTTGCTGATTGCCAAAAGATGTGGCAATGTCTATGCAGTGGACATTGAGAAAGACAAAGTATTGAACAACACTGCCTGTTTCTTCTCAAGGGCATCAACTTCAGAAACAGATCTCTGGCACAGGAGACTTGGCCATGTGAACTTTAAAACCATAAATAAAGTCACAAAAATGGGCTTGGTCAGAGGTCTACCTTTGAAAGTATACCAGTGTCAAGAACACTGTGTATCCTGTTTAAAGGGAAAACAGCATAAGTCCTCCTATAAGTCTATTGAAGAATCAAAAACAACTGCATGTCTTCAACTACTCCATATGGACTTATTTGGGCCTGTCAAGATCATGAGCCTTGGTAAAAAGAAGTACTGCTTAGTCATCATTGATGACTACTCAAGATTCACATGGGTATTCTTCTTATTTTCCAAGGATGAGGCTGCTGAAATCATCAAGTTCTTCATTCTACAAGTAGAGAAACAATATTCTCTATCTGTCAAAACCATTAGAAGTGACAATGGGACAGAGTTCAGGAACAAAACTCTGGATGAATTCTGTTTGTCTAAAGGAATTATTAGACAATACAGTGTTCCCAGAACTCCTGAACAAAATGGTGTAGTAGAAAGGAAGAACAGAACATTGATAGAAGGAGCAAGAACAATGTTAGCTGATTCTGGACTGCCATTGTACTTTTGGGCAGAAGCAGTTAACACAGCATGTTATGTTCAGAATAGAGTTCTTGTGGTCAAGAGACATTCCAAGACTGCCTATGAAGTTCTTCATGGCATGAAGCCCCTTATCTCCTTTTTCAGGGCTTTTGGGTGTCAATGTTTCATCTTGAACATCAAGGAATCTATTTCAAAGTTTGCTGCCAAAGTTGACTCAGGTTACTTTCTTGGTTACTCTTCAACTAGAAAAGCCTACAAGGTTTTTAATTCTCACACCAGGATTGTAGAAGAAACATTGAATGTCAAGTTCAATGAGTCAAAACACACTCTTATTCCAGCACATCCTGCTGAACTCTTTGACCTTGACAACTTTCACTTTGGACCTGAAAAGGCTGTTACTTCTTCCAAACCTACTTATTATGGTGATCAAAGGTTTGAAGATGAGGATCCTGCACCATGGACTCCTCAAACAGTCATTAAGTCAACTACAACACCATCAGAAGTTTTTCAAACTTCTGATCAAACAAATACTGAAGGCCAAACTCCAACATCTGCTTCAGCACCTGCAACTACTGAAGAAGCCGAAACTGCTGAACCAGATATTATAGACCTCAGTAGTTTGTTTGAAGAACAAGAGCCACCTACACCTGTCAGTGGTTTACAACAACTGATTGAACACAGAGATCATCCACTTGATCAAATCATGGGTGATATAGCTACAGGTGTTCTGACCAGAAACCAGCTCTCCAACTTTTGCCTATTCTCAGCCTTTATTTCACAGTTGGAACCAAAGAAGTACTAGGAAGCCCTCAAAGACAATAATTGGGTGCAAGCTATGCAAGATGAACTACTTCAGTTCAACAAGCAACAGGTCTGGGAAATCTGTCCCTTACCTCAAAACAAGCAACCAATTGGTACAAGATGGGTTTTCAGGAACAAACAAGATGAAGCTGGTATGATAATCAAGAACAAGGCAAGACTGGTAGTTCAAGGGTACTCTCAAGAAGAGGGAATTGACTATGATGAAACCTTTGCTCCAGTTGCAAGGCTTGAGGCCATCAGGTTATTTCTGGCCTATGCCATTTCCAACAAAATTAAAGTTTATCAAATGGATGTGAAAAGTGCATTTTTGTATGGAAAAATCAAAGAGGAAGTGTATGTCTGTCAGCCACCTGGGTTTGAGGATCCTTCTCATCCTGAGTGGGTGTACAGACTAGACAAAGCTCTTTATGGGCTCAAACAGGCTCCAAGAGCCTGGTATGATACACTCTCCACCTTTTTACTCAAAAATAACTTTACAAGAGGTGCCATTGATAAAACACTTTTCATTAAACATGTTGGAAATCATGTCTTACTTGTTCAAATTTATGTTGATGATATCATCTTTGGTTCAACAAACACAAAATTGTGTGATGATTTCAAGAAACTCATGCAATCAAAATTTGAAATGAGTACCATGGGAGAACTGCAGTACTTTCTAGGACTGCAGATCAAACAACAAACAAATGGAACTTTTATACATCAATCAAAATATGTTAAAGAATTATTGAACAAATTTTCTTTAAATGACTGTAAATCATGTTCCACTCCCATGACACCTATCACACAAGTTGAACCTGATGATCAAGGAAAACAGGTTGATCAAACCATGTACAGATGCATGATAGGTTCCCTTTTATACTTAACTGCTTCTAGACCAGATATTATGTTTTCAACATGTGTCTGTGCTAGATATCAATCAGCACCAAGGGAATCACACCTTATAGCAGTCAAAAGAATTTTTAGATATCTGAAAGGAACACCAACGCTGGGAATTTGGTATCCTGCTTCAAGCAATACCAAGTTATCAGCATTTTCAGATAGTGACTATGCAGGGTGTAAGATGACAAGAAAGTCAACATCTGGTGGTTGTCAATTCCTGGGGAACTGTCTAGTGTCATGGCAATCAAAGAAGCAAACATCTGTTGCAACTTCAACTGCTGAAGCTGAATACATTGCAGCTGCAAGTTGTACATCACAGATACAATGGCTCCAATATCAACTTCTTGATTATGGAATCAAAGAGACCAAGACACCTTTGTTTGTAGACAGCAAATCTGCCATTAGCATCATTCAAAATCCGGTACAGTTCTCAAAAACTAAACATATTGAGATCAGGTACCATTTCATAAGAGATTGCTATGAAAAAGGCAAGATTGAGGTGAAGCATGTAGCAACAGCTAATCAGATAGCTGACATCTTCACTAAGCCCCTTGACACATCAACATTTCAGAAGTTAGTATCCATGCTTGGAATGCTAAATTTGTAAGTGTTTATTTTATTTTTTTTTCTGCATATCAGTTAGAATCCAAGTTAACACTTGATTCTACCCAACTCTACATCAAACTTCTACATCAATCACTACTGATTATGCATCAAAATTTTATTTTTCCTTTTTCCATCCTTGATTCCATCCTGTTTACCATGGTGGAATCAAAATGAAAAATTTTCTTTTTCCTTTTTCCATCCTTGATTCCATCCTGTTTATCTTGGTGGATTTCAAGGTAACCTTTTCCATCTTTTTTCTGGTTTCCACTTACAAATGTCAAAAGTCTGAAACAAAACTTCTGAAAAACAAAAACAGTTTGAGAGAAACTACTGATGAACAAAAATCATCAGTATGGGGATAACTTTCTGAAAAAGTGTGTAACTTCTGATAAAATAACCTTCAGAAGTTATGAATAAAGTATTTGTAAAAACATTTCTCATCAGATGTTAAAACTACTGAAGAGAAAAATGGGAACTACTGATGAAGTAATCCTTCATCAGCAGTTTAAGTCAAAAGGGCAAATTTGACTTTTCCATCATCAGAGGTTTGACCTAAATCAGTTTAAAACCTCTGATAAAGAGATTTTTAACCAAAGGCGGTTTTAAAACTTCTAATAAAGAAGATTCAAGCGGTTAAAACTTTTAATAAATACCTTTTCTACACACTTATCCTTTCAAACTCAAAAATATCCCTCCTTCTCTCTCAAAACTCTCTCAACCTAAACCTACAAATCCACTGTTCGATCAAACACCCAAACCACAATGGATCTTGTTCTAAAACAGGGACACAATCAAAGAGCCTTTCTTGAAAAACAAGAAGGCTGGTCCCAATACGATGAGATCATTGATCTTGTCGTCAAATCCCAATACTTTACTGCTCTCACAATAAACCCACCAATTCACACTGAAACTCTGAATGAGTTCTGGGCAAATGCTGAGACGGTTACAATGGGTGGTGAGGTCATTTCCCTCAACTCAAAGATAAAAGGGAAACAACTGACCATCACACCGGCCACACTAGCAACAAGACTGGGTCTGGATGATGTAGCTGCCCCTGACCATGTTGCTAACAAAGATATTCATCTAACCATGACTGAGTGTGGTTATCAAGGTACTCTCTCCCATGCAACAATATTCAAAAAATATTTTGAACCAAAATACAAACTTTTGTTTCATTATATAATTATGTGTTTGAGTCCAAAAACAGGGTCATATGACCAGATGCCCTCCACTTTTCAACCAATATTTCATTCCATTGTGAATGAAACTAAATTCAGGGCATCAAAACTGTTTTTCCATGAGTTGGTGTTACATCACAATAATACCAAGAAAAAGTTTTTGTTGTACCCAAGGTTCATTATGCAATGCATAATAGGGGAACTGGGTAATGAGGTGCTTGTGGGAAAAATTTCAACTTTAAACCCTTTAACATCACAAGCATACTCAAGACTTAACAAACCGGCTGCCTGGCCAGAAGATGATCAGGGAGAACAACAACAAGTCCCCCTGAAGCCAACATCTTCCAAACTCACACCACCAAAAGCCAAAAAGCCCAAGCCAACAAAAACTGCAACCCACCAACCCAAAAGAAAAGCTGTTCAGGAAGTTGAGATGCCTGAACATGCTCTTGAGCATTCTGCTCTTCAAATTGTTGAGACTGAAACACCCTCTCAGTCTCATCCATCTCAAACCCCACCAAGAGCACCCATATCTGTTCATTTCAAAAGAAAAAGACTTAGAAAAACATATCAAACACACTCTTCTTTTGAAACTGCTGAACAACAACCTATTGCCCAAACTACTGAACCATCCCCACAAATTTCTGAACAAGAGGCAATAGAAATTGCCAAACTTCTCTCTGGGCTAAAAGAGAATGTCCCATCTGATCATGTCAGTCCCCATCAACCACAACAAACAGGGGACATAACTACTACATCAGACATGGATGTGGACATTACTAGCCCTATCCCAAGAGATGAGGGTGGACCAGAGTCTTTAAGCCCAATTTTAGAGACTCTTGGGGCATCTGAGGCTGCTACTACTCAGTTACCACCCAGTGGTGGATCTGAGGACAGAAGTAACATAGCTAAGACCTCAGATGTGGCAACTACTGATGAAGGCTTAATGCCTGAAGTAGGAAATCCTCAGTACCAAGAAACAGAGGTTCATGAGAGAACTGAGTTGGGCTCAGCTCATGATTTAACTGAGACAGTCCTCACTGAGGGCAACATCAGGGATTCAGATGATTCCATTAGTTTGGATGATGTTTCACAAACTAAAACTACTGAATTGACGGCAATTTCTGAAGGTCCTGCTGCAAAGGTATCCAGGCTCAAGAAGCCAGTCACCTCTGCACAGGTTAAAGCCCACTCAATCCCTAAAACCCCTAGAGTGGCATCCTCTGTACAACAAGAGGATCTCCCAAAAACACCCCCTTCACAGCAAATGCCTACCCAATTCCCTGGGCAAACAAGCATAGACCTGAACCAGCTATGCAGCCCAGAGGGTCCCCTGTACCATATGATGAACACACTCATCAGAAATCACTTCCAAACATATACAGCTGACTTGGAGCTGTCCATCAAGAACCAATTTGGAGTGATTAAAACCAAGATGAACGATCTGTCCAACAAAATAGACTACAACAGCCAGCAGATTGCTCATCTTCAAGGACACTTCTCCCAACCCTCTGCTTCAAGGGTTAAAATTGATGAATCCAAAAAGGGGGAGAAGATCAGGGAACCTAAGGAGTCATTCCAAGCCAGGATAAAGGCACGAGTGGCACTCCTTGAAAGAGATCAGAAAGAACAGGCCAGGAAAGAAAAATTGGCCAAACAATTTGGTGTCTCAATTGAAGAAATTGAAGCTGCTGAGAAAGAAGATGAGACCCAAAGTTCTGAAGATTCCCTAAGGCATAATGAAGAAACTTCTGATGAAGAATCAGAAAGTACTGAAGACAATCCTTCAGTAGCTGACAAACCATCAGCAGTTGTCAGCACATCAGAAGTCAACACTTCCCAACCTCAAACCACTGAACCTTCCAGAACCACTGCTCCCATTCAACCAACATCTGATTCCATCAGGCCTACATCTGTTACAGCAATGACTGTATTAAACCCTTCTCCCATCTCTCAATCAGCTGAACTATTAGAGAAGAGCTTAATTGCAGCCAACAAGAAGGCCAGAGAAGATCAGATTTGGAAATCTCTGGAAGAAAGGGATGATTTGGACTTAAGCCATGAAGAAAAGCTTCAGGCTTATGCAGCTGAACTACAAAGGCAGGCTAGCCTTGATGAGATTGCTGAACAGGATAAAAGACAACAACTGGTGTCTTATATTACCAAGAACAGCAAGACCAAAGCCTTTACACTCAAGGGACTCTCTATGCAAGAGCTGACAAGAAGAGCACAACTGCTTGCAGACAAAATGGCCACAAGCAAAGATGGAAAGGCCAAGAGAGCCCAGATAATAGAAGAACTAGTAGCAGAAGGATATGGTTCAAAAGCCTCTGTATCCAGATGGAAAGAAGAAAGACTGATGGATACATATAGAAAATATTTGGCTGCCAAGGCTGCAAATCCTGAGAAGTTTCAAACTACTGATCCTTCAAGATCAGTAGTTAGAACTTCTGGTGCATCTAGAAGATCTGTTGCTCAGAAGAAGAAGGCAGAGGACAATGTCAAAACTGATTTCAAAATGGTACTACTTGAGGGAAGCTCAATAGTCCATTCAGATTTTGACATTGAGGAAAAACCTCTGTTAACACAGTTCAGGGATCCTTCCACTTTTGCTTATCAAATACAAAAGACCATCAAAGAGAAGATGCATACCAGAGTAGTGACTGAACACCATCTCCCAACTGTTCAGATGCCTGGTATGCAACAACAACAACAAGGAAGAGAATCCCACCTGAGGCTATCTGAAACTGAAGACATCCAGCACTCAGGACCATCAACCCAAGGGACAAGTCTGGTTCCCTATTCTTCTGACTTTAACAAGTCAAAGATCCCTATCATCAGATGGTCACTTACTGATAACAACTCAGTACTGTTGACAAGAAGAGACTTCTCAAGCAGGGCTTACAAGAAGATCAGTGATCTGAAGAAACTGTCAACACAAGACCTGCTCACAATTCAACATCTGGAACCACAGAGAGGATCTCTATCTGATGGTCAGTACAACCAGCTCAAGAACACCATGTACAAAGAGATATGGAAGATTGTTCAAGACAGAAGAAACACATAAGGAATTAGTAAGGTTTTGGCTTCATCAATCCAGGGGGAGATTGTTAGGACAAAGAGGATTGGTGAAACCACTTTTGTAAACCTTAGTCTAATTCACTTCTGTCATTTTTTGGCTAAGTATAGAAGTACTGAAAAGAAGACAAGAAACTGCTGATTAGAAGATATGAAGAAGTGCTGAAGTTGCAGAAGTTCTGAAGTCCAAACCAGACAAGTTCACTTCAGAAGTACTGAAGACAAAACTACTCTTCAGTAGTTGTCCTTCATCAGCACTTAGCAGAAGATATTTCCCACCGCCCTTTTGCATCAGTAGTTTATTGTTTAATATTACTTTTAGCTTTATTTGTTTCTTTCAATGTTGCAACTTGTGCAACTTGTCACTGGAGTTTCTGTGCTTGCTTTTTAGGCAAGATACATGCATGTAATCGTCTATAAATAGGAGGCTTCAACCTTCTATTTTAGACATTGATTTTAAACAGAAAAATCCTTCAAACACTCTCATTGTTATATTCCATTTCTGTATTTATTGTGAATCTCTCTAAGTATCTAATTCTCATTTACAACTTAGATTCATAATAAATACTTTGTCATTTGTTAGTTTCAAACATCAAGGGGGAGTTACAACTCTGCCTTTGTATAAAAAGTGTTGCTTTAACTTATAACATTCCGCTGTGCTCACAATCTGATTTACAAGGACTTGCTAAACACTTAAGTGTCAAGATAGCAAGTTCTTACTTAGCAAACAAGAGCAAACTGATCCAACACAAAAGACTTAGTAAATCACTCATAGGCTAAACATATCCGGATTAAATATCATTTTATCCGTGATTGTTATGCTAAAGAGTTGATCGATATGGTCAAAATCCACACTGATTACCAACGCACAGATCTTTTTACCAAAGCTTTTGACAAATCTAGATTTGATTATCTTTTAAACGCTAATGGTAATAAAGAAAAACAGGACTGATCACCACCTCAGTCTATCACTTTTTAGTTTAAATTTTTACTGTTTTTCAGAAAAATTTCGAAAAAACCAAAGACATTGAAAAATTTCAAAATACATAAAAATGAGAAAATTTCTTTGCTGACTGCTATATCTTCTTCCCTTAGATTAATGCCGTCAGATTTCTGTGAACAAACGATATCTGGGCAGTCACATATTTGAAATGCTCCAGCTTATCCTTGGGAACAGTAAATTCGAAAATCTATAAAAATCAGAAAATTCTAAAATGATTTCCTGGAGTATAAAGGGAAATGATAGTACATCAGTGGGGATCTGACACATTCTAAGTAATGTACTGCTATATAGGGCGTGTGTCTGAGTCTGTGCGATGTGCTGATAGGCTTCGTAGACCTATTACTGCGTGCCTGATACATACATATCAAACGATTTGTTGTGTTGATGAACTCCTCATGGACATATGGTCTTAGTACCGTAATTTCGTTTGATAGGGTATTTGTACAAAACTCGGAGGTTTAGGGTCGTTATGTTATTAGTTGTCTGGGGATAGCCTCTCTGATCTTTTGCTATAAGTCATTACGGACCTAGATCAGACAGGGTGTCTTTATAAAAGAGCTATATGCCAAATCCTAAAGTTACCGAATTGAGGAACTTTCCATGTTATATGATGATCAAAGATTATCTATTACATCGTATTGATCACTGATGCAAATCATGATTAATATCAGTCCTCAACCTGGTATAGTGCATATGTTACTTTGCTGCATTAATTTGCTGACCTGTATACCTCTATGCATTATATCTTGTACAATTACAGACGACGAAAGCATAATCACGCTTTACAATGAGTCTTTGTGCATTTACTTCTTGATACGGGAGTATGTCGTGTGCGTGGGAACCACAGACAATTGCGTTTATACTATAAATATCAGTATCAGTATAAAGCACTGCACAAAAGTCTGCATGTGAGTTTATGTGATCACAATATCAGCAATTGCCAGATCACACATTGTCTTTAATGATAATAATTCAAAAGATCAACGGTGTGATCAGATTTCTCAATAACTGATATGATCCCTTTACCGGAAATCCCAAAAACATTTACAGTTTTTCATTTACATTTCTGCATTTTATTTTCTCGTCAAAAATTACAAAACTCAAAAAGATTTTAGGTGTGTTTTAGCATAAACTTTAGAAAATCCAAAAAGATTTTTCTTTTTCATCTTATTTTTGATAACTGATGGTGGTTGATGTCGATTTTCTAAACCTTGATACACCATTTGAGCTTTGTAACTTTTAAAATGTGAAAATATGATTGTTGGTTGTTTAAAAGTTGGAAAATAATTGGACCGGGACTCGTTTTTGAGATTTGGAAAATTTATCAAAAATCCCATTTCTCATTCGCCCATTCGGTTGGTCGAATGTGGGATTTTCATGTTCCTTCGTATGTTTTAAACGGGCGAAGGAGAGTGTTCTTGAACACAAGTTTCATTCGAACCCTTTTGGCTCATTCGAACCTTTCACTAGGGTCGAAGGTGACAAAAGTTTCTCCTTCGTACGTATAGAATGGGCGAAGGAGGATGCCTATATATACCTGTCTGTCTCATTCGAACCCCATTCAAATTTTTTTTCAGAAAAATCACTCTAACCTCACCTTGTTGCTTGATTATTTTGAACCTTTCCATTGTGTTCGTCACTTCATACTGATCATTTTGCACCATTTTATACAGGTTAACATCATGGATTGAAGGATTAAATGCCTGTTTTCTGTTTCGAGCCCTAACTATTCAATCTGTTTAAATTCAACTTCATTGTAACAATTATTGATTAGGTTTCATTGTATATGTGTTTTAGGGGGAGAATTAACAAAAACCATGGTTTCAAAACCAACTGTTTGATCAATTGATCAATAATTATGTTTAGAACCCTAGTTTTAATTGAAAACACAAATACAATGTATAATTGATGAATCTGCTAGTTTAGAATAGTCAATCGGCATTGTTAGGATCTGTTACAATCAAAAGAACATGATCAGAAACCCTCAATTTCAAAATTGAAAATTCAAATTAAGAACAGTCACCTTTGACCATTACGAATGGGCGAAGGAGATAAACAAACGGTCGAATGTAGAATGCTTGGGCGAATGAAACCTTTTATCAAAAACCATACATTCGTACCATCTATCTTTCTCATTCGTACCTTGTTAATTCTCTTTCGTACCCCCGTTTGGGCGAAAGAGAAGGTTTATTACCAAAACTTTCAAAGTTTGAAATTTTGTCGATTTTTAACGTGTGTGTTTGTTTGTTTTGCAGATTTAACGATGTCCGAGCAAGAGAAGACGACAGAACAAGCTGGATCATCATCACAGCCTGCCAAGACAGTTTCAGAAGAGCCTTTAGCCTTCGAGAAAGCGCATAACTGCTGTGCGTATCTCGGAGAGGTTAAGAAGCATACAGAGTTTGTCGGTATTATTGATTTCTTGAAGAGATGCAGGGTGATAGACGCTATTGCTACACCGACGATTATCTACAAAGATATGATACAAGAATTTTGGTCGGAAGCGAAGCTTGATTTCTGGAAATGCAAATCATGTTTGACGAGCAAGATTCAAGGGCAGAGAGTCATTGTTTGTGAAGAGGATCTGAGAGAAGCGTTGAATTTAGATGATGAGCCGACAGATCCTAAGGAGTTCAGTTTTATGGATCAGCGAAAGTGCTTTCTCAGAATGAAATACAATGGACCAATCACTGACGGTTCATTGCACAAGGGAAAACTGTGCCCCCAATTCAAATATCTGGCACACGTTTTGATTCATGTCTTCGGATCTGCAGCTGGAGGATATGATTTGATGCGAAAGAGTATCAGTTCTATGATGGTTGCCTTAGTGTTGAACAAACCGTTCAATGTTTCAGGCAAGCTGATGACTCATTTACTAGAGCCTGTGAACGGCACGAGGAATCTTAAGTTTCTACTTTATCCTCGTTTCCTCCAGATGGTGTTTGACAACAAGTATAAGGAGTTGAAAAGAGATCCTAAGCACATAGTTGTTCAGGAACATATGTCGCTTAACACACTTGCTAGGATGAAGGCGTATAAGGGATTGTCAGTTGATGAACGTCCACCAGTTAGACGTTTATTTGGACATCTAGCAAGAGTTGATTACACAGATCCGGGTGAAGGGCTTGTGAGACATGCAAACAGTGATTCTGATCCTGATAACCCATTACATCCTGTTGATCCTGATGCGAAACGCAAAAGACAGGTTGTGAATGTTGGCGCAAAGAGTGGAAAGACAAAGAAGAAAGAGATAAGATTAGAGGTTACAACTGAACTGTAGCACCCCAACCGATGGCGGAAACATCGGGATGTCACGTAATGATGATTGTTCAGTAGCTCATGGTGAATAATAGATTCCATTAAATGATTTAAATGAATTACATACAATTGTTCTAGAATTTGTACATCAAATTGAATAAAACTATGCACATATCTTCAAGCATCAATTCAAATCTTCAAGCAAATAGAACCTGAAACATGTTAAGTTGAAAAGGTTTTGGGTCAACAAAAGTTGGTGAGAATTACATAGGTTTTTGATAATTGAATAAAAATGTTGTGCAATTCATGTGTCATGTCAATCTAGTCCATATGTGAGAACATACTAGAAATAAATCGAGTGCATAATCAACCCTGATGACTGTTATAAAATGATACATACCATACGCTCATGGTCCAATTGAATATGTTATACGATAACAAACACCCACGCTACCTTTGTAGGAGGCACGTATCCGGGTGGGATTGTCAGTCCAATAGATCTATCAATGTTTACCGCCGGCTTGTACGGAGTTAATGATTATGCTAGAATGGTGCTTACTCTAATCATGCTCAAGACATAATGCAACATAGAAAACACATAGACACATTGATGATTGAATTGCATAAATGATGTTGTAACATGTTTCACCCCAAAAACGGTGATAAATAGAAAAGGGGCTATGTAAAACTCACCTTGGTAAAATGTTATATCTGTTGAAAATAGTGTGTTGCCCAAATGTATCAAGTATCACCCTAAAATGAGGTAATAAATATATCTAAGTCTATCAAGTCTACAAATGTATAAGTTCTAGGGCTTCGAATTGGGGATAAATGCTCGTTTGATTAATATTAAAATTATTCGCCAATTGAGAGAAATTTAGTAAATAAATAACTAAAAATCTTTTTATAAATGTTAAATCTAGGATGGTCACAAGAATGTGTTTAAAGTATAAAAATAATTTTTATGAAATTATTTTCTTTAAAATAGATTATTTAATCTATTTATAACAAATTGTCAAAATCTAACTTTAATATTCAAAAATACTAAAATTAAAAAATTATTATTTTAAAATTCATATTTCTGTTCTAAATGATCAGAAATAATTTGTATAAAATTTTGGTGCAAAAATAATAAAAATTGAATTTATTATGATTTAATTATGATTAAAATTAACAAAAATTGATTAGAAATATTAAATAAATGATTTTTCAGAAATAAAAATCATTTCTGAAAAGCTTAATGTTATAAAAACTTAAAATAATTTTTGTGGAAATTAATAAGATCGTTTTGATATTTTAATGGAATTTTATAAATAAAATGGAATAAACTTGATTTATTTATTATAAATATTAAATAAATAAATTTCAGAAAAATAAAAATTGTAAGTTAAACTTTTTCACTAGTTTAACATAATGTAATTTTTGTAGAATTTTTAAAAGGGTTTTAATAATTAAAAATGAATTTATAAGATATAAATAATATATATGTATATAGTTGATAAACAAGGAAAAAAAAGAAACAAAAAGTGTGGCAGCCGGGTTTCGAACCCGCGTCTGCTGGGAGTTCAAGCATCAACACAACCACTTGGTCTAGACCTGTGGTTGTGTTAATATTTAGTTTGTTTAATTCATATATATTAACTGTGTTGATGTTCTTCCCCAATTTATATGAAATCGAGCCCTAGTTTTCCAATTGGACGATCTACACAACATTAACCCAATTAACCTTAGGGTTAATGTTGTGTAGTTGCTGAATGATAAAACCCACACAAAAAACGATACTTACAAACACGTTTTTGAACTCGATTGATTGGTCAAAGGCTCGGTCAAAAACACGAACGAAAATCAATCAACAGAGGTTTGATAATGGAAATTGGAGGTTGAGAGAGATTGGGTGGCGAGTTGGGACTGTTCTGGAACGATCAATTTATAGTGGAATGATTTGGATGCTCGATTTGGCAATGTTGACCTTGACATGAATGTATACGCGTAAATGGTTTTTAATTGGTATCAATTAATCGTTAATAGACGTGTATCATGGTCATAGATGGCCGATAATCACGCAATCAATCCATGTTTGTATAATCAATAGCTAAATCAAAGGTTTTGTAAAGATTATAATATACACAGTTGCTGTTGCTGTTTTGCGAACAAGAGGAAAAGAAAAGAGGGTAGTTGTGTATTTAGATAAGAAGATCAGGAGTTACATCAACAGTTGTGTGTGGCTCAGGTGGTTAGTTTGTTTGTGTGGTGTGTGGTTGGCTCGGGTTCGATACCCGGCAGAGACAGAATCCTTGTTTTTCTTTTTTTTTTTATAGTGAAGGAAGGGTAAGGGTGGTTGGGCCGGGTTCCAGTGGGCCGGGGATTGGGCCAGAGTTTTGTGGGCTGGATACAAGGATGAGGGGTTGGGTATGAATGTGGGGAAACCGGTTTCTAGTTTAAGGTGAGTTTTTTTTTTTGTTTTAAAACAAATTTTCCAACGTTTTATTATTATTATTATTATTATTATTATTATTATTAAACTTTTATATATATATATACATATATAAGTTGTGTGGTCGGAAAATATAACTTAGGCATATTATGAAAATAATACACGTATTAGAATTTGAAAATTTGGCGATGTTACAGTCTCCCCTACTTTTAGGAACTTCGTCCCGAAGTTAAAGGAAGACACTAGGTTAGCAATTGGTCGACTACCGACACTCTTGATAAAATTTCACACTACCTTAATGTACCTGTAAATTCATGATTACGTTCCGGACCGTAATTACCAATTTACCTTACATTAGGGTTTTGCGTCCTTTTATGACTTTACCGATTGTTAAGCAGGTCTGATAGTCTCCGTCAGTCGTTGAGCAGGTGGTAGGGCCTCTCCCGACTGTGGAAAGACATGATGACCTCTACCAATCGTTAAGTAGGTTGTTTGGTAGTTAACTAATTGTTGTACAAGTAAGCACGTATGATCATAGATATAGCAATTAGTTCACACTCAAACATGTATGCATACAGATGTTATGATAATACTTGAATTTATTACTTGAATCAAAAGCGTCATTACATAGAATTAAAAGCAAACAACATTTAAATGGTGGGACTTGCTGTTAAGTAGCTGGAGGGTCTTGATCTCTGTTTAGTTTAGGGCATCGGTTACGGAAGTGATTTGGGTTTCCACATTCATAGCATTGACCATAGTTGTATTTACCAGGACGATTAGGAGTAGTAACCTGAGCAGGGTTGTGGATAATCGCAGCCAGTCGGGCATCAACACCTTTGTTGTTTTTGTTGTTGTTGTGGTTGGTGTTGTGGTTGTTGTTACTTTCCTCTTGGTTTTTACCACTGTTATTGCGAGTGCTACGACGTGGAGACATGATCCGTAAGGGACACAATGAAGGTTCAATGTGGCATGAAATGAATGAGGTGATATAAGGAATGTAATCATTTATTCATTAATTAAAACGAATAAACGAAAACGTTGACTTATCAAAGATTCCAGATTCTAATAACATATGAAGACATGCCTTAGCCTATAAGTGAACACTCATCCCGAGAATTCCCAGGTAGGCATCCGGGTCCCTCGTCTGATTGGGATATATGCGCAATGCCAGCCTAGACAGAAGACTCAGAATACAGGCGTTCACCCTTCCAGATTGCACGTGTTCGTTATTAAAATCTAGAACTTCGACGAGATCTCAAGGTAGTTCAGATTAAACCTGAGGATTTTGTCCTATTAGTCTAAGAGTAGATCCACTGATGGAGAGCAACCTTCTTGTAGGAATGAAAGTAGGGATAAGAAGTAGGAGATAGAGAATAGCAAGTAAAAGAAGCAAGTACTTGTTAAATCCTATGGTTATAGACTAGATTATTTTTCTAATAACCTAATTCCCTATAACCATGGCTCTGATACCAATCTGTAACACCCCAACCGATGGCGGAAACATCGGGATGTCACGTAATGATGATTGTTCAGTAGCTCATGGTGAATAATAGATTCCATTAAATGATTTAAATGAATTACATACAATTGTTCTAGAATTTGTACATCAAATTGAATAAAACTATGCACATATCTTCAAGCATCAATTCAAATCTTCAAGCAAATAGAACCTGAAACATGTTAAGTTGAAAAGGTTTTGGGTCAACAAAAGTTGGTGAGAATTACATAGGTTTTTGATAATTGAATAAAAATGTTGTGCAATTCATGTGTCATGTCAATCTAGTCCATATGTGAGAACATACTAGAAATAAATCGAGTGCATAATCAACCCTGATGACTGTTATAAAATGATACATACCATACGCTCATGGTCCAATTGAATATGTTATACGATAACAAACACCCACGCTACCTTTGTAGGAGGCACGTATCCGGGTGGGATTGTCAGTCCAATAGATCTATCAATGTTTACCGCCGGCTTGTACGGAGTTAATGATTATGCTAGAATGGTGCTTACTCTAATCATGCTCAAGACATAATGCAACATAGAAAACACATAGACACATTGATGATTGAATTGCATAAATGATGTTGTAACATGTTTCACCCCAAAAACGGTGATAAATAGAAAAGGGGCTATGTAAAACTCACCTTGGTAAAATGTTATATCTGTTGAAAATAGTGTGTTGCCCAAATGTATCAAGTATCACCCTAAAATGAGGTAATAAATATATCTAAGTCTATCAAGTCTACAAATGTATAAGTTCTAGGGCTTCGAATTGGGGATAAATGCTCGTTTGATTAATATTAAAATTATTCGCCAATTGAGAGAAATTTAGTAAATAAATAACTAAAAATCTTTTTATAAATGTTAAATCTAGGATGGTCACAAGAATGTGTTTAAAGTATAAAAATAATTTTTATGAAATTATTTTCTTTAAAATAGATTATTTAATCTATTTATAACAAATTGTCAAAATCTAACTTTAATATTCAAAAATACTAAAATTAAAAAATTATTATTTTAAAATTCATATTTCTGTTCTAAATGATCAGAAATAATTTGTATAAAATTTTGGTGCAAAAATAATAAAAATTGAATTTATTATGATTTAATTATGATTAAAATTAACAAAAATTGATTAGAAATATTAAATAAATGATTTTTCAGAAATAAAAATCATTTCTGAAAAGCTTAATGTTATAAAAACTTAAAATAATTTTTGTGGAAATTAATAAGATCGTTTTGATATTTTAATGGAATTTTATAAATAAAATGGAATAAACTTGATTTATTTATTATAAATATTAAATAAATAAATTTCAGAAAACTAAAAATTGTAAGTTAAACTTTTTCACTAGTTTAACATAATGTAATTTTTGTAGAATTTTTAAAAGGGTTTTAATAATTAAAAATGAATTTATAAGATATAAATAATATATATGTATATAGTTTATAAACAAGGAAAAAAAAGAAACAAAAAGTGTGGCAGCCGGGTTTCGAACCCGCGTCTGCTGGGAGTTCAAGCATCAACACAACCACTTGGTCTAGACCTGTGGTTGTGTTAATATTTAGTTTGTTTAATTCATATATATTAACTGTGTTGATGTTCTTCCCCAATTTATATGAAATCGAGCCCTAGTTTTCCAATTGGACGATCTACACAACATTAACCCAATTAACCTTAGGGTTAATGTTGTGTAGTTGCTGAATGATAAAACCCACACAAAAAACGATACTTACAAACACGTTTTTGAACTCGATTGATTGGTCAAAGGCTCGGTCAAAAACACGAACGAAAATCAATCAACAGAGGTTTGATAATGGAAATTGGAGGTTGAGAGAGATTGGGTGGCGAGTTGGGACTGTTCTGGAACGATCAATTTATAGTGGAATGATTTGGATGCTCGATTTGGCAATGTTGACCTTGACATGAATGTATACGCGTAAATGGTTTTTAATTGGTATCAATTAATCGTTAATAGACGTGTATCATGGTCATAGATGGCCGATAATCACGCAATCAATCCATGTTTGTATAATCAATAGCTAAATCAAAGGTTTTGTAAAGATTATAATATACACAGTTGCTGTTGCTGTTTTGCGAACAAGAGGAAAAGAAAAGAGGGTAGTTGTGTATTTAGATAAGAAGATCAGGAGTTACATCAACAGTTGTGTGTGGCTCAGGTGGTTAGTTTGTTTGTGTGGTGTGTGGTTGGCTCGGGTTCGATACCCGGCAGAGACAGAATCCTTGTTTTTCTTTTTTTTTTTTTATAGTGAAGGAAGGGTAAGGGTGGTTGGGCCGGGTTCCAGTGGGCCGGGGATTGGGCCAGAGTTTTGTGGGCTGGATACAAGGATGAGGGGTTGGGTATGAATGTGGGGAAACCGGTTTCTAGTTTAAGGTGAGTTTTTTTTTTTTTGTTTTAAAACAAATTTTCCAACGTTTTATTATTATTATTATTATTATTAAACTTTTATATATATATATATACATATATAAGTTGTGTGGTCGGAAAATATAACTTAGGCATATTATGAAAATAATACACGTATTAGAATTTGAAAATTTGGCGATGTTACATGAACCCGAAAAGAAGAAAAGCACGCCAAGAAGAAACAAGACGATGGCGAAGAAGGGTTTACATATAGTGGATGAGGCGTCTGTTGATTCTGAAGAGACGCAGGAAGATGAACAATGGGATTCTGATGCTGAGACGTTAAAGACCACCTCGCCCAAGGCCACTGAGGCTGGTGTGTCTACTAGTCAGAATGTTGAAGATCAAGGGAATAAGAGTCCTATTCCTGTTGATGAAGACGAATTGATTATGAACATAGATGAAACTTTTACTGGTTCTCCTGTGCAAGCTGCTAAGAAGAAGAAGAAACCGGAGAAACCAAGTCTTAAGAGAAAGAAGGAGATTGAATCGCTGATAGCTGGTAAGAAACTACCACCAGCTTCAAGTTCTAAGTCACCGGTTACTGCACCAGCACAGAAGAAGCAAAAGACTGCGACAACATCGAGCACACAACAGAGTGAAGATATACCTATTGATGAGGTTAATGAAGCATTGGATAATGTGCTCAAGAAGATCAGAAAAGGCAAATTGCCTGATGTTGTTGAACCACCTATGAAGAAGAAAGTTTCGGTGGATAGTGACATTATGAGTGCTGTGAATCAGAGATTGTCAGAGATGATGAATATAATCAACAAACAACAAACTGAGATCGAGCAATTAAAGACAAACGATAAGAAGATGTTGGAGGTCGTAGTCACATCAGCGGATGATAATGAAGTTTTGAAGAAAACGATTAAGAGATTGAAAAGAGAGAATAAGAAGTTGCTGAAACACGAGCAACGAAACACCAGGAGAATTATCGTCTTGAAAGAGGAGAATAAACAGTTGAAGAAGAGTAACAAGCATATGGATGATTTGATCAAGAACTTGTACTCTCAAGCTCCTCAACTTCAAGCTGGTGAAGTAGATAAGGAAAGAGAAGAAGAACAGGTTGATTTCGAACCATCTGACGAAGAAGAAGATGAAGAACTTGATGAAGATGCAGGAAATGATACTAAGAAGAAGAAGAAAGATGATAAGGATGATGGAGGTTCAGATGATGGTTCAAGTGATGGAAACGGCTCTGCTTTCGATAGTAGTAGTGATGATGATGATGATAACGCTGAAAAGTTTACCTATGAGAAGCGTGATTCAAGTAAGGGTGGAGAGTCGAGCTCTAAGACTCCTGGAGAGAATGTGGATAAAGATATATTCTGGAATGAGAAACTGCAATCGTTATCTGAAAACGACAAAAACATGTATCGCCAGATGCTCACAGATCGAGTCTGGACGATCGACATAACCAGCAGATTTCCAGAGATATTTGAGTCGAGCAATAAACTATTTGAGTTGGAGTTTGATGACCCTGATCTTGAAGATGGGGAAGTTTCTGCGGCGATTTCAAAAGAGATACTTGAGGGTTTAGCAAAGCAGGTGGGAAAGACTTTGGAAGAGTTGCTTGCAGATAATTTCATTCCAAAGATACCTGAGAAGGAAGCCGGGAATCATTTTGATGACCGTGATGTTCCTGCGTTTGAGGATGTTGAAATGGAAGACATAACGAGTGAGGAGTATCCACAATACTTCAAGACTAATCAAGATTGTGGATTTCCTGGATTCTCAGATGAATTGCGAAACCATGCCGAGAAACTGGCGAAAGAGAAGAGCAAAGTATTTGAAGATGAAATCTTCAAAGGGCATGACAAACCACGGTTCGAGCAGTCGGAGAGTTTGAAGGAATTCTTGAAGAAGTTGAAAGAGAAAGAAAACAATCGTCCGAAAGCTGAAATTCAAGGAAGCTTTTACAAACTTCATAGTGGTATTTTCAAAGGTCGTGCTTTGGCCTAGAAGTTTGTTAAAGAATTGAGATGTATTGCAGTGAAGTGGGAGAAGGGGATCTTATACTTCGATAAATTTCATCCTTTGAAGACTTTTCCCTATTGGGCAATCCGTGATATTTGTCGTCACCGTTTAACGGGAGCGTCAAATAGTCAGATTACCTACTTTGCTGAGAAGATGACGAGAGAAAGCCGAACCAAGTGGGATTTGTTTAAACCACAATATCCTAAACGAATTGTTCACAAGAAGGAAATTGATCAGATTACAGGAATGCCCAAGGTGACGTTAAAGTACAAACCACCGCGAATGTTGAAAAAGATTCCTTTGTTGCCAATCCCACAACACTTCGCCAAAGATTTCATCTGGTGGTATTACGACTGGAAGATAGCAAAGGCTGTGATTGTATTGAAAGACGGAGAGAAGAATTACAAGAAAGTACACATTTTTGATCCCATGTGGTTAATAAACTGTTCACATGAGGATATAATCATGTTGTTTTACAATCCGATCTATTCTGATGCGAAGGATGCTGAGCAAGCAGGAAAGTACCAACGTGTGGTATTTCTGTGCTTTGCATATGACATTAATGCTGGGTGTGACTATGGCGAGTGTAACACCCCAACCGATGGCGGAAACATCGGAGTGCCACGTATTGATGATTGTTCAGTAGCTCATGGTGAATAATAGATTCCATTAAATGATTTAAATGAATTACATACAATTGTTCTAGAATTTGTACATCAAATTGAATAAAACTATACACATATCTTCAAGCATCAATTCAAATCTTCAAGCAAATAGAACCTGAAACATGTTAAGTTGAAAATGTTTTGGGTCAACAAAAGTTGGTGAGAATTACATAGGTTTTTGATAATTGAGTAAGAATGATGTGCAATTCATGTGTCATGTCAATCTAGTCCATATGTGAGAACATACTAGAAATAAATCGAGTGCATAATCAACCCTGATGACTGTTATAAAATGATACATACCATACGCTCATGGTCCAATATGTTATACGATAACAAACACCCACGCTACCTTTGTAGGAGGCACGTATCCGGGTGGGATTGTCAGTCCAATAGATCTATCAATGTATACCGCCGGCTGATCAATGTTAATGATTATGCTAGAATGGTGCTTACTCTAATCATGCTCAAGACATAATGCAACATAGAAAACACATAGACACATTGATGATTGAATTGCAATGATGATGTTATAAACATGTTTCACCCCAAAAATGGTGATAAATAGAAAAGGGGCTATGTAAAACTCACCTTGGTAAAATGTTATATCTGTTGAGAAATTTGGATAATTGTGTTGACCAAATGTATCAAGTATCACCCTATAATAAAGTAATAAATATGTCTAAGTCTATCAATCCTAAAAATGTATAAGTTTCTAGGGCTTCGAATTGGGGATAATTGCTCGTTTGATTAATATTAAAAATATTCGCCAATTGAGAGAAATTTAGTAAATAGGTAACCAAAAGTCTTTTTATGAAATTTAAATTTAGAATGCTCACAATAATGTGTCTAAAGTATGAAAATAATTTTTATAAAATTATTTCCTTTAAAATAGATTATTAAATCTATTTATTACAAATTGTCAAACTCTAACTTTAATATTTAAAAATACTAAAATTAAAGAATTATTAGCTTAAAAATTATATTTCTGTTCTAAATGATCAGAAATAATTTGTATAAAATTTTGGTGCAAAAATATTAAAAATTGGATTTATTATGATTTAATTATGATTAAATCTAACAAAAATTGATTAAAAATATAAAATAAATGATTTTACTGAATTAAAAATTATTTCAGTAAAGTTTAATGTTATAAAAACTTAGGATAATTTTTGTGGAAATTAATAAGATCGTTTTGATATTTTAATGGATTTTTATAAATAAAATGGATTAAACTTGATTTATTTATTATATATATTAAATAAATAAATTTTTGAAAACTAAAAATTGGGTGTTGAACTTTTTCATCAGATTAACATAATATAATTTTTGTAGAATTTATAAAAAAGTTTTACTATTTAAAAATGAATTTACAAGATTTAAATGTATAATAAATAATTATAAATGGTTTGTTTTAGAAAAGAAAAATGTGGAAAAAGGGTGTCCCAAGCAGGAATCGAACCCGGGTAGTCATGGTTACCAGCAACAGACACAACCACTTGGCCTAGGCCTGTGGTTGTGTTTATTCTTGTTTGTTTTAAAATAAATACAGTATGATAAATTGTGATTATCCCCATTTCAAAACTTCGAACCCTAGATCCTACAATCAAACAACCCACGTATTAAGAACACGATTAATGTTAGGGTTTTTGTTGTTTGATTGCCGACTAACAAAACCCACAAAAATAATTGGACTCACAGTGATGATTCGTGTACGATTGAGTGGTCAACCCAAAAAGTCAACTGTTTGATCGTATGATGATGCACAGACAGAATTGAAGAAGATTGAGGTTTGAGAAAAGATTGTGAGCGAGTTGTGAAGGTTCGTAGGTGATCAATTTATAGTGAGGATCAGTGGGTTGGTTAATTGGAAAGTTTGACAATGTATTAAAGTCAAAACGCGTAATATCAATCAATTTAGTTAAATTGATTGCAATTGTTCGTGTAAATGATGATCATTAGGCCGGCAATCATGGTCCAATGGTCAAAGATAATTAATCGTGGCTAAATCACCTAATTATGGTAGATTTACGATTAAAAAGAAATAAAAAAAAACTTTCATCTGCTGTTGCTGTTCGCGTGAAGGAAGAAGGAAAAGGAAATGGATCAATTAATTTGGTGTTAAATATAATTAGTGTATGGTTTAAATCAGATATGATGTGTAGCTCGGGTGGTCATGCGTCTGTGTGTGTGAGGTAAAGGTCCCCGGTTCGAATCCCTGGAACAACATTTTTTTTTAAAGCTGAATAGGAGGGGGCAAAAGGAGTTGGGCCGAGGTTCAGTGGGCTCAGGTCTTGGGCCGCCTTAACTGGGCTTCAGGAACAAGGGATATGGTTGGGTTGGGTTGGGTTTACTAGTTCTAAATAATAAAAACTGAAATTTGTTTTTTTATTATTATTATTACTATTATTATTATTATGATTATTATATATATATATATATATATATATATATAAGTTGTGTGGTAGGAAAAACTTAGGCACGTTATATAATGAACGTTAAAATAAAAATATATATATATATATATATATAAAGTACGTTTAGAATTTGGGAAAAATTTTGCGGTGTTACAGTCTCCCCTACTTTTAGGAACTTCGTCCCGAAGTTAAGAGAAAACCAGGGTTACAATTGGTCAACTACCTGAAACCTTGATAAAATTCCACACTACCTTAACGTACCTGTAAATTCGTGATTACGTTCCGGACCGTAATTACCAATTCGCCTTACATTAGGGTTTTGTGTCCTTTTACGACTTTACCGATTGTTGAGTAGGTCTGATAGTCCCCACCAGTCGTTGAGTAGGTGGTAGGGCCTCTCCCGACTGTTGGAAAGACATGATGACCGCTCTCATCGTTAAATGGATTGTTTGGTAGTCAACTATTTGTTGTACAAGTAAGCAAGTATAGATATATCAATCAGTTCATATTCAAACAAGCATGCACACAGATGTTATGATAATACTTGAGTTTATTACTTGAATCAAAAAATGCCATTACATAGAATTTAAAAGCAAACAACATTTAAATAGTGGGACTTGCTGTTAAGTAGCTGGAGGGTCTTGATCCCGATTTAGTTTAGGGCATCGGTTACGGTAGTGATTTGGGTTTCCACATTCATAGCATAATTACCAGGATGATTAGGATTTAGTAACCTGAGCAGGGTTGTGAATAATTGCAGTCAGTTGGGCATCAACACCTTTGTTGTTTTTGTTGTTGTTGTGGTTGGTGTTGTGGTTGTTGTTACTTTCCTCTTGGTTTTCACCACTGTTATTGCGAGTGCTACGACGTGGAGACATGATCCGTAAGGGACACAATGAAGGTTCAATGTGGCATGAAATGAATGAGGTGATATAAGGAATGTAATCATTTATTCGTTAATTAAAACGAATAAACGAAAACGTTGACGTATCAAAGATTTCAGATTCCAATAACATAGTAAAGACATGCTTTAGCCTATAAGTGAACACTCATCCCGAGAATTCCCAGGTAGGCATCCGGGTCCCTCGTCTGATTGGGATATATGCGCAATGCCAGCCTAGACAGAAGACTCAGAATACAGGCGTTCACCCTTCCAGATTGCACGTGTTCGTTATTAAAATCTAGAACTTCGACGAGATCTCAAGGGGTTCAGGTTAAACCTGAGGATTTTGTCCTATAAATCTAATGAGTAGATCCACTGATGGGAAGCAACCTTCTTGTAGGAATGAAAGTAGGGATAAGAAGTAGGAGGGAGATAGAGAATAGCAAGTAAAAGAAGCAAGTACTTGTTAAATCCTATGGTTATAGACTAGATTATTTTTCTAATAACCTAATTCCCTATAACCATGGCTCTGATACCAATCTGTAACACCCCAACCGATGGCGGAAACATCGGAGTGCCACGTATTGATGATTGTTCAGTAGCTCATGGTGAATAATAGATTCCATTAAATGATTTAAATGAATTACATACAATTGTTCTAGAATTTGTACATCAAATTGAATAAAACTATACACATATCTTCAAGCATCAATTCAAATCTTCAAGCAAATAGAACCTGAAACATGTTAAGTTGAAAATGTTTTGGGTCAACAAAAGTTGGTGAGAATTACATAGGTTTTTGATAATTGAGTAAGAATGATGTGCAATTCATGTGTCATGTCAATCTAGTCCATATGTGAGAACATACTAGAAATAAATCGAGTGCATAATCAACCCTGATGACTGTTATAAAATGATACATACCATACGCTCATGGTCCAATATGTTATACGATAACAAACACCCACGCTACCTTTGTAGGAGGCACGTATCCGGGTGGGATTGTCAGTCCAATAGATCTATCAATGTATACCGCCGGCTGATCAATGTTAATGATTATGCTAGAATGGTGCTTACTCTAATCATGCTCAAGACATAATGCAACATAGAAAACACATAGACACATTGATGATTGAATTGCAATGATGATGTTATAAACATGTTTCACCCCAAAAATGGTGATAAATAGAAAAGGGGCTATGTAAAACTCACCTTGGTAAAATGTTATATCTGTTGAGAAATTTGGATAATTGTGTTGACCAAATGTATCAAGTATCACCCTATAATAAAGTAATAAATATGTCTAAGTCTATCAATCCTAAAAATGTATAAGTTTCTAGGGCTTCGAATTGGGGATAATTGCTCGTTTGATTAATATTAAAAATATTCGCCAATTGAGAGAAATTTAGTAAATAGGTAACCAAAAGTCTTTTTATGAAATTTAAATTTAGAATGCTCACAATAATGTGTCTAAAGTATGAAAATAATTTTTATAAAATTATTTCCTTTAAAATAGATTATTAAATCTATTTATTACAAATTGTCAAACTCTAACTTTAATATTTAAAAATACTAAAATTAAAGAATTATTAGCTTAAAAATTATATTTCTGTTCTAAATGATCAGAAATAATTTGTATAAAATTTTGGTGCAAAAATATTAAAAATTGGATTTATTATGATTTAATTATGATTAAATCTAACAAAAATTGATTAAAAATATAAAATAAATGATTTTACTGAATTAAAAATTATTTCAGTAAAGTTTAATGTTATAAAAACTTAGGATAATTTTTGTGGAAATTAATAAGATCGTTTTGATATTTTAATGGATTTTTATAAATAAAATGGATTAAACTTGATTTATTTATTATATATATTAAATAAATAAATTTTTGAAAACTAAAAATTGGGTGTTGAACTTTTTCATCAGATTAACATAATATAATTTTTGTAGAATTTATAAAAAAGTTTTACTATTTAAAAATGAATTTACAAGATTTAAATGTATAATAAATAATTATAAATGGTTTGTTTTAGAAAAGAAAAATGTGGAAAAAGGGTGTCCCAAGCAGGAATCGAACCCGGGTAGTCATGGTTACCAGCAACAGACACAACCACTTGGCCTAGGCCTGTGGTTGTGTTTATTCTTGTTTGTTTTAAAATAAATACAGTATGATAAATTGTGATTATCCCCATTTCAAAACTTCGAACCCTAGATCCTACAATCAAACAGCCCACGTATTAAGAACACGATTAATGTTAGGGTTTTTGTTGTTTGATTGCCGACTAACAAAACCCACAAAAATAATTGGACTCACAGTGATGATTCGTGTACGATTGAGTGGTCAACCCAAAAAGTCAACTGTTTGATCGTATGATGATGCACAGACAGAATTGAAGAAGATTGAGGTTTGAGAAAAGATTGTGAGCGAGTTGTGAAGGTTCGTAGGTGATCAATTTATAGTGAGGATCAGTGGGTTGGTTAATTGGAAAGTTTGACAATGTATTAAAGTCAAAACGCGTAATATCAATCAATTTAGTTAAATTGATTGCAATTGTTCGTGTAAATGATGATCATTAGGCCGGCAATCATGGTCCAATGGTCAAAGATAATTAATCGTGGCTAAATCACCTAATTATGGTAGATTTACGATTAAAAAGAAATAAAAAAAAAACTTTCATCTACTGTTGCTGTTCGCGTGAAGGAAGAAGGAAAAGGAAATGGATCAATTAATTTGGTGTTAAATATAATTAGTGTATGGTTTAAATCAGATATGATGTGTAGCTCGGGTGGTCATGCGTCTGTGTGTGTGAGGTAAAGGTCCCCGGTTCGAATCCCTGGAACAACATTTTTTTTTAAAGCTGAATAGGAGGGGGCAAAAGGAGTTGGGCCGAGGTTCAGTGGGCTCAGGTCTTGGGCCGCCTTAACTGGGCTTCAGGAACAAGGGATATGGTTGGGTTGGGTTGGGTTTACTAGTTCTAAATAATAAAAACTGAAATTTGTTTTTTTATTATTATTATTACTATTATTATTATTATGATTATTATATATATATATATATATATATATATATATATATATATAAGTTGTGTGGTAGGAAAAACTTAGGCACGTTATATAATGAACGTTAAAATAAAAATATATATATATATAAAGTACGTTTAGAATTTGGGAAAAATTTTGCGGTGTTACAGCGAGAAGCTCGGAAAGTTTGTTGAAAAGCAAAAGGTGCCTGAACTGAAAAAGAAGAAGCAAACGCAATTTCAGGAACCGGTGTTGACAAAAGAACAGAAGATTCAACGACATATCAGACTGATGAATATTAGAATGGACGAACAACGTCGACAGCAATCCAAGCAATAGTCGAGGGGGAGTTTGTAGATGCAAAAGTGCGACTAGTGCTTCGGATTGAACAACAAACTTGTTTTGATGATTGTCGTTGGTGCGAAGGAGATTATGAAGGTGCGAAGGAGGCTTTTTGTAGGTACGAAGGAAGAAGAAAAGGTGCGAAGGAAGATGCTGTGGACGAATGTGAATATAGTTTATTATGTAAGGTTCGACCAGACAGATTGGGCGAACCTGCACATTCGCACAATCAATTTGGGCGAATGTGCAGTCTATAAATAGACAAGTTTGATTTTTGAATGTAACTTTTGTCATTATTGTTCCCTCCACTATCTGATATTCTCTCTAGTGTTTTGTTTAACTCTTTTCACGTTCTCACCTTGTTTGTAATCATATTTCAACGTGTAATCGAGTTGTTAATTAATGAAAAGCTTTTGAAAATGATGATCTGCTTGTTTTAATCTGTTTGACTATTATTTTGTGATAGTTTTAGGGATTCCGCACCTGAAACTAAATTGTTTGATCATTCTTTGTTGTTATACGATCCATTCACGCACATACAGTGTCAAGAACACTGTGTATCCTGTTTAAAGGGAAAACAGCATAAGTCCTCCTATAAGTCTATTGAAGAATCAAAAACAACTGCATGTCTTCAACTACTCCATATGGACTTATTCGGGCCTGTAAAAATCATGAGCCTTGGTAAGAAGAAGTACTGCTTAGTCATCATTGATGACTATTCAAGATTTACATGGGTATTCTTCTTATTTTCCAAGGATGAGGCTGTTGAAATCATCAAGTTCTTCATTCTACAAGTAGAGAAGCAATACTCTCTACCTGTCAAAACCATTAGAAGTGACAATGGGACAGAGTTCAGGAACAAAACTCTGGATGAATTCTGCTTGTCTAAAGGGATTATTAGACAATACAATGTTCCCAGAACTCCTGAACAAAATGGTGTAGTAGAAAGGAAGAACAGAACATTAATTGAAGGAGCAAGAACAATGTTAGCTGATTCAGGCCTACCATTGTATTTCTGGGCTGAAGCAGTTAACACTGCATGCTATGTTCAAAATAGAGTCCTTGTCAACAAGAGAAACTCCAAAACTGCCTATGAAGTTCTTCATGGCATAAAGCCCCTTATCTCCTTTTTCAGGGCTTTTGGATGTCAATGTTTCATTCTAAACATCAAAGACTCTATTTCAAAGTTTGCTGCCAAAGTTGATTCAGGTTACTTTCTTGGTTACTCTTCCACAAGAACCAGGATAGTAGAAGAAACACTGAATGTCAAGTTCAATGAGTCAAAACACACTCTTATTCCAGCACATCCTGCTGAACTTTTTGACCTTGACAGCTTCCATTTTGGACCATGAAAAGACTGTTACTTCATCTAAACCTACTTATTATGGTGATCAAAGGTTTGAAGATGAGGATCCAGCACCATGGACTCCTCAAACAGTCATTAAGTCAACTTCCAAACCATCAGAAGTTTCACAAACTTCTGATTCAACAACTGCTGATGTACAAACTCAAACATCTTCTTCATCACCTAAAACTACTGAAGACACTGAAACTGCTAAACCAGACATTATAAACCTCAGTGGTTTGTTTGATGAAGTACAAGAGCCACCTACACCTGTCAGTGGTTTACAACAATTGATTGAACACAAAGATCATCCACTTGAACAAATCATGGGTAATATTGCATCAGGAGTTCTTACCAGAAACCAGCTTTCCAACTTTTGCTTCTTCTCAGCATTTATTTCTCAATTGGAACCTAAAAAGTACCAAGAAGCCCTCAAAGACAACAACTGGGTACAAGCCATGCAAGATGAGTTGCTTCAATTCAAAAAACAATAGGTTTGGGAAATCTGTCCCTTACCACCAAACAAGCAACCAATTGGCACAAGATGGGTTTTTAGGAACAAACAAGATGAGGCTGGTATGATTATAAAGAACAAGGCAAGACTGGTAGTACAAGGTTACTCTCAAGAAGAAGGAATTGATTATGATGAAACATTTGCTCCAGTTGCAAGGCTTGAAGCCATCAGGTTATTTCTGGCCTATGCCATTTCCAACAAAATAAAAGTTTACCAAATGGATGTTAAAAGTGCATTTTTGTATGGAAAAATAAAAGAGGAAGTGTATGTTTGTCAGCCACCTGGGTTTGAGGATCCTTCTCATCCTGAGTGGGTATACAAACTAGACAAAGCTCTTTATGGGCTCAAACAGGCTCCAAGGGCCTGGTATGAAACACTTTCTAACTTTCTACTCAAAAATAACTTCACAAGAGGCTCCATTGATAAAACTCTTTTCATAAAACATGTTGGAAATCATATCTTACTTGTTCAAATATATGTTGATGATATCATATTTGGTTCAACAAACACAAAACTGTGTGATGAATTTAAGAAACTCATGCAATCAAAATTTGAGATGAGTACAATGGGAGAACTGCAGTACTTTCTGGGACTGCAGATTAAACAACAAACAAATGGAACTTTTATACATCAATCAAAATATGTTAACGAATTATTAAACAAATTTTCTTTACAAGACTGTAAATCATGTTCCACTCCCATGACACCAACCACACAAGTTGAACCAGATGATCAAGGAAAACAGGTTGATCAAACCATGTATAGATGTATGATAGGTTCCTTTTTATATCTAACTGCTTCTAGACCAGATATTATGTTTTCAACATGTGTCTGTGCTAGATATCAATCAGCTCCTAGGGAATCACACCTCATTGCAGTCAAAAGAATCTTCAGATATCTGAAAGGAACTCCAACACTTGGAATTTGGTATCCTGCTTCAAGCAATACCAAGTTATCAGCTTTTTCAGATAGTGACTATGCAGGGTGTAAAATGTCAAGAAAATCAACATCTGGTGGTTGTCAATTCTTAGGAAACTGTCTAGTGTCCTGGCAATCAAAGAAACAAACATCTATTGCAACTTCAACTGCTGAAGCTGAATACATTGCAGCTGCAAGTTGTACATCACAGATACAATGGCTCCAGTATCAACTTCTTGATTATGGAATCAAAGAAACCAAGACACCATTGCTTGTAGACAGCAAATCTGCCATTAGCATCATTCAAAATCCTGTTCAGTTTTCAAAAACCAAACATATTGAAATCAGGTATCATTTCATAAGAGATTGCTATGAAAAAGGCAAGATTGAAGTGAAACATGTAGCAACAGCTAATCAAATAGCTGACATATTCACTAAACCCCTTGACACATCAACATTTCAGAAGTTAGTATCCATGCTTGGGATGCTAAATTTGTAAGTGTTTCTCTTTACTTTTCTGCACATATTTTTCATTTTTCATTTACATCTGTTTTCAAGTTGAAAACTTCTGAAAAACTAACAAGAGAGAAACTACTGATGAACAAAACATCAGCATGGGAATATTTTCTGAAAACTGATGAACTTCTGATAAAACAACCTTCAGAAGTTATGAATAAAGTATTTATAAAGCATTCTCATCAGTGGTTCAAAACTACTGAAGAGAAAGTGGGAACTACTGATGAAACAATTCTTCATCAGCAGTTTGGTTAAAAAGGGTAAATCAGACTTTCCCACATCAGAAGTTTGACATAAGCAGTTTAAAACTTCTGATAAATACCTTTTCCAAAACTTATCCATTCAAAAAGCAAAAATTCCCTCCTTCTCTCTAAAAAAGCTCTCAAGCCCTGAACCTGCAAAAATATTGTTCGATCCAAACACACACAAACCACATGGCTCTAACTCTGAAACAGGGACACAATCAAAGAGGCTACTTCGAAAAACATGAAGCCTGGTCCCAATACGACAAAATCATTGATTTAGTCGTTAAATCCCAATATTTCACCGCCCTCACCATCGACCCTCCAATCCATACTGAAACTCTAAATGAGTTTTGGGCAAACGCAGAGACGGTGACGGTGAACAACAAGGTGATCTCCCTCAATTCAACCATAAAAGGGAGAAGAATGGCAATCACACCGGCTATTTTGTCAGTTAGGCTGGGATTGAATGATGTAAATGCCCCAGACCAATTTCCAAACTCTCAAATCCATTTAACCATGACAGAGTGTGGTTACCAAGGTACTCTCTCACACGCTACAATCTTTAAGAAATATTTTGAACCAAAGTATAAACTGCTTTTTCATTATATTATTATGTGTTTGAGTCCAAAAACTGGATCTTATGATCAGATGCCCTCAACTTTTCAACCAATTTTTCATTCCATAGTGAATGAAACAAAATTCAGGGCATCAGCACTTTTCTTTAATGAGTTGGTGTTACATCATCTCAATACTAAAAAGAAGTTTTTGTTGTACCCAAGATTCATTATGCACTGCATAATAAAAGAACTTGGAGAAGAGGTGCTTGTGGGTAAAACAACAATTTTAAACCCTTTATCCTCACAAGCATACTCAAGGCACAACAAACCGGCTGCCTAGCCAGAAGATGACCAAGGGGAACAAGAACCAGTCCCCATGGAACCCTCATCTTCCAAACCTACAACCCCAAAGGCCAAGAAACCCAAGCAATAAAAACAAAAACCCACCAAACCAAAAAGAAAAGCAGTTCAGGAGGTTGAGATGCCTGAATTGACTGCTGTGCAATCTGCACTTGATAAAGATGTGACTGAAACATCCTCTCAGTCTCATCCATCTCAAACCCCAACAAGAGCACCAATCACAATACTTTTCAAAAGAAAAAGACTAAAGAAAACTATTCCTATTGACTCTTCTTTTGAAACTGCTGAACCCATTGACCAAACTACTGAACCAACACCCCAAATTTCTGAACCTGATATTGAAATAGCCAAACTTCTCTCTAAGCTAAAAGAGAAAGTCCCATCTAAACATGTCAGTCCCCAAAAACCACATCAAACAGGGGACATAGCCTCAGAACTTGACATGGATGTTGACACTCAAAGCCCTAACCAAAGAGATGAGGATGAACCAGGGTCTCTAAGCCCAAACTTAGAAACTCTTGGTACTTTTGAGGCTGCTACTACTCATTTACCACCCAGTGGTGGATCTGAGGAAAGAAGCAACATAGCTAAGACCTCAACTGTGGCAACTACTGATGAAGGCTTAATGCCTGAGGTAGGAAATCCTCTGAACCAAGAAAAAGAGGTACATGAGACAACTGAGTTGGGCTCAGCTCATGATGTAACTGATACAGTCCTCATTGAGGATGTAATCAGGGATACAGATGATTCCATTAACTTGGATGATGTTTCAAAACACAAAACTACTGAATTGACGGCTATAAGTGAAGGTCCTGCACCTGGTGTATATATGCTCAAGAAGCTAGTCACACCAGATCAGGTTAAAGTTCACTTAATCCCTGATTCCCCTAAAGTGGCATCTTCTGTACAACAAGAAGATCAACCAAAAACACACCCCTCACTACAAATGCTTACCCAATTCCCTGGGCAATCTAGCATAGACATGAACCAGCTATGCAGCCCAGATGGTCCCTTATATCACATGATGAACACCCTCATCAAAAATCACTTCCAAACCTACACAGCTAACTTGGAGCTGTCCATCAAGAACCAATTTGGAGTGATACAGACTAAGATGAACGATATGTCCAACAAAATTGACTTCAACTCTAAACAGATTGCTTCTCTTATAGGTCATTTCTCTAAACCCTCAAAACCTAATGAAGCCAAAAAGGGGGAGAAAACTAAGGAACCTATGGAGTCACTTGAAGCCAGGAAAAAGGCAAGAGTGGCTATCCAAGAAAGAGATCAGAGAGACCAAGCCAGAAAAGAAAAACTGGCCCAACAGTTTGGTGTCTCCATTCAAGAAATAGAAGATTCTGAAAAACCTGTTGAATCCCAAGGCCACAATGAAGAAACTTCTGATGGTGAAAGTTCCGATGAAGACTCAAAAAATACTGAAGACAATCCTTCAGTAGTTGATAAACCTTCAGTAGTTGTCAACCCATAAGAAGTCAACACTTCCAACACTAAAACTACTAAACAGCCTTCCAGATCAACTGAACCTACTCAACCAACTCCTATTCCAAAGCCTACTACAATTACCACAATGACTGTGCTAAACCCTTCTCCTCTATCAATGTCCAATGAATTACTAGAGAAGAGTTTAATTGCAGCTGAAAGAAAGGCCAAGGAAGATGAGATCTGTAATGCTCTGGAAACAAGGGATGACTTAAGCCTGAATGAAAAGCTACAGGCTTATGAAGCAGAACTTCAAAGGCAGGCTAACCTAGAAAGAATTGCTGAGGAAGACAAAAGACAACAACAGATGTCTTACATTACCAAGAACAACAAGACCAAAGCCCATACATTAAAGGGACTCTCCATGGAAGAGCTGACAAGAAGAGCTCAACTTATTGCAGACAAACTTGCAACAAGTAAAGATGCAAAAGCCAAGAGAGCCCAGATGATTGAAGAGCTAGTAGCAAATGGTTATGGTTCAAAAGCCTCTGTGTCCAAATGGAAAGAAGAAAGAATAGTGGACACTTATAGAAAATACAAGGCTGCAAGGGCTGCAAATCCAGAGAAGTTTGAAACTGCTGAAGTATCAACTTCAGTAGTTAGAACTTCCGGTGTTTCAAGAAAACCTGCTACAAGGAAAAGAACAGAGGAAAATGTGAAGACTGATTTCAGGTTGGTACTACTAGAAGGAAGTATAGTAGTCCATTTTGATTTCGACATTGAAGAGAAACCTCTGCTAACCCAATTCAGGGATCCTTCCACCTTTGCCTATCAAATTCAGAAGACCATTAAAGACAAACTGCACACTAAGGTGGTTACTGAGCATCACTTGCCAACCTTTTAACTACCTAATGTGATGCAACAAGAACAAGGAAGAGAATCCCACCTGAGAGTCACTGAAGTTGAAAACATCCAACACTCAGGAATATCCCAGGGTACCACCATGGTTCCCTACACTTTAGACTTTGACAAGTCTAAAGTACCTATCATCAGATGGTCCTTTACTGATAACAACTCAGTACAAGTGACAAGAAGAGACCAAACAAGCAGAGCCTATAAGTCGATGAACGATCTGAAGAAGCTATCAACTCAAGACCTGCTTACAATCCAACATCTAGAACCACAAAAAGGATCTCTCACTGATGAACAGCTGAACCAGTTGAAGAATTCCATGTTCAAAGGAATATGGAAGATTGTGAATGACAGAAGAAAACAATAAGGAATTAGAAAGGTTTTAGCTTCATCAATCCAGGGGGAGATTGTTAGGACAAAAAGGATTGGTGAAACCACTTTTGCAAACCTATGTCTAATTCACTTCTGTCAAATTATTCTAAGTATAGAACTACTGAAGAAAGAAGACCAAACAGCTGAAGAAGGATTCTACAAGTACTGAAGAAGAAATACATCAGAAGTTTTGAAGTCCAAACCAGACATATCACTGAAGAACTACTGAAGACAAACTACTCATCAGTAGTTTGTCATTCATCAGCACTTGTTCAAGAATCTTTTCCACCGTCTTATGTTTCAGTAGTTTATTAGTTTATTATTACTTTTACTTTTTGTACAAGTTCCAAGATTGCAACTTGTTGCAACTTGCCTCTGAACTTGCTTTTTGACAAGGTTCATGTATTTGTAAAGTCTATAAATAGGTGGGTTCATCCCTCTATTTTAGACATTGATTTTTAATACAAGAAATCCTTCAAAGCTTATCATTGTTATTACCATTTCATTTACTGAGAATCTGTTTAAGTGTTCATTCTCATTCATTGCTTTGATTCTCATTAAATACTTGTCTTTAGTTTTTATCAAACATCCAGGGGGAGTAATAACTCCTGTTGATAAGTGTAGCTTTAAACTCATATCATTCCGCTGTGCTATCACTGATTAAGAACTTGCTAAACACCTAAGTGTTCACTAGCAAGTTCATACAAAGAGCAATACTGATCCAACAGCTCATGATCCAGGGGTCTTGGGTGTCTACGCCGCATTTGGTCAAAAAGGAGATATTCAATTTTTTCAGAAAAAGGTTGATTGAGGATTGTCCGAATTGGGCAAAGTTGATATGCAGTAATATTGGGAGAATAAATGAGGATGATAATGAGCTCTTAACCGGGAGGTTTTTCGGTTTCGGAAATCAAAGAAGCAGTGTTTGGTTGTGGGAAATATAGGGCTCCGGGCCCGGATGGGTTCAATTTGAGGTTTATCAAACAATTTTGGCACCTTTTCGAATAAGACTTTGTGAAGATTATGGAATATTTTTTTATCAACGGAGTTATAAACATGGGGTGCGGGTCATTTTTCATAACCTTGGTCCCTAAAGGATATGATCTGGTTGACCTTAATAGTTACATACCTATTAGTCTTGTTTGAATTATTAGCAAAACTATCTCCAAGATTTTATCTAATCGGCTCAAATTGGTGGTGCGCAAGGTGATATCTAACGCTCAATCGGCTTTCTTAAGAGGCAAATTCATCTTGGATGGGCCGTTAATTTTGAATGAAATTATTACTTCGAGTAAGCGGAACAAGAAACAAACTTTTATCGTGTTTCAGCAGGTAGGGGAAAGGCTTGACTTCAAGGTTAGGGTGTTGACACAATTGATCCCTTGAGGTTTTAGGTTTGTTTATATTATGTTAAAACTTTATAATTTCTTTAAAATTCTTTAATCAACATAATAAACTTTCAACTTTTATAACTTTTGTAACCTTTATAAGTCTTTGAATGTTTAGAAATAACATCATCCAAACTTTTATAAAGATTTAACAAATGTTTAGTTTTTTTAACTTATTAAAGAAAATGAAAACTTATATAAATGTAAATTTGTTATATGTTTAAATAACGTTCAAAATACGTATCCGATTAAAACGTTGACGCTTCCAGATAATAATGCAGTTGATAATTTTAAATTCGGCCCTTTTATTAAATTAAAAAACAATAAAGATTACAAGGGCTGAAATAGGAACCTTTGAATACACGAAGGACTAAAATTGACAACTTGGTAAAGATAATGGTGACGAATGTCATAGTCTCCCCTACTTTAGAAAATTTCGTCTCGAAATTTATTTATGGAAAAACAATTTATATTGAATTGAGCAAAAGTTAAAATATTTTTAGGGTTTAAAAAGAAGAAAGAGTTAAGGATAATCAAGGATTCTCTAATGTACGCTGAAGGATTTTTAGAGGTTTAAATTAAGCTGCTCACATTAGCAAAGAACACTCAAGATTTAGAAAGAACGCTAAGAATATCGTAGATCCTAGTACAAGACTCAAGAGTTAGGAATTGAAATCAACATGATGTTTAATGTTTAGGTTTTAAACAAATGACGTACACTAAAGACTAACTAGGGTTTGTTCTTGGTTTGACTTTCAGTCTCATTCCTGATGCACCATTAGTGTTTATATATAGGGTGTACCACTTACGGTGTGCGCATATAATGTATATATGTGTGGCCCTTGGGGGGGGGGCAAAAGTAAAGTTGCACTAGTTTTAACGTTATTTTACTAATTTATATAGGGTGCACCATTAGTGTTTATATATAGGGTGTACCACTTACGGTGTGCGCATATAATGTATATACGTGTGGCCCTTGGGGGGCAAAAGTAAAGTTGCACTAGTTTTAATGTTATTTTACTAATTTCGTGAAAATAACATTAAAAACGACGGACTATTAATCATGCATCATGTGGTGGCGTGGATAGCCAAAAGACAAAGGGGTAAATGCACCAATCGGGTTTGTCCCGATTGCAAAGTGTTATGTGCCTTATGTCCAATGCTTGATACCAAACCACATCAAGTCGGGGGTTTCATTGGAAGCATCCTCTCTATTCTTAGGGGTAGAGGTAAGGCTGTCTACATCTGATTCTCCTCAGACCCTACCTTAGCTTTGCTATAGGTGGGATTAACTGAGTATGATGATGATATAGGGTGTACCACAGCTAACCCACCACACCTTTAATAGCTCGAAAACATACTGGAAATCTCTCCGATAACCCTAATAGAATTCAACACCACCTCAATGTACCTATAAATTCGTGATTATGTTCGGGATCGCATTCGCCAATTTACCTTACATTAAGGTGTTATGTCCTTCTATGACACTAACTCAAGCACCAATAACTATTAAAAGTATGTCGACTATGCAAAAAGAGGGGGTGTCATGATTCGTGCACAGTTAGGGCATGATGGGGCCCTTCCCTTAACTAGGTTCACCTCCTAACCCATTCACTACATTAGTCCACAAGACACTAGATACACATTGTGACAGAGTAAAGAATTTCTTAGTTTCCCTTAAGTTGAAAACACCTTTCAACCTGAGAACTAGCCTTCCTCGTAAGTTTCCATGTTAAAAGAATTTTTAATGTGTGAACCCGAGCACGAACACTAGCTTGGTTCATGTAAATGAATAGTTTAACACTTCAACTTAAACATGAATACTAGCTTATTTCGTCGGTTCTCTATGTCATTTGGTGTATCAGGTATCCACGGTCCAAATGCTTATGCAAGGAGAAAGTTACACATGTTTAGTTCAGGTATATGAATAACCTATCTCGCTAAGGAAATGTGAATCCAGGAAAATGCAGGTATTATGATTGTTCATAAGTAAATCATATAATGAATGTTCACATATCACGTATTTTGAGAGTAAAGTATCAACAAGACATATGTAATTCACACAACACAACTACGTATTAAACTAGTTATAACTTCATGTTTGCATGTGTAGCTTCAACATAAGGATGGTAACATAAGTAGACATATAAGTTCTTTATGTGTAAGCAAGATTCACGTAAGTTCTAGCTATGACATGAAGTCTAGTATTTAACTCAAGGTACATAGAATTCGTGCAAGAATAACAAACAACTTGCAATCTAGGTTAAAACTTATGTAACAACATTATGAAACGATACTATGTTAAGAATTTCCATCTATGAACATAAAGTACAAGTTAATCTTGTCTAATGATTTCAACTCAAAGAAAATATACGAGCGTGGAAAGTGTTATGATCAAAATATCATATTTAAAGTGAAGTCCCAATTTCCAGGTTTCTATGAGAATGTATACATCACACAATAAAATTAAATTTGTAGCTTCTAAGAAAATTATTTGATTTCGAACATCACAAATGACCATGTTAAGTATTTTGAATAAGAAAAACGAATCTCACGTTTTGAGGAACGTTAGAAAATTTTTGTGTTACAAGAGACTCATACGTTTCATGTTAAGAGACTACAATTTCGATCAATTATAAGAAAACTCCTGATTAACACATGTTATTGAAATCAAAGTTGAAAGTTAAACACACCAAACGCTGAATTAAAATCCAAACGTACGAGAAAACAATTCGGGAACTAAAACGAATATGTTAAACGTAAGGATGATCCCAGGTGCCTTGGTAATTTTTAAGAAAGTTCTTGTATTTCGATTTTTTTCGTAAACCCCAATTTATTTATCAAAAACCATTATTTATTTACCTTAGATGTGAAACGTTTTAACAATAACAAAACTACAAGTTGTACCAATCATTAATGGTTGATGGTTTGAAGAAACCATGTGCTGATAAAGTATTTGATGGCGCTAATATGGAAACTGTCAAGGCATCTTTTTTGAGCTCAGACTGTGCACCCACACAAAGTATAAGGTAAAGCATTAGGTATTATGGTTGCATAAAATGTGTACTGAATGAACAAGAAAATCCCTCTAATCTTGGATTGCGAAATGTTGTGCCCTTGAGACGGATAAGTGAAGTGTGGAGGGTTGTTTGTGTAAAAGGTTGTTGCAGTGTGGTGCACAGTACTGTATATGACAGTAAGCTTGTATAGGTTTTGGTTAAATATAGATGAGTTAAGAATCCAACACAAAAGAATCATAGGTTTACAAAAAAAACTCAGAATAAGAAAATATATATTCGATGATTATGGAGACTAGAACATATAGATAAAATAATTATAAAAAATGCAACATGAAACGTACAATGTATAAAACAGTTTATCATGAAAACGAGACTTCAACAATGAAAACATGAAAACATTGGAGGGTTCTTGTCTAGTCATAAGACACAACAAAAACTTTGATTGTTCAAAGGAATCGAACTCAATTGGAGATTAATGAAGACGTGCTTTAGCATATAAGTGGACGCTCACTCCAAGAATCCCCAAGTAAGCATAACAGGTCCATTGGTTGATTCAGATTTATACGATATGCTTGCCTATGCCAGAAACCCAGTATATAGGCATCCACCCATCCAGATTGCACGTGTTCTCTCACGTAGAGTTCAACACTTTGAAGGAATGAAAAAATTAATGAAAAACGAGGGTATGCAATTAAGCCAAGAATATCTAACATGCTCCAAAGTGTAGATCTTTTCTCCAAGTGAAGTCACTCCTCAATGTCCAAGATGAAGAAATAAGGAAGAAAGAAGTGGGGAAATGTAAGGGAAAGAACGAGATGACAAAGGAATAAAGTTAGTGGAGCATTTAAACAAATAACACAAGTAAGGTCAAGCATAGTTTCCTAGTTATAGTCTAAGACATTTACTAATAACCTAATTCCTTATAACCACGGCTCGGATACCAATCTCTAACACCCCAACTGATGGCGGAAACATCGAGTTGTCACGTAGTGACGATTGCTCATGGTACTAAAGTGTAAATATTTTATTCAATGCTTCAAGTTACAATTACAAATATCAACAAGTACAAATATTATTCCACACGTTGTCGTGATTAAGTCTTTACTAAGTCCACATGTCCTACATGAAATATCTTAACAATTAACAGTTTGCGAAAGCGATTACAATCCAACTTAAGCTATTGTGAGCTAAGGAATGGGAATTACGAGGAATTCAACAAGTTTCGTTGAAGGAGAAATTGATGGAACCGACCAAAAAACTAGGTTTGACAAATCAGTGGGTTTTGAACGTGTAAGAGGTGGGTTGACGGTTAAGACTCTGAAAGTGTTACAGATGATGAATATAGGTTCAGTTTATAACCAATACGTTTGAAACTAATCGGTTCTTGATTGACATGATTATAAGTGACGGTTACATAGTTATGGTTTTTAATGTCGATTGATTCACGTTAATAATGTATATTGATAACAAGAACGGGTCAGAAATGATTAGCCAAATCAAACCTGACGATTTATTGGGTTAAAAGCGATTTAAGAAGCATTAAAAAATGACTTTAAGAGGTGGCCGGAATTTTCGCCGGCGGTGACGCCCTCCTGGCCGGAATCATGTTTCAGCAGGTAGGGGAAAGGCTTGACTTCAAGGTTAGGGTTTTGACACAATTGATCCCTTGAGGTTTTAGGTTTGTTTATATTATGTTAAAACTTTATAATTTCTTTAAAATGCTTTAATCAACATAATAAACTTTCAACTTTTATAACTTTTGTAACCTTTTATAAGTCTTTGAATGTTTAGAAATAACATCATCCAAACTTTTATAAAGATTTAACAAATATTTAGCTTTTTTTTAACTTATTATAGAAAATGAAAACTTATATAAATGTAAGTTTGTTATATGTTTAAATAACGTTCAAAATACGTATCCAATTAAAACGTTGACGCTTCCAGATAATAATGCAGTGGATAATTTTAAATTCGGCCCTTTTATTAAATTCAAAAACAATAAAGATTACAAGGGATGAAATAGGAACCTTTGAATACATGAAGGACTAAAATTGACAACTTGGTAAAGATAATGGTGACGGATGTCACACTTATTATAAATTTCCTTTGGGGAGGGTCGAAAGACGAGCATAAGATGCATTGGGTGGCATGGGATAGAGTTTGTACGCCAAAAAAGTTTGGGGGCCTTGGGTTGTGTAAATTGAATTTTATCAATGTGGCTTTTCTCTCTAAGTGGGGGTGGCGTAACAAGACGGATAACAATAGTCTTTGGTGCAAGGTGATTGAGGCCCTTCATGTTACAGGTCGTTGCTGGGTTTTCCTTCTGGTTCGTAAAGCTCTTAACGACACGTGGTGCAATATAGTCAAAGTTCTGAATCAGATAGTGGTTTCGAGCCTGACTTTGCGTAGATTCTTTAAATGTAAAGTGGGTAATGGGAGTAACATTTCATTCTGGACTGATCCTTGGTTGTTGAACATGCCATTGATGACCATCTGCCCCAGATTATTTCGATTAGAGCCCTCCAAAAGATGCAAGATTAGCGACAGGTTGATGCTCCAGGGAGTTGATATTTTGAGGGTCTGGGGCTGGAAAAGAGAGATTAATTTGGAAGAAGAAGGGCCCGAATGCGCTGTCCTGAACAAGCTTCTGGATGCTGCTGTGCTTTCGGCTTCATGCGACAAATGGGAATGGGTTGGGGCCGGAGACAAGTCGTTCTCGGTGGGTGCTGTCAAGAAGCTCTTGTATAGCAACACGGATTTCAATAATATCTCGGTCTTCGAGTGGTGTAAATGGATCCCAAAAAAGTGTAGCATCTTTGGGTGGCGTGTAGAGATGGATAAAATTCTGACGGCGATGGCGTTAAGGCATAGAAGTATCCAGGTTGCGGATGTTTCTTGTCCGCTTTGTGGATAAGCGGATGAGTCGGTGGATCATTTGTTTACTAGATGTATTTTCGTGTCCGTCCTTTGGCAGCATATTTTCACGTGGTGCAAGGTTTAGAACTTTATTGTCTTCTCGGACAAGGACCTTTTTGAAGTCCATAAGTTCGTTGGGTTATCGGGGAAAGCCGAGGATGTTTTCTACGGTTTAATTATTATTGGGTGTTGTAGCATTTGGAGGGCGAGAAACCAGCTCAAGTTTCAGAGTAAGAGGGCGAGAATGGAGGACAACATTGGCGAAGTTAAAGAGTTAGGTTATCTTTGGGCCAATTATAGAGCTAAGTTGTCGTCCTTGTCTTGAGGCGATTGGTATAAATTTGTAGTTATGTGAGTTCGTTTTGTTGTTTGTTGTGCCGCCCCGTTTTGTGGGTTTGGTGGTTTTTTATGAAATATATCATTAAAAAAATCTCCTTGCTAGCCTCCCAATGTGTGTATTTCAAATACAAATATACAAATACTTTAACAATTCGTCCATAAACGTGAAAAACTACCAAAAACCATCAAATGAGCGTTAATACGCTGAAGAAACGTATTTACACTGGTCCTGGTCTTTATTTACGATGGGATTCTCTAAATACGATGAAGGCAATGTAAAAAATATGTTGAGCAGTGCGTGAATACGTTGGGTCAGCGTATTTACACCGAAATCTGTATTTTTCAAATGGTTTGCTTTGTTTGATCCTCATGCTCGCCTCCTCCATGTATTGTGTGACTTTAGGTGGAGTTGAAAGCATCACACCATTATACTGATTTCATAGTACTCTCCTTAGTAATACCCTTGCAAGGCCGGCCCTGAGGGGGTGCGGGGAGTACTCCCAACCCGGGCCCAGTTTATAAAGGGGCACTTTGAGCGGCGACATATGTTTTCTTTCTGTTTTCGACCCAAAAAAAGATCTCATCTTGAACATCACTTGTTATAAAAAACTAGATTGAAAGGATACGTCAAAATTAAAAAAAAAAAAAAAAGTTGAAGTGTGTTACTTGAGATTTGTGTTGTGGTACAGTAAATGTCCAGCCTTTACAGTAAATTTTAATATATAGTAGTACTACAAAATAATAATTGTCTCACACTTTTGCACATGATGCAAGTCAAATTCATTTTATTAAAAAACTTTTAAAGTCGATTTAGACATAAAATAATTGCCCTTCAAATTATTATGGAATTTTAAGAAATGTTGAGTTTTGTTATGAGTCAATTAGCCAAACATATTAATTTTTATAATTATTATGACACTTTCAGTTTTATATCATGTTCGACCGATCCGACTATGAAACCGGTAAGGACACCGGTTCAACGTCCGCTTCGGTTATAAAAAACATTGCTTAAAAGACCTAAGACTAAGGGGCACATATTTCGTGGCTCAGCCCGGACACCTGAATTTTCAGGGCCGGCCCTGTACCCTTGAATAGTGTTGTTCACTACTTGCGATCAAATTACCTTAAAAATTTTTGTCACAAACCAAAACGAGCTAAAATTAAACACTAAAATCTATACTACTTTATAAAGGAAGAGTGATGTATCATTTAGTAATTTGTATTTCCGTACAACTTAAGATGCAACATGCACAACATATTAAAGCATGAAATTCAAGGGTATTATGGAGATAGTTGTGACAATTAAGACACTTAAAGGGACAATGTAGACATTTTACCCACTTCATGCTTTACAATATCAAAACACTTTTACAATACTACCCTCCTTCTTCCATCCATACCCTCACAAACATCTTTGCCTTATGGTTTTCCTTCTTCATCATCAATGAATATTTCATTCAAGAAGATGTTGCAAATTACAAAAATTTAATAATATGATGAATGGAATTTAATTGATTTTAGTTAAATTATTAAGGAGACTCTTGAGTAGAGTTCTTTATTTCACTTTATTAGAGTTTATGGCTCTAATTAAGTTAGTCTCTTCACTCATCCTAGGTCTTGTATACATAGAAGACTTTGTGCCTCATTTAAAAGGCTAGAAAAAAATACAAGAAAAATAAAGAAGAGGATTCATAAAAGAATTCTTGAAGAAGAAGGAGAAAAACTTGACCCATATGTTGGAAACTTATAGAGATAAGTTTTTCTATACTTGATTCCACCACATTTCCATTATTATTTGTTCCACAAGTTTTAACACCACGATTAAAAAGTATTTATGTGCTTCTCGTAGTTTCTCTACTTAATGTTGGTTATGTTTCAACAAACCTCTATATTTATGTGTGTGTATGTTTATAAATATAAACCAAAAGTAGCTGCCCTTTAGGAAGTTAAGCTAGAATTTGCATGTAGTGGTTAATTTAATCTTTACTCATATCTTATGTAGCCAATTTGATTCTTCATATCAACTTTAGTTGATGATCAGAATTACTTATGCCATTTTTTTAATGTCGTAGGTAGTATAGTCCAAATAGTGCTTCAAGTTCTCCAGTATGCTTTTTTAGTTTGATTTTTTTTCATGGGCCTTTATGAATGCCTTGAGTCCATAATCTGGCTTATTATCCAATCTGAGAATTAGCTTTATTAGTTGACAGTTTGACCGTATTTTGTCTATGATACACTCATTGCAACAAAAAGTTAATGTGTGTGCTTTGCAGGTTGTTTGGCAGGATGATATCGATCCAGGCAATATGACATACGAGGTTTGCTATTTAATGTTCATTGCTTAATGCTAATGTTAAGGTTTTCTTAATAAATTACAGCAAGAACGGATTTAAAATACCCTTGTTTAATCCGTGCAGGAATTACTTGATTTAGGCGAGGCTATTGGGACTGAGAGTCGGGGTCTTTTTGAAAATCTTATTAATTTTACTTCCAACTACATGATACAAGTCGGGCGGCTTCTTTTTGAGGAAAAAATCTGGAGAGAGGTAAGTTTGGGTTAAAAAAATTATTTATGTTTCTCTTTGTTCTTTCTCTATTATATTTATGAATCATTATAGTTTGATTATTAAAATGAATGAATGTGTGACAAAAGGTGGATGCTGATACACTAAACTTATCTAGATAAGGAGTATTTTTTTTCTTTATTTTGATGCACTCTGAAAATAGTTTAACAAATAAAAATTTGGTAAGGCATTTGATATGAGTTTGAAATATATATATATATATATATATATATATTAGCTTTTAATAATGTAATTGATATGATTAAAACAATTGTGTTTTCATGCGTCCAAAAATAGCAAAAGGAAAGTACAAACCTTCATTGGTTAAAGTTGAAAGACTGCCACATATACTTGAGATACAATCTGTCGGGCCACTGGTAGTTAAAATAGTTGATGTCCGACCTATGAAGAGATATGTAGCAAGATTGTAAAGAGGGTATGATGGATCGTATAACCATTTAAGTTTAACATCATCAATGTTAAAAGAAGAAACATGGCAATAGTAAAACTCCATTGAAATTACCTTGGACCTTTGCAAATTAAAGGGAAAAAGAATTACTAAATAAATCTAATGATTTAAACTAATAAGACAATCAAGAAAAATTGTATATTTGTGGCATCAGTAAGTAACCTTGCTCCACTAAATAGGATACTCTATAAAATGCTCAACTTTCAACCTAATTCCAAGTTTATAGTGTAATTTAATTTATTCTACAAGTTTTAAATCTTTTTTATATCTACTTATACTTTATATGGTTACAAATTACAATACAAGAATATGATGGAAGTGTCGGTTTGCATTAAAAACCTCTATTTCTTTGTTTGCCGAGTCCCCGATTGCATCCGTTAGAACAATATCCAAGGAGAAGTTCCTACGACATGATGCCTGCATCTCATATGTAGTTAGTAACAACATTTGAGATACTAATGAAAAGAAAGAACTTTGATTTAACATAGCAAATATATGTAAAATCTAATAAACTTTATGCACAACCTAAGAAGCTATATGTATAACCTAAAGAATCTAAAAAAAAAAAACATAAATATCAGTAAGAAACAAATCAAAAGTGGGAAAAAAATAGAAAGATGAGAAAATGAGCCGGTAAAAATGTAATAAAGCGAATATGGTTTTTCAAAAAAGAAAAGGAAACACCACTCTAAACTGAAGAGGACTCTCAACATCTCAGCTCTAGAATATACTTTTTATTATCTAGAAGAAGAGGTTTTCAAAAGGGAGCATTGAATTGGGTTAAAAACTATTGGTAAGTAATTCATACAAGCATTGAATTAGATATGATTTTCATAGGGGAGCATTGAATTGGGTTAAAAATTATTGGTAAGTAACTCATACAAGCATTGAATCATCTCTATTTAATACTTTCATTCACAAGGGTGTGTATTAGAGATATGTACTATTATCATTAAAAGTTGTACATGAGGGGCATAAAGGGATACCTTTGGACTCCCATCTTAAAATAGAGATGATTTTACCATTTTACCCATCTAGAATCTAGAATGTATTATATAGTAGTATAGATTAGTAAGAAACACACAGCCAACAAATGGATTGGATGCATGAGTATAGTAAATGAGAAATAGTGTACCTTGATATTGTGTTGTATTATCACCAACCACTGATAGTATTGAGAAACTAAAACCAATGGTTTAGTTGTTGGAAGTTAATCTAAAATTTTAATATACACATATCATGCCTATATTGGAACGACAACCCAAGACCATGCTTGCTCAGCTTGGGCACCGACTTTTCCCTTTTTTTTTGTTAAAACTCCTATATAGTAAAAAATATGTTTGTATGCATTTCTTTTTTAAAAATAAAGATGAAAAATTATAACATGTCTATACGACATGGCAATGTATGTGATCCCAATCATTGAAATTTTTGGTTGGTAAGAAGTTGCTTGATTGAGAATATAAATCAAAATTTTTAATATTTATAAATCAAATCTCCTTGTGTCCTATGGACAACATCCACAAGCTGCAACACCCGTTGTAGTGGATTAAAGGAGAAATCCTAAAATGTTTATCTTCTCCAAATTTTGACTTTATGTGTAATGTTATGCAACACTCGTTGTAATTGATTGAAGTTCATACTTGTTAATTTGTATTGATTAACAATGCACTTGTATCAAGTGTTTAAAACGATATATTTACACTATACCCAGAATGTAACACACATTGATTAGGTATGACATATTTTCTTCGTGTTACAACGTAACCATCTACCCATAATGTCTAATGGGTAAAAAAGAGGCCGACCCAATCCAACTGCCTCACTTACACTATGAAATAAATGTAACAAGTGATACTATGCTTCAACCAAAGCTGCTAAGCACCAGCTAAAATTTGAGTGATACCACTCAATGGTAGTACATCGACAATCACCCTTCCCTTGAAACTTTAAGAAGACATGGCCCCACCTGAAATGGACAAAATCATGCCCATTATTTCCTACAGTTACGATTTGCATAAGAACCATTCCTTTACTAAACGTTACTTCTTTTCATTCCTTAATCACGGGAATTCATTATGTAGGTATTCCACACAAGGCACATAACCAAACATAAAACGAAACGTTGAAAAACAAACAAAGTGCTACAAAACGTGAAACCCGTCACGCAACGTACGGGAAAAAAAGCATAAATACTCGCCACAATGCGCGGGCCTTTCCACTAGTAAACCTAAATAAGTGTATAAAAATAGTATTTATACCCCTCCTAGTTCCTACGAGTAATGGTATGCTTTTTAAGCATGCTAACACTCTCTAAGCCATCCACTGCGTTTAAAAAAACACTCTAAGATGACAAGAATAGTATCATCATCCCTCTTCAAAGATTAGTCCACCGTCTTCAACCTACCATCTCTCTCTTTCAATATGTTCCAGTGGCCAGAGTATTGTTAGGTTTTAATCTATATGGGTCATAGTTGTTTGATTGTATTGTATTTTTATAGTTGTTTGATTGTATTATATTTTGTATCATATTTATATCAAGTGGATGTGAAGATTGTCTCTTTGTTCTTCATTGTTAAACATTATGGGTTAAATAAATCTTGTTCGGATATATTGGCACATACAATCAGATCAAACACGAACACAAGAAATTTGGGGAGACGAAACCTACACATCATTATCTCTACTAATTAAATCAAATAAGATAATTCAAAACATTCAAACTAATCTAAATCAATCTTTCACTTTAGTCCTTTAACTTTCAACTCATATGTGTTTTAGGATTAACTTTCAATACCATATTCTCTATTGTCTAATCCATGGTTCTTTACAAATTCAAGTAACTCATATGGAAGTTCCCAATCACCTTTGTACAATTTCTAGCCATCATTTAACGAAAAAACATAACAAAATGCATGGGCTAGGTATAATTTACCAATATAAAGAGTAAAGACACATGCATTTAGATTATTTTTTTTTATTAAATCTCCAAGTTTATTCACATAACACACACACAATTCTATTTATTTTATAAGCCACAGATGACATATCGGCTAAAGGAGTAAAACGAAATCCTATAATTACGTATGACCCCCAAATGTTATATTAACTTCTATGTCGTGCTTTCGACACAACGAAATCATTAAATTCATCTCTCATCTTATAAAAATCTATTTGTTCTTGATGTTTCTCTATGGCGTCAGTAAGCACTACACACATAACACTTTTGAATTTTTTCGAACACACAAGGAGGATTCTAGACATGGCCCTTTAAATATGTAGTCACACATTGGGAATTAGTAAAACAACTAGCAGGTCAGCACCCGCACTCTGTTAGTCTATTGAGGGTTCGTAACGTAGATAGAAAAATAGAAATCGCGAACGTAACAATAAAAAACCTGTGTCCCGGCGGTATATTTGAAAGTCACGGAAAAGTTACATTGTTGTATACAAAAGACAAATCATTCGAACAAAATTGCACCAAAACGTATATAAAGATAAAATGACTCCCTCGCATTACACCGGGCCGGTTTAATGTACATAAAAAGCATATTGCAATGGTATATTTAGAGATGAGCGATGGGCGGTTTGAAAACTGTTTAGAATAACTTGTTGTTTTAAAGACAATGTTACGAAAATTCACAAAAGATACACATCACAATGGTGTGTATAGAGATGAGTGACATGAGGTTTAAAAAATGAACAAATTAAAAAGTGTTGCCCGTCTGTCAGTCATTATGTACAATTCTATTAACGTATGAATGGAGAGAATTTTTATAAAAGTGTTTAAAACAACTGAACGGCTTAACATTACGGATATTCATGTCAAAATGTAGATAACACTAATATAGAAAACGAAACCCATAAAAAATCAGGTAACAGAAAATTAATTAAAAACTCAAAATGGTAACTTTATTGAAGTTAAAGGTTATAGTACAAATCGATTAATAAAAAGAAAGAAAAAAGATATATTACTTTATTACACTTGAGGCGTAAAAGTTAAAGTTACAAAATCTTTAATAATATATGTTTTTAACCCTATATGTTTCATTTGGTTTGGTTATCTCTAATAACTTCCTGCGTTTGTTATCTTTGTTAATAAAAGGACATGCTATTTTGTTTTTTCTTCATATTATGTCGTAAATTTTTGCTGAAAATGAATTTGTATTTAAAACATAGCGTATTTCTTTGTATTGTAATTTGTAGTGAGTGAACCATATTGGCGTTATGCCGAACTAAACCGACACCAACCAAACAACATCCGTATCAATATTGACACTATAGAAACCGGTGACAATATTCGTTTCTATAATTCTCGATCGATGTAACATATTATTTCTTTTAAATACAATTATTTAATTTCAAATATATCATTGTAGTTATTTTTAACCACGATCATTATTTTTATCTACTAAATTCTGATATAGATTTTATTCAAACCAGTTATATATTCAATTTGAATAGACTGTCATGTATTGTGAACAGAAAATCTAAACAAAACTGTACCAAAATCTCAGAAACCTTTGGGTCTCTCTCACACACACACAACTCTTCTCTCTCTCTCTCTCTCTCTCTCTCACACACACACACACACACACATACACACATAGATACACAAGTGATGTTGATTCAAAACTTAAAAAAGAAAAGGTAGGGCTTTTCATCTGGCGGCGATATTAGCACGGTGGCAACACTTCCATCATCTTTATCTTCTTTATCTGTAACTCTCTCTCTCTCTCTCTCTTCTAATTTCCAATTATACTCTTTTTTTTTATATTAAGATCTGTAAACAGAAACCAAATAAATTTCCAACCAACTACCAAAATTACAATCCAAACAGTGTCCCTTATCTGTACGTTTTGATATTATGCTACAACGACGTCGTTCTATCCTTTGATCTGTATTCTTGTTTCACGGTTTCTGTGTGTTTAAATGTGGAAAATTGTGTTTCAATTGCTATGTTGAAGTTGCCATTTTCTTAGAACTGCTAAGGTTGGATCTATGTTGTCAAAGCGCCTAGGCGCTTAAAAAACGAGTCCCTTTGTATATTAGGCGCTTAGTATAAAATACATTTTTATGGGTTTTAGAGATGTTTTAGGCTTCTTTAGGGCTAGTTTAGGATGTTTTAGGGGGTGACAGACGACTTTTAGCATGGATTTGCGCCTCGCGCGCTTTTGGGGTTGGAATTTGGATATTGTAGGTTGATGGATTGACCTGACTCTAGGTTTTTGTTGTGGCTTTTACTTTTTGTCATGCTTTTTGTAGTTGTATATGGTTTAGAAAGGTTTTAAGATGGTAAGTTTTCTAGAGGCGGATTCGGTTCGATTGCTTTTCGGAGAAGATATCGTTAAGGCTTTTTTTTTTTTTTTTTTTTTTTTTTTTAATATAGGTGCGCAGCGCGCTCACTGTTATGTACTGATCCCTAGATGACTAGTTTTTCATTTGTTTGATCCTCTTTCCTTTACTCCATGATATATCCGGGTGGGGGAGTTAGGGTTATCCAATGACTGTCTTGAATTCTTTCATTCGTTGTTGATAAAATCCGGCATGCTATGTCTATTACCAAAAATAATGAGAAGATTAAGGTTTATATAAAGTTTTTCTTTCTCGCTGCCTCTACGATTTGACGAACCAACAGTTTTGCAAGAAAGTTGCACTTGATAGATGTTTAACTGTTTCTTTGTGTTCTTGTAGTTTGCCCTCTGTTAAGATCATATAGCTAGACAACAGGTTTATATATAGATGTTTAAGGAGTTGATAGGGCGTTCTTAGACTTGGTGATGGAATTATGACCTTTCGTATGGAAAAAAAAAACATTTTTCCTCCTAAAAATGGTCGTTCTTTAACATGACAAATTCTAGCAGCCGGTGGGTCGGTGGACCTTCTTCCCCGCTGTTGCTCTTGGTTACATTAATGCAATTTGACTGTTTGATAGATTGGTCTGATAGAGCATTAGACTCGCGATTTATGATTTAGTTATTGACTTATTGTAGCAATTTTAGTATTTCTCTGTCTTATGCACTATTACAAGAAGTAACTCAGGGATACGTATATATTTAGTTATGTACATCAATATTATTATACCATATTATATATATATGGACTATGGTAATCATATTAGGGAAAAGTAGCAACTATATTGTTAGTATTACCATAATTGTATTCCTCTATAATCTATATAGAAGAAACCAGCAGACTGATTTTGTATATTATTGTTTTTTCGTTATTTTTATAATATTAATACTACTATTTTGTTTCTATAACAGGGCTGTTCAATCGATGAAGTTAATCACCTAATGATTTGTTATTAAACATCTAGTAATTTATCTGTACAACTTGCGATTGATTAGTTTTGAATCTGACTGTTGGTGTTCGTGATGCAGGACAAGATGATCATAAATATTTAAAATCAGATTTTCATTTTACTCTTTTAAAGCGGAACCAGGATGGATGATGCCGGGCATCGTGATAATGGGCGACACAGAATAGATTACTACAAAGGTGTACATCCTCAGGTAAGAAATTAATATCGTAATCACTATTAGTTTTGGAAAACCTTATGTAATTTGTTTTTTAATTTGTATTAAATGTAGTGGAATGTGATGCCTCAATACCAAATGAAGGATCAAAATGCCATGATGATGAATAGGAAAATCATGCACATTGTTTCCGAAAGAGACACCGCTATTGAAGAGCGGGACCGAGCTCTATTGGAGAAGAAGGCGGCGTTAGAAGAACGTGACATGGCAATTCAGCAGCGGGATTCAGCAATTGCTGACAGAAACGATGCGATTAGAGAAAGAGATAATGCAATTGCTGCCTTACGGTTCCAAGAAACCACCATGAACACTCACGTTCAACGGGGAGGTTCAAAGCGGGGCCATCATAATAACCAACACCACCACAGTCATGCACAGCCGTCTTATGTGATTGACACGCATGTAACTGAAGCACGCCCGATTACTGCTGTTCCAGCTGAACCTGTTCACAAGTCAAAGATAACAAAGGAGATTAAACCACGTGGTGGCAGTAGTTCGTCAAGGTCTAAGAAGCAGAAGAAAGTAGGCGAGGATTTGAACAGGAACGTTACCACAGATGGTTCAAAAGCCGAGTGGGATGCTCAAGAGTTTGGATTAATGGACCAGATCAGTTTTGATGAGTCAACAATGCCGGTTCCGATCTGCTCGTGCACTGGCGTGGCAAGGCAGTGCTACAAATGGGGTAGCGGCGGGTGGCAGTCATCATGTTGCACCACTACTTTATCGGTTTATCCACTACCCCAGATGCCTAACAAGCGCCATTCCCGAATGGGTGGGCGGAAGATGAGTGGATCGGTTTTCACCAGATTGATCAGCCGACTTGCGTCACAAGGTCATGATCTATCTGCACCAGTTGACCTAAAAAACTACTGGGCGAAACACGGTACAAATCGCTACATTACCATCAAGTGAAATGACGGTTTTACCCTTTCCAGATGGTAGAAGGTGTTTTTTGGGTAGAAAGATTGTGGTTTGCTTTTGATAAGGGAGTCTGTTTAGTGGTGAAACATGTAGGGTTTTTCATTTTAGTTATGGATTGTATGCAAGTGTTCTGCTGCATTGTTATTATTGTAGCTGGGCTGTTTTCTGTTTAATATAAATCACCAGCCCAAATTTTCTATTTGCTTATGGCCCGATTCTTGGTTTGTGGCTGAAAGATCGGGCTTCATCTGTGGCCCGGATCAGATCAAAGTATATAGAAATAGGACTGGGTGTGGTTTGTGGCTGAAGATCATGGCTTCTTTGCCTATGGCCCGACTCTTTGCCATTTCGGTTTAGTAAAACTTTGATTCTCAACCAGCCTTCACGAATGGCGGTATGAGGTTAATAAACGATCTCTTGGAAACGGTTCTCTGAAGTTAGACAGATTACTCAGTTAAAAACTTGAATAAAGCGTGCAAGTTTGAAGTGTTCACCAAAGGTATGCGTGTAAATGAGCCGAATTGCTTGCGAGTTATTCAAGATTAGCTTACGAGATTTAATAAATTAGCTTAATCTTGAACTTTGCTTGTTAAGCTTGCAAGCCGTATCTATAATCTATGATCTATAATCTATAATTCTATAATATATATATATATATATATATATATATATATATATACACACACACATTATAAATGAGGAGTGATGTACCATATTGGAATTTTGACATGGGTACAATTTTTAAAGCAACAAGTATAAGAGAATAAAGCTTATTTCATAAGGGTATTATAGAGATATTGAGGACAATTAAGACACTTAGAGGGTTAGTAGAGTAATTTTATCTTTTGTTTTTAGTTAAAAGCTAAAATATAATTCCTATAGTACCCCCTAACTCCCTTCAACTTCCCTCTTAGACCATATGAAGAGCTTTTCTAATCAATTATTCATTGATTGTGTTTTATGTATATTAATCATTCATAACAAATTCTATTCCATTCCATTAAGAAACTTCCATTGATAGTAATAACAGGGATGTATGTAAGTTCTTGCCCTTATCTCTTTACTATTCACCTTCAATGTTTCTATCAAGCTCAATGCACATGTTTTGTTCATTGTTATCTCTTTACTTATCTCTTTTTTTATTCACATTCTACCTTTGTAGACAAGTGTCATCGATTTTTGTTTCAATGTTACTTAGTGTTGATTGTTGCATCTTCGTTTAGTTGAGACGCTAATGCTTCTAGCAGTTTATGATGATCAGCGCACACCAGAGGGACCCCAGTAGTCCAGGTTTCTTCCCTCGGTTCTAATTCTGTATAACAATTGTTAATCTATAAACTACATGTTGATTATTACATTGTGTTACTTGTCGATTCGAATTGGTTGAAAACCACTCCAAGTTTATCTTTAATGTATACCTTTAATAATTTTGTTATTTTTGTAGAGTTTAGTTGTTTAAAATGAGTGCAATAAAGACAGTTTCAGTTGTTACAAATGTGATCAAGACTCTTTGCTGATCTTATGGTGCTTTTTGGAGCTATAGCCAGCTGCCAGATTCAATGTATGATATTAATCCTCCAGTTTAATCCTTCAACTCTTAAACATATAGTCCAATATTAATGATTTTTACTATTTTTATATACCCTTTATTCATCTAAATATAATTACTTAATGTTAAGTTACTTTTATTTTTTATTTTTTTATTGCTATTTTTTTTCCATGTTTATGGATATATAAAATTTTGAGTTGGTTAAGATTTTATCTTTTTGGTAGGTTTGATTTTTTGAAAGATCTTCATAGTTTTGTCACTTAAATACAGAATGCTTCATTATTTTATTAAGAGGTTTTTAATTTTTAAAATAAAATTTATCAACTTTTATTTCCATTGAGTATTCATTAAGCATCATTCTTAAGTTAACACAGATCTCATCTTAAAACTTTTTCTCTTTCTGATTAAACAACATTCATTCTCCCCAACTTCCCAATTCAATTTGAAGATGGAAGGAGGTGGTATAGTGTCACCAGAGAAACAAAACACAGACTCCGTTACGACGTCGTCTTACACTTACTGGGTCAGAGAAGCTAAAAAAGCTTCAACAAGTTGCTATCTCTTGAAATGTATATTAATATTAATTAATTTTTAGTTACATAGATTTTTTAAAACTTTTTTCTACATATGGATATACATATATCTCTTCTCTATTATTTATTTAGTATTATTATTTTATTATTACCTTTACCTTACCTTATTAAGTACCAAGCATGTCCAATAAGGTAATTTCAACATAATTTTAAGATGGGAGTTGAATAGACTCTTCACAAATATCTATTTTTTTTTTTGTTATTTCCTTCCCTTTTTGCCCCTTGTGTACAACATATCATGCTTATTGTATATGTGTGTAATACACACTTAATATCATTTCCAACATGTAACCCCCCATTTATAGAGAATTAGATGACCACATTAACTTTGTGAAACCCCTCATTATTATAAACCACTTCATAGTCCTCCATTATTACCCACCAACTAATCAATAAGTTATGATTTGCACATGAATGGATAACTTGAAATATCATTCTCTTATCTATTATACTATCTAATTAAATACCAAAGCAACATGTACAATTGAATCAACCTTAATTCATAAGGGTATAATAAGAATATTTGTCACAATTAAGATGCTTTTAAGGACATGATAGTAATTTGATCATGGTTTTATAGTTAAAACATAAAAACTTCTTCCATACTTGCCATTATGTCACCAAAATTGTTCTCTTCGTTTTTTTCTTGAGGCCCTTCATCGTCTTTCAATTAAATGGTTTCTCAATTCAATCGCATTCACTACTATTGAATGTCATTCTCCTTCAATTGCCCTACCTATTTATTGTGCCTCCTCTTCATAGACTCTCAACTAAAAGCATAATGTTCTTTGATCAAATTATGATTGTTCTTTTTCCTAAACACTAATTTTTCATTCATGTCTTTTAATTTTTTAGTGCATTTGAAGATGAATTTGTTACTCAATGGCTTCCATTCCTCTTCTATGTGCATGCTTTCTTCCTCAGGCCTCATGTTTACTTAACAGGTAACCAAGTCTTTGTGATTTAATGTTGATGGTTCTAATATTTCTATCAGGTATTGATGTTTTACAAGGAACTATTTTAGTTGTGTCTACAGTTTTTTTTGTGCTTATTGTTGTTTTTTTTGCCATGCTTCTACAACATGTCGTGTCTACTATTTTTGTTCTTATTGTTGTATTTTGCTATGCTTCTACAACATTTGCTTATAGTTTGTTAACAGAAAAAAATATGGATTTTTTTGTTCAATTTTGTAAACAAAAGGAGTTATATGTAAATTTACCATGATGCGCATTCTTTGCACTACAAAGGAGTTATAGGCATCTTATTAAGAAAATTAGCCAGTGTGTATTCTTTGTCGTTGGGTCTTATTTAAACCCCGCAGCAACGCGCGGGTAAACCCACTAGTATGAATGAAAATAATCTATGTCTATATCTATCTTTATATATAATAAAGGAATAACTAAATAAGGTTAAAGAGCCTAGAGGCCATTTGGGAAACCATGCTCCTATGTGTCATCACTACATTCAATCTGCTAATGTGTCTTAACCACATTGATTTGGATCTTTGGGTTTTACCCGACCCGGTTTACTCTTTCAAATTTTGAAAAGACCACCCACCTCTTTTACTTTACTCTTTTATCATTCATAATACACACTCCCCCCTCCCTCCCTCTCCCCCTCTCCCTCCCTCCATCCCTCCATCCCCCTCTCTCCCCCCTCTCCCTCTCTATTCTTTTCTTCTCCTGTTTTCTTCATCGGTCTTTCATACTCTTCCCTAGCCCTCCACCATCATCGCCGTCTCCGTCATACACCTCGCTGTCTCCGTCATACACCTCGCTGGAACGACTGTTAAGTTCGTTCACTGTATGATTAGTTCATTACGTTCTTTAATTATCTTGATTTTTTATTTTTTGTTTTTCATGTTTTATATTTGTTTTTGTAATATTATTTTTAATATTCATGTTTATATGTCTGTTTTTTATTTTCTGATTCCATGTAGTTAATAACTTTTTTGTTGATTTAAATCATTTTTTTAGTAATCCTAATTGTTGATTTGGTTGTGTATTTGTTAATGTTGTGATATGATTATGTTATATCATTTAATATGTTTCTTTTTAGTGTATAGCATTCTTCTTTTTAAATATCCTAACCACTGATTGATGTAACTTCTGTTAATTTTGTTAAATTTTTTATAATACGTTTGAAGGTTATGTTATTTTCATTAATATTTTCTGATTATGTTGTATTACTTCTCTATGATTATGCTATGTGATGTTTTGCCTAGATTTATTTGATAATTTAAGTCATTTTCTTTACAACCTGAGTGGTGGTTTGATTTTAAATTATGTTAATTTAGGATATGATTATGGTATATGTTTTATCTATGATCTATGATGTTATATTTTGTTTACTTTCTTTGCAATTCCAATGATATGTTACTTTTATGTTTTTGGGTATTTTGTTCTGGTTTTTTTTTTCAGGTTTTTATTTTCATCATGGTTTCTAGCATTTTTACCATGTTATTTGATCCTCATCTGTTAAGATTGGTATTTAAATTTCCTTCTTATAATTATCTTTCTATTTATTTATTTTTTTGATGTTTTATGTTATACTTTTCTAATTTAGTTGCTGCCTCGTAGGCCGTAGCTTTGAGGATTGTTTTGAAACCAACAAGCTTGCAGTGGGTCAGTTTGATTTGATAACCGAACATGATCTTCATTGGCCTGTTACTCTTGAACTTATCGGCGGGGATTTCTTCTTCACCTATGGTTGGAAGAGTTTAATGAGGGGCGTTAACATGATTGCCAATTGTTTGATTATTTTTGAATACTTTCAGCCTCAATCTCCCAGGTGTACTTTTTTCATGTGAATCAAAAGTATACCATTGACAATGCTTTCTTTTTTATGGTCTGTCATTTGTCGTCTGATTATGTCGTAAGTAGGCTTGACATATCGTGTCAGACACGACATGTTAAGACACGAACACGACAAGACACGGACACGAAACAGGTAAACACGAACATGACACGATAACTTATCGTGTCTTTTTTTCCAAACACGAACACAAAACTGTTTATAGCATATTAACACGATAAAACACGATAAGACATGATAAGACCATAACTAGCTTGTTTATAAACATTAACCCAACGTATTCACAAACCAATGAATGAAAGACTAAGTGGAACCGGGTTTGAGAAGGAGGACGGGTGACGACGGCCGGGTGATGGGTGATTGTGGTCGGGAACGGTGGACATGTAACGAGGACAGTGGAGTTGAGAAGGAAGAGGGGGGATGACTAAGCGATGAATATGTCCGTACTATGTTATTTGAAAATTGAAAATTATGGTTCCTTGATCTTTAATCCACATATTTATAAAGCATACCACACCCCTTATATAACTTTTTTTAAATAAATTTTTTAACGAGTCTTAACGGGTGATTAACATGTTAACATGTCTTTAACCTGTTTAAACACGAAACCTGTTAAGGCCTTATCATGTCGACCTGTTTAAGACATGAAACCTGTTAAGGTCAAACACGAAACCTGTTAAGGTCGTGTAGGTTTGTGTCGTGTTATCGTATTCGTGTCTAAATTACCAGCCCTAGTTGTAAGTTTCTCTTTTATTTAATATACTTATATATATAGAGATATACTTTTTAATTTATGTTCATATTAGTTATTTAAATGACATAAAATGTAATATTATTTGCAGCCTGTGCCCAAAAGTTTTTATACCTACAACTATCATGATCTTTTCCCTTCCAAGAAGATTACCATTGATGCTGGAAATGGTATGGAATGGGAGGTTTTGTTTGGTCAGACAGAGAATGGGAAGAAGTATTTTCTGAAAGGTAGTTGGGTAAATGTGGTTCGTGATCTTCGTTTGCGGAGTAATACAATCTTAATCTCAGTTATACAATCATTTTGGGAATTTATAAAACTTACATATCCACCTTTTTTGTCACACCCTCAAATTTCCACATGCGGGGTTTTACCGCGAGGCGCGTGACACACTAGGATCCAAGTCAACGGTCACAATAAACGACATCTATATGATAAGAAAACAATGTAAACTACCATTGAGTTTCAAAACCGTTCTAACACAGCGGAAGCAAAATGTATTATTACAACTTAAAAGTAAAACTCAAAGTCTGAAATGTTTAACAAAATATGCATATGATCCCTAGACGCCGTGAGACTCCGTGCGCCTATACTCAATGCTGCTACCTTAGCGACCTGAGAAAACATGCCAAAAAGTCGTCAACATATAATGCTAGTGAGTTCACAGGTTTTAAGTTCGTAAATGTTTTCATGTGTAAAGCAATTCCTCATAAAGTTCCAAGTGTGCAAAAGTTCCAAGTAAATAACAAACGTTCCCTTACTACTACGACTATGTTGCTAAAACCATTACTGACAAACGTTGCTCAAGTTGCTGCCCATGTGTCAAGTGTCAAGTGTCAAGTAGAGACAATATGCACCCGCCCGGCTCCCAGCCGTCAGGTGGGGTTCGTCACACCCGATAGATCTATCCACATTTCCCCCGTTGTGCCCCGCACATTCATGGTTTCAATAGGGACTTAGGTTTCGTCGTATAGTAAATAAGTGCCAAGCGTCAAGTGTCAAATGCCAAACATCAATGTTTAAAAGTGTCAAGTGCCAATGTTTAAATATGCCAAGTGCCAAACGTGTCACGTTTCTTAAAAGAGTCACATTCCCAAAAGGCGTCATGTTTCTAAAAGCGTTACGTTTCAAAAGTGTTGTGTTTCAAAAGCGTTGCGTTTCAAAAGCGTTATGTTTCCAAAAGTGGTAAGTTTCATAAGAGTTGCGTTTTCGAATCATAAACGTTGCATTGCTAAAACGTGTGGCATGCTTCTCCCCCGAGAGAAAAGAGTATAAAAGAGGGGCCGTGAAACTCACCTTAGAGTGCGTCTTCTGATAACTAGAATTCCAACACGTGTATGATAATCCCAACTAATGACAACCTATCAATGAGTTTACATAAGTGTGATGACTATTAACCCGAAGGCTAACTAGTCCCCGATTGTCCAGATCTTGACTACGTGTGTTAAAAAGTGTGTTTAAACGTTAACCGGACATCCCAGACCGACCCGACATCCCGTTGGTGACCCATTACATCAATTAGTCATGCACATAAGTTTAACACATAAGTTTCAAGCATAAAACACTTAGTTTGCATCAAAAATCTCATTCCGGACATCAGATGGTCGAATGTGGTTTTCCCATTTCCACGTTCGCCCGTTTGAGCCACGTTCGCCCGTTTTTCCCATATTTTATTCCACGTTCGCCCATTCGAACCAATTTTATTCCACGTTCGCCCGTTTTCATCAGCATTTTATAAAACGCACCAAAACGCATCTAAACGGTCCGAAAACATCACGAAACATTACCAATCACAGCAGTCAACTATCATTAACATATTCCTACATAACCCTACCAATTTTATCCCGAAATCCGTCCGTTTTGCAAGTTACCCGAAATAGCAAATTATGGAGATGTCACATCAAACGCATGCAATCTTTACCCAATCAATAATCAACTTAATATACTCAGATTATCATGAACAATAAACCCCCCAATCATATCCTTATCACTATCATCATGAACAAGCCCTAGATCTAACCCAAAATCCCCAAAATGAACATAACATTATCAATAATCAATTGTAACCTATCTCAATCATAAATCATCATCAATAACAGTCCTAGATCATTGTCATAACATCTATATAGCAATCAATCCTCAAACAATGCATAACATCACATAAAACACCATTAACACATGTTATTTTGTATGAAAACTCATTGTTTATGAATAGGTTTTGTTTAGAAAGATATTAGGAAGGTTTTTATTCATGAAAACATGTTTGAATCAGATCTGGACTCTTGGGGTTTAATGAAAACGAATTAAAATGCTTTAAAAATGATTTAGAATGAAGAACACACCTTAGATCTTTGTGTAGAAGATGTTTATAGGTTAGATTATTGAAAACAAGGGCAAAAACTCCTTCCCCAATGTTTAAAGTTGCTAGAGAGTGTTTTGAGGCGTTTAGGGTTTGTGAAATGGTGAAAAATGACAAAGTGTGGTATTTATACTATATCCACATTCGCCCCTTTTACCTGGGCGAATGTACCCTCCTTCGACCCTTTCACAGGGTCGAACGTACCCTGACTTGGTCGAATGAAATTATTTAAATTCCATATCCCAGGTTCGCCCCTTTTACAAGGGTCGAACGAGGAGTATTGTCCAGGTTCGCCCATTCGATTGGTCGAACCAGGACTCAAGTTTTTCTAGTTTTCCAATTTGTCGTGTTTAACGCATTTTAACGCACCCTAACATACGAGCATGCAACCTTAGTCTATGTTTAACATATTTAAGCATGGATGATTATCTATACATCATTTAAACACATCTAAGCATATAATCCACCATACAACAATTAGTCTACACATACACTTAATTAGTTTATGTAATTCACCAACAATGGGACTCGTATCGTGTGTGTGTGTGTGTGTGACTAACCCAATGATCTCCCGAACCATTGGACCCTGGACTGGACAATACGAACTGTGTTCCGACTCTACTGACCCCGTCAAGTATGCTTAATAAACGTTTTTCGCTAAGGTAGACTTATGTGTTTATAAAATGTTGACCCAAACATGCCGGGTGTCACATTTTTAATCTACATGACTTCATTTCCACATGGTTGAAGGTACATTTTGTTTTTTAAAAAACTTGATATGATTTGTTTTATGTTTTATTTTGTAGTATTTATTTTAGCAAAATATATTTGCAATATATTGTTTACGAGCTTAATCTTTTTAATATCTTCTTTTAGATTTTCATTTGATATCTAATGATGTATATGATCCTTTCGTGCGATATATAATTAATATTCTGGAAAACTATTACGTTGTACAATTGCTTTATTTTACAGGTATATTGTTAGGGATTTGAAGAAAAAACTGCTAACTCTATTGAAGTTTGTGATATTTACCAAGAACAGAAAAAAGTTAGGGCTGAAGTTGTAATGCCGTAACGAAATTTGAATTCGGTTAACAATGAGTTTTGACTTTTAGATGTGAGAGTTCATATCGTTCTTTGCAATGAAGAACTGAGTTGTTTCATAATAAAGGTTAGATGTGAATGCGTTATGTGTAGATTTAGAGTTGCAATTATTTTTAATGACGCCTCAACAGTAGTGCCATTAGTCCACTATATCCAAGTAGTGCTTGAAAAGTTTGCGTTTAATTATAGCCTCCTGAAGCACCTTCATTATATGTTTTAAAATTTTGTAATAACATATAAGTAAAACATGGCCTCTGTGATTATTCATTCATTGGGATTGTTATGTCATGTTTTACCCATAAATGTTGATAAATTTATGAATTATTAATACTCTAATTTTCTATTTTTAAATAAACATTTGTTATTTTCACATTGCAGACAAGGGGCTGGCACCAAAGAAAGCATCAACCTGTAACGACAACTCAAGGATGCAAGTAGATTTTTGCAGCCTTTGCAAAACTAATCGAGCCAACATAAACGATGGCATATTGCATCATGTTTTTGTAATGATGATACTACCAACTAATATTTTGTAAATAGTCACTAACAGTCGTTTTCAGTTCCTATGTAGCTAGGTTAGTATTCTGTGTCTGAAGTTTCCTTGGTTGACGAAACTATTGCGAAATTGGTTCCATATCAAGGTGAATATTTTTGATACATGTTGGATAGCTGAAATTGTTATAATTACTTGAGTGTAACTATAATAAAAAATATCAATTTGACAACTTATAATATCTTCACAGAAAGCTTTTGCTCTCTTTGGAATAAAATTCAATAAGTTGTTCCTCCTTTAATGAGCTCTTTTATTCAACTCGCTTAAGATAAAATTAAAGCCAAAGTGACCCATTCGGATCAAGATTGCCACCTTTAGCCTTTAGGTATTTTTTTTAACTTGATATTTTTTAATGATCCATTGGCTTGTGGTTTCTGATGCCAGTGACAAGTCAAAAGATTAAAAGGTTTTAGACTTTAAGTTACAAATGCATATTTTACTTTTTAATTATGATTAAAAGGTTTTAGACTTTAAGTTACAAATGCATATTTTACTTTTTAATTATAAATATTTGGTTATGAAATGTTCTAAAACCATTGCTTCATCTCTACAACTCAGAATCCAGTTTTGAAAAGAAAAATTAAATGTTGTAGCCAGATTTTGTCATGGATCTAGCAAGTTCTAGCAATATTTGTTTTTTAATGACGTCAAATAAAACGATATATAATTTATATATTATTTATTGGGTAACATTAAACTTTTTTATGATATTTTTCAAGTAACCCAAATTCATAGGAATTTGTAATACGTAATAAAAACTTGTATATTAAAATATTTATAAAATAATGTTCTTATTTGACTCGGGGTTGTACCGGGTGTACACCCGGGACTCTAACCTAGTTTAAAATAAAGCTTCACATGATGCCACATGGCACATTCAATAGGGGGTTGAGGCCTTCATTGAATGCCACCTCATACAAACTCAATTCTTTTATTATAAGTTATTTTTTTTTTGAACGGCCAACGAATCAATTCCGAGCACTCTCGGGCACCCTTTTGGCGAATCAGGTACTCGAGAGTACCCGGGCCACCAATTGCCACCAATTCCCGGGAAAACCCGACCACTCACCCGCCCGAAGGCACGACAGTGAAATAGTCGGTAAAACCAGTCGGGATCAGGACTCAAACCCAAGCCAATGGCTGTGTCATCCCTCATTTCCCTCCACCAATGTCCTCCAAATGTAGCTAGTGGGAATTGAACCCAAGCCTCCCATATGAAACTTTAGGGCCTCAACCAACTGGGCTACAAGTGTTGGACTATTATAAGTTATAGATTATAGATTTTAGGGGAAATGGAATTTAATAATCCCAACTTTAGGGGGTTGAAAGGCAGCAGTCCCAACTTGAAAGTTGTAACACAACAGTCCTAACTTGTCAACCTTTTTATTTTAATGGTCGCAGACTAACAGAGGTTAGTTTTCTCTGTTAAGTGCCACGTAGTCATCCCACGTGGCAGTCCACGTAGGCATCCCACGTGGCAAAATCTGTCCCACTTGGCAAAAAAAACGTGGGCCCCCTATGACACTTTTTTTCAATTAAAAAAATCCTTTAATAACTTATATATATATAAACAGAGAGAGAGAGAGAGAGAGAGAGAGAGAGAGAGAGGAAAGCCCAAAAAACTACCAGATCACCATCAACCACCTCCATCGCCTTCGTCACCATCAACCACCGCTACCGCCGCCATCTGCAACCACCTCCACCGCCTTCGTCACCATCAACCGAATCCACCACCATCTTAACCAAAACCCAAAAAACTATCAGATCTGAACCAAAAACGGCACCAAATCAGAGCTTTTGGAGGGTTCAGGAATGCATTCACCAAGAGCAACGAGATTTCGAACACAGAGCTGTCGTCTTCTTCAATTTATGATGTTAGGGTAAGAACTAAGAACCCTAAATTTTAGGGAAAGCCCTAATTTTACAGGTGGTTGGTGGGGGTGAATGGTAGAGTGGTGATTATGGGGTGGAGGTTGAGGGGAATGATGGTGGGTGGGCTTTGGTTGGTGGTGGCGGGTTGGTGCAGGTTGTGGGTGTCGTCGGAGGGAAAACTGTCACACCCTCAAATTTCCACATGCGGGTTTTATCGCGAGACGCGTGACACACCAGGATCCAAGTCAACGGTCACAATAAACGACATCTATATGATATGAAAACAACGTAAACTACCATTGAGTTTCAAAACCGTTCTATCACAGCGGAAGCAAAATGTATTATTACAACTCAAAAGTAAAACTCAAAGTCTGAAATGTTTAACAAAACATGCATATGATTCCTAGACGCCGTGAGACTCCGTGCGCCTAAACTCAATGCTGCTACCTTAGCGACCTGAGAAAACATGCCAAAAAGATGTCAACATATAATGCTGGTGAGTTCACAGGTTTTAAGTTCGTAAACGTTTTCATGTGTAAAGCGATTCCTCATAAAGTGCCAAGTGTGCAAAATTTCCAAGTAAATAACAAACGTTCCCTTACTACTACGACTGTGTTGCCGAAACCATTACTGACAAGCGTTGCATGTGTTGCCGCCCGTGTTTGAGTTGCCAAGAATAGAGACAATATGCACCCGCCCGACTCCCAGCCATCGGGTGGGGTTCGTCAAGCCCAATAGATCTATCCACATTTCCCCCGTTGTACCCCGCACATTCATGGTTTCAATAGGGACTTAGCGTTGCGTTTCGTCGTATAGTAATTAAGTGCCATGCGCCAAGTGTCAAATGCCAAACATCAATGTTTAAAAGTGTCAAGTGCCAATGTGAAATATGCCAAGTGCCAAACGTGTCATGTTTCTTAAAAGAGTTACATTCCAAAATATGTCATGTTTCCAAAAGTGGTATGTTTCAAAAGCGTTGCGTTTCAAAAGCGTTGCGTTTCATAAGTGTTGTGTTTCAAAAGAGTTGTGTTTCATAAGCGTTGCGTTTCAAAACATAAACGTTGTATTTGTTAAAACGTGTGACATGCTTCTCCCCTGAGAGAAAAGTGTATAAAAGAGGGGCCGTGAAACTCACCTTAGAGTGCGTCTTCTGATAATTAGAAATCCAACACGTGTATGATAATCCCAACTAATGACAACCTATCAATGAGTTTACATAAGTGTGATGACTACTAACCCGAAGGCTAACTAGTCCCCGATTGTCCAAATCTTGACTACGTGTGTTAAAAAGTGTGTTTAAACGTTAACCGGACATACCAGACAGACTCGACATCCCGTTGGTGACCCATTACATCAATTAGTCATGCACATAAGGTTAACACATAAGTTTCAAGCATAAAACACTTAGTTTGCATCAAAAATCTCATTCTGGACATCAGATGGTCGAATGTGGTTTTTCCCATTTCCACGTTCGAACGTTTGAGCCACGTTCGACCGTTTATGCCACGTTCGATCGTTTTTTCCACGTTCGCCCGTTTGTTCCACGTTCGCCCGTTTGTGCCACGTTCGACCGTTTGTTCCACATTCGACCGTTTGAGCCACGTTCGACTACACGAAGGGTCGAATGAGTTCCACGTTCGACCGTTTGCAGCAGAACATCATAAAACGCACCAAAACGCATCTAAACGGTCCGAAAACATCACGAAACATCACCAATCACAGCAGTCAACTATCATTAACATATTCCTACAAAACCCTACCAATTTTATCCCGAAATCCGTTCGTTTTACAAGTTACCCGAAATAGCAAATTATGGAGATGTCACATCCAACGCATGCAATCTTTACCCAATTAGGAAACTTTCTGAAATCAATCAATAATCAACTTAATATACTCAGATTATCATGAACAAGAAACCTCCAATCATATCCTTATCACTATCATCATGAAACAAGCCCTAGATCTAACCCAAAATCCCCAAAATGAACAAAACATCATCAATAATCAATTGTAACCTATCTCAATCATAAATCATCATCAATAACAGTCCTAGATCATTGTTATAACATCTATACAACAATCAATCATCAAACAATACATAACACTACATAGAACACCATTAACACATGTTAATTTGTATGAAAACTCATTGTTTATGAATAGGTTTTGTTTAGAAAGATATTAGGAAGGTTTTTATCAATGAAAACATGTTTGAATCAGATCTGGACTCTTGAGGTTTTGATATACGTTAAAATATACATAATTAAATCCCCGACTAAACTCCCAAATTACGCATTTTCGACCATAATTTCACGAATTCGGTACTTAACCGCTTCATATGTTTATTGCAGGTCTTAAACGACGTCCCACGAGCAAAGTCGAAGAAACCGGGCGAAAAACGAACAAGACGGAGAATTTCTGCAAAAATCAGCTAAGTCTGGAAACGTGCACGGCCGTGCACCTCAGGTGCACGCCCGTACGGACTTGCTTGGCTCGGACACAGATGAGCTGCACTGCCAGTGCGACTCGGCGTGCAACTGATGTTCCCGGGCACCCTGATCAGCACTACCGTGCGGGTGCCCGTGCGACTCAAACTTCTCGGGTGCACTGCCAGTGCACCAGGCAGTGCACCCCCAGCACCCGGCCACCTCCAGACCCGCATGCCCGTGCACCTTTGGTGCACGGCCGTGCGGAATATCTAGATATTTCCAGAAACGACCCAGCCACTTGCCCACTTGCATGTCAACTCGTATTGATAAAGTGCACGGCCGTGCACTTTAGGCGCACGGCCGTGCACAAAATCAATGTTTCTATAAGAATAGAGCATAACCCACTGATCAAATATTGGGTGGTCTCTGGGCGATTTGGGGCGATTTTCTGGACCTGTGAGCTGCTGCAAAGGCGAGGAACGAGCTCGGGAACTCATCCGGATCATTGATCATCATCCAATCCATCACATTCAAGTTTTATGGTTTGATCTATTAAGCTTTTAGTTGATTCAAATCTGTTTGTTTTAGCTTGTTTGTGTTGTTTATGTAGTACATTATCATCTAGTAATCATGTTTAGTAATCGTTAGTATGTAATCATGTTTTGTATAAATTTGGTGTTTTTCATGTTTAGATCTTGATGATCATAGCGCAACCTTGTTTCGTTGTTGTTGGATTTGTAGCTGTATTTGAATGACTTTAGCGATTGTCGAATGTGTTAGGCAGATAAATGTTGAAAAACCATCCGTTTAATCGTCCGGTAGTAGACTAGTTAACTTGTTAAATAGTTTATGCCATGAAACTTTAACCGGGTATTGGTTTGGTTAAAGTCAGCCGAATAACGGTTAAAAATGCTTACCGGCATGTAAAAGGGTTTAAAAAGCCTAATGGTGCCGTTACTAGTCTTTGACACGGTTAATGATCTTTGGTAGTTATTTTGGTAAAAATATCAATCTTAGTAGATCTGGGTTCAAAGTTGGTAAAATGGAATAGGTTGTGAAATGCTCTACTTTATGCTAGTTTAGGTGGCTGTATTGTGTATTCGGTATCGCTTTCCTGAATTAGTGAGGTTAGAATACTCTTAACAGATGACTAACTTATCTTTAAAAGATCTGCGTGAGATTATATCAGCTGCTCGCTAATAAACGACTTGAGGTGGTTAACGTGTGTATTCGTGTTAGCTGTCTGTTTAGTTGTCATGTTAGGATGCCCGAAAGGGACACTAACTGTCGGAAAATGGGAATGTTGATCACACGCCTGTATTACTTATTATATTTAGATGACATGCTAGGATTGGTAAATTATAGTTTATATAGTTATATTTTGTATTTGGAGTCTTGCATATGTTATTTATGTGTTTTAGAATTAAAGTAGTTAAAAACAACAAACTTCAAACTATCTTTTCCTACTGATAAATCGGGGACAGAGTTTTAGTACTATTGCTCCGCGCGCATCCATGGATCGATATCTGGTTCTTATCTGTACGTTACTACATATATGAAAGGGTACACTTGCCCTATTGTGTGTGTTTTAATATTAAGGTCTAAACCATTTTTATAAATATTAAAGCAAAACGTGTGTTATTTCATCGCTAAATTATGCGTACTAGCAGACTCGTCAAGTTTTTGGCGCCGTTGCCGGGGACGCGACGAGCTTTAGGAACGAACCGAGTCAACTTTTTACCAGTGTACACACTAACTGTCGGAAAATGGGAATGTTGATCACACGCCTGTATTACTTATTATGTTTAGATGACATGCTAGGATTGGTAAATTATAGTTTATATAGTTATATTTTGTATTTGGAGTCTTACATATGTTATTTATGTGTTTTAGAATTAAAGTAGTTAAAAACAACAAACTTCAAACTATCTTTTCCTACTGATAAATCGGGGACAGAGTTTTAGTACTATTGCTCCGCGCGCATCCATGGATCGATATCTGGTTCTTATCTGTACGTTACTACATATATGAAAGGTACACTTGCCCTATTGTGTGTGTTTTAATATTAAGGTCTAAACCATTTTTATAAATATTAAAGCAAAACGTGTGTTATTTCATCGCTAAATTATGCGTACTAGCAGACTCGTCAAGTTTTTGGCGCCGTTGCCGGGGACGCGACGAGCTTTAGGAACGAACCGAGTCAACTTTTTACCAGTGTACATGCTTGTGAATACTTGTTTATACTTCTTTGATTCGTTATTTCATTCATTTTTTTGCACATATGATTATTTGAATTTTTATTAAATTTATCCGTCTGTAGATATTTTGGATTGATTTTAGATTGGTTTATAGGTTTGCATATAGATTCGTTCATTTATCTGCTTATAGGATTGTTTGATTTGATTTTCCGTTCATTAGGATGTTGATAGATTTAATTTATTGAATATTGGATTAATTGGTTTGTCTATGAATTTGATTTGTTCGTTATTTGATTATTTAGATTTATTTGTTCGTATTCGGACTAATTATTAATTTCATTCTTTGTATAGTTTTAGGCTTAGTCTCCTTATTTCTGTTCATTATATTGATTCTATTAGTTTTTATTTGATTTTCTTAAATATATTTGCTTTCCGTTATTTTCGCATGAATTTATTGACTCTTTATTTCGTTTATTTATTTTTCTGTCTTTTATCGCCTTTTTGGGTTTGTCATATATTCGCCTGTTGCAACTGTATCATTCTTACATGCAGGTTGATGTCCACAAAACCTGGGTCTTCTGGTGATCTATCTGACGAGGAGCGAACGCGCCTGAGGAGAAGCGAGAGGATTATACTTCATAAGTTGCGTCTTGTTTCTGATATTCTATTTGCTGCTCCTATAGTTAAGGTCCCAATTGACGAGGCGAGGCACGATCTGGCTGACGACGAGGGGTCGGAAGCCCATAGTGACATTATCATGGCGGACGACGACATTCCGCTGAATGATAGTGGTCGTCCAGGAGGGGATGGACTGGCACCGAGTATCGTCCGGCCTGCTATTTTGGCTGACCATTTCGAGATCAAATCAAGTATCGTGAACATGATACAAAACTCGGTGCAATTCGGTGGACTGGAGCATGAGGATCCAGGCCGACATATTGCTGCATTCTTAGAGGTTTTAGCCACCTTTAAGATGACGGGCGTCTCCGATAATGCTATCCGTCTTAGACTCTTCCCATTCTCACTGCGGGACAAAGCCCGGACTTGGCTTCTGTCACAACCCGCAGGGTCGATCACGATCTGGGCAGAGTTGTCGCAACAATTCATGCAACAATACTTTCCTCCTGAAAAGACACAGAAATTGAGGAATCACATCATGACGATTAGTCAAGATGACGAGGAATCATTATACACCGCGTGGGAGAGATTTAAAGACCTACTCTTGAGCGTCCCACACCATGATATCTCAAAAAGACATCTGGTGCAAATGTTCTATCAGGGACTCGAGTATGACTCACAGGAACGCCTAGATGTATATGCTGGGGGAGACATCGGAACAAAGTCCCCGAATGAAGCATGGGCCATTATCGAAAAGGCGTCCCAAAAGTCAAAATCTCGAAAGAGTGACCGATCAAGGTCTTCTTCTGCCCGATCGGGTGTACATGCCGTGGATAACTACACGGCCATTTCTGCACAGATAGAGGCGCTGGGCACGAGATTTGACAGATCTCAACAAAGTGTAGCCCAGGCCCAAAGTCTGTGTGATCAGTGCGGGGTGTCTCACGAGCCTGGCTCGTGTGCTCAGGGGGTTATGTATACTGGCCACGAGGATGTGGCTTACATGGGTAATCAGTCGAGACCCCAAAATAACCCCTACAGTAATACTTACAATCCGGGATGGAGGAACCACCCAAACTTCGGGTGGAGATCTGGTACTTCGAACCAGAACCCTCTCGGATTTCAGCAAAGAGCCTCCGCACCACACCAATCTCACCAATCCCAGCAGTCGCCCAGGACCAGAACCAGGGCGCCGGGGGCAGTTCCCAGCTGCACGCCCAGGGCGGTACGTCTAGGTTGGAGGAAATGATGTCTCAACTACTCACCAACACAACAAATTCCAATCAAATTGCTGAGCAGCGCTACCAGCAACACGAGGAGCGCTTCTCCAATTACGAAGGAGAGATGAGGGGACAAAAGGCGTCCATGCAGGCCATAGAAAACCAGGTAGGCCAGATGGCGAAGATGATGTCCGAGAGACAGTAGGGCAATCTCCCGGGCAACACTGAGCCTAATCCGAGGGGCATGTAAATGCCATCATGACGAGGAGTGGTAAAACCACGGGACCTGACACATCGGGCTCACCACCGATCACTGAGACGGTCCAGACTGAGTCTTCGGACGAGGTGCATGCTAGGCGAGTCCCAGCAAGTACAACACAGTTGCCGAAGCCAGTCACTGACTACACTCCTCCTGTTCCATACCCTGGCAGAATTAGGAAACAGAAAGACGAGGCGCAATACGGGAAATTTCTCGAGCTGTTCAAACAGCTACTTATAAACATCCCGTTTGTGGAGGCCTTGGCACAGATGCCTAAGCATGCCAAATTCCGGAAGGACATCCTCACAAATAAGCAAAAACTTGAGGACCTGTCCTGTGTACTCCTGAACGAGAACTGCTCTGCAATCTTGCAGAATAGACTGCCCATGAAGATGGGAGATCCAGGTAGTTTCACCATCCCTTGTCTGATAGGGAACATGTCTGTCAGTAATGCATTGGCAGACTTGGGTACGAGCATTAACCTTATGCCTTATAAGGTTTTTGAGAAGCTGGATCTGGGTGAGCCTTCACCCACCAGGATGAGTATTCGTCTTGCTGATCGTTCGATCAAATATCCTCGGGGATTTGTTGAGAATATGCTTGTCAAAATTGACAAATTTGTATTCCCGGTGGATTTTGTCATCCTTGATATGGATGAGGACTCTAAAGTGCCTCTGATCCTTGGAAGTCTTTTCCTTAACACGGCTAGGACGATTGTTGACGTGGCTGCGGGCCAAATCACACTCCGGGTGAATGATGAGCATGTGACTTATGATGTTTAGAGGTCGATGCGTCATCCCGAGGCACGATAGAGGGGAATGTTTCGGGCACACATCTGTTGTGTGGAGACTTAGATGGCATTATGAAGGAGGGCCATAGAGATGAGCAGCCGGTCTATCAGGTCGGTGATGATAGTTCCCAGAGCCCGGAGCGTTTCGTGGAGATTGAGCGAGAGGACAGCGATAAGTCAAAGCCGTCTGTTGAAGATCCGCCGTCTTTGGAGCTGAAGGAGCTCCCACCGCATCTGGAGTATGCATTCCTTGACGAGGAGGGTCGTCTGCCTGTTATCATTTCATCTTCTCTATCTGCAGTTGAAAAGAGCGAGTTGCTTCGTGTGCTTAAACTTCATAAGAAGGCAATCGCCTGGAAGATCATGGACATCAAGGGGATTAATCCCTCATTCTGTACTCATAAAATCTTGATGGTAGATGTCTATAAGCCTTGTGCGCAGCACCAGAGGCTTCTGAACCCGAACATGCAAGCAGTTGTTAAGTCCGAGGTCATTAAGTTGCTTGATGCTGGATTGATATATCCGATCTCGGATTCTGTTTGGGTTAGTCCTGTGCACGTCGTGCCCAAGAAGGGTGGCATGATGGTGGTCACGAATTATAGGAATGAGTTGATTCCTACGAGGACCGTCACTGGGTGGAGAGTTTGCATTGACTACCGCAAGCTCAATGACGCCACCCGCAAGGATCACTTCCCGCTTCCATTCATCGATCAGATGTTGGAACGACTGTCGGGGAAGTTGTATTACTGTTTCCTTAATGGTTTCTCTGGATACTTTCAGATCCCTATCGATCCTGTGGACCAGGATAAGACGACTTTCACATGCCCTTTTGGCACATTCGCCTACAGGCGTATGCCTTTCGGGTTGTGCAATGCGCCAGCGACTTTCCAGCGTTGCATGGTTGCCATTTTTCACGACATGATCGAGGACTCCATGGAGGTATTCATGGATGATTTTTCAGTCTTCGGGAGTTCCTTCGATCAGTGTCTAGGGAATCTGGAGCGGATGCTTCAGAGGTGTGAGGAGACCAGTCTTGTGCTAAACTGGGAAAAATGCCACTTCATGGTGAAGGAAGGTATAGTCCTGGGGCATAAGGTCTCCCAAAGTGGGTTGGAGGTTGACCCGGCCAAAGTAGATATCATTTCTAGGCTCCCTCCACCCTCCTCTGTTGGAGCGATCCGAAGTTTTTTGGGTCATGCGGGATTTTACAGGCGATTCATCTAAGATTTCTCAAAAATCGCCCGTCCGATGACCCGTCTGTTGGAAAAGGATGCACCGTTTGTGTTTAGTGCAGAATGTGTGAAAGCCTTTGAGCTTTTGAAATGTTTGCTTGTGGAGGCCCCTATATTGGTAGCACCCGAATGGGAGCTGCCATTCGAGATTATGTGCGACGTGAGTGACTTCGCGATAGGGGCGGTCTTGGGACAGCAGAAGGACAAGCACTTCCACCCGATCTACTACGCTAGCAAGACTCTTCATGATGCTCAGGAGCATTACACCACCACGGAGAAAGAGCTTCTAGCTGTAGTATTTGCATTCGACAAGTTTAGATCTTATTTGGTGCTGTCGAAGACCATTGTCTATACGGACCATGCTGCGATCCGGTACCTTTTTAGCAAACAAGACGCGAAACCGCGCCTGATTAGGTGGATCCTGTTGCTGCAGGAGTTCTATATAGAAATTCAGGACAAGAAGGGTGCCCTGAATGTTGCGGCTGACCATCTGTCCAGACTCGAGCATGAAGATGCCGAGAACTCCGCGTGGGATACCATTACTGACAATTTTCCCCACGAGTTCTTGATGAGTGTCGAGTCGGTGGAAGATGTATCGCCATGGTTTGCGGATTTTGCGAACTACCTCGCATGCGGGATCCTTATCAAAGGATTGTCGCACCAGCAAAAGAGGAAGTTCTTCGCGGACCTTAAGCATTACTTCTGGGACGACCCATTTTTGTTCCGGGTCGGGGCGGATCAGCTGATTCGCCGTTGCGTGTTCGGGGTAGAGGCGGCGCAGATCTTGCGCGATTGTCACGAGGGGCCTACCGGAGGTCACCATGGAGCGAATTACACTGCTAAGAAAGTGTTAGACTCCGGGTTTTACTGGCCCACACTCTTTCGTGACTCTCAGATATTGGTTGGTGCATGTGATTCGTGCCAGTGGGCGACGAACATATCGGCACGCGACCAAATGCCGCAGAACCCCATCCAAGTATGTGAAGTCTTTGACATTTGGGGCATTGACTTCATGGGACCATTCCCCTCCTCACGGGGTAATCGATATATACTCGTGGCAGTTGATTACGTTTCAAAGTGGGTTGAGGCGCAAGCCTTACCCACAAATGATGCCCGAGTTGTAGTGAGGTTTGTTAGGAGCTTGTTCTCGCAGTTTGGTGCCCCAAAGGCACTGATTAGTGATCGTGGTACACATTTCTGCAATGCGCAGCTTGATCGCGCGTTAGCACGTTATGGTGTCTACCACAGAATATCCACCCCGTATCATCCACAGACAAGTGGACAGGTGGAGGTCACTAACTGTGGATCGAAGCGAATCCTTGAGCGGTCAGTTAATCAAAACCGCAAGGATTGGGCGGACAAGCTGGATGACGCGTTATGGGCCTTTAGGACTGCATACAAGACGCCTACTGGGATGACTCCCTTTCGGCTTGTCTATGGCAAGGCGTGTCATCTCCCTGTCGAGTTAGAACATACGGCATTCTGGGCTCTTAAAACAGCGAATTTGGATCTTAAGACCGGCGGTGAGACCCGTTTCTTGCAGATCCATGAGCTAGAAGAGCTTAGGCAACAAGCCTATGAGAGCTCGATATTGTATAAAGAGCGCACAAAGAGATTGCACGACAATCGCCTGAAACACCGAGAAGATTTTCAGGTAGGCGACTTGGTCCTGCTTTACAACTTGCGCCTGCGTCTCTTTCCAGGAAAGTTGAAATCCCTATGGACAGGACCGTACACTGTTAAGGAAGTATATCCTTACGGAACTGTCTCGATTGAAAATTCGGAGGGTTTGACTTTCAAAGGCAACGATCATCGCCTGAAAGTCTACATTGATGGTCCGGTTGACAAATCCGTGGAGATGATCGATCTCTACGACCCGCGCGCCTAATAATTGTGGGGAAGTGAGTCTAGCTAGCGACTCGTTAATAAATATAGCACGGCGTGTATGGGCGCGCCAAAGGGTAAATATGTAATTAGTGTAAATATTTATTGCTTTTCACAGTTTAACGTTGTTTCGAGTCATGTGCAGGTTTGTACGAGTATGATCAGAGCCGGAAGGAGCAATGAAGCGCAAACAGTCGCCAAACAGGTTTAACTTACCTACAATGATGATTTCGGACAAAATGGGACACTTGCAGCCTCAAAATTGCACATCTGCAGGTCGTGCACGGTCAAGCGCACTACCGTGCAACTGACCGTGCATGACCCAGTGCACCAGGGTGCAAGAGGCAGTGCGATAGGATGTGCACGGCCACGCGCACGACCTTGCGCATGACCGTGCGGGCCAAAAAACCCGGCCCAAATTCGTGGGTATTTAAGTATCCTTAACTTGCAAAACCTAATATAACACCTTGCACGAGTGGCTGCACTCCCATTCACCCTTGTTTTGGCCGAAATCCTTTCTTTTTACTTGAAATCTTCGCTCCTTCGCTTCCTAATCGCTAAGGTATGAATCCCTTCATAATATTGCACCTATTTTTATGTATTTTAGATTAGATCCGTATGTTTTTTGTTCTTTAGGTTAAAGATTTGGGGGTTTCTTCATAATCCAATAATAACCCACGAATCTTGTTTAGTTTTGTTAAATGTATGTTAGGTTTTTGTTTAATCTTGTTTAAACCGTGCACACCCAGGCCTAAATCATTGTTATTGTGAGTTTATTTGAAAGTTATAAGAGATTTGGGTGCTGTTGTGAAATTTTTCGAAGGTCTGGGAGTGTGCACGGTCAGCTGCACGGTCGTGCGCATGACCGTGCGGACCGAAAAAATAGGGCTGCACTGCCAGTGCGACCTGGCGTGCAGCCTCTGATCTGACCATGGACCAAGGGTGCACGACCGTGCACCATAAGCGCACGGCCGTGCATCAGATGCAGATTCACGTCAGAATGCGCGCAGGTCCATTTTGGACATCCGGGACCTCCGTTTTTTGTGTACTAACAGCTGTATATTAATTTTTGCATGCAAATGGCCCACGTCTACCTCGGGTTCGACAACCGTGACAAAAGGGAAGGGCCATGTATCGACAAATTCATGAAGCTCTGGGCTAGGAGGAACTCATTCGGTGTTCCTATTCGGCTTAACTTAGACCTACTCACCGCGCTGAATCAGCGTGAAAGATATGATGGATTTGTCTCGCCACAGATGGCGAAACTGCTGAGTATAAACCAGCCTGTCTACAGGGAAATTACGATCGAGTTCTTATCATCCTTCTCCTACAAAAAACCAAAGGAGGGGTTGTATAAGGACTTCCATACGAAAGACATTTGGTTTAGGCTTTGTGGACAATGGTACCATTGGTCGGTTGCGCGACTGGGAAGGAGGCTCAGGATCTATGAGCATTTGGAGACCGACTCTGAAGATTTTTGCAGGATCCACAGCTTCGTCGATAATGACGAGCGGGCCGCGTTTTGGGCATCCATTGCTGTTGGTGGACCTTATAATCCAAGGTCTGCCAAGGCCACTAGGATTAAGGACCCGCTACTCCGCCTCTTGCACCATGTTTTCAGCCACACGATCTGTGGCCGAAAGGACAGTTTGGGGAACTGTCCCACTCCCGATCTTCTCTATTTGTATCATTTTTACGAGGGTGCCCCGCTGAACTTGGCCGCACGGATGGCCGAGTTCTTTCTCACTGCTGGGGGCACCAAGGACGGGAGTGAGATCCATGACGGGGAGTACGTCACCCAGATCGCAGTGGCGTTGGGAGTTCTGACCGACGAGGTCAGGGCCACACTGACGTTGGAAACTAATGGGGTTATGCTGGATTTTAGATCACTCAGGGCTCAGAACCTGCTAGCTGACACGGACGGGGGTCCACGCCTTATTAGCCAGGATATTATATGGGACCCCGTGCCACCAGAGGACGAGGAGGATGAGGAGATGCACGAGCAGCACGCAGGAGGCGGTGGTGACGCGCCACACGACATTCCACGCCACTCTCCTCAGCACTTCCAGCCCCAGGACCAGCAGTCCTCCAGGCATCCCGACATACCCTGAGTTCTACCAGCGGTTCCAGGCGATGGAGCTGAACATGCACAACATCGGTGCAAACCAGGTGGAGATCAGGCAGGACCAGCAGTACATGCGGTCCACTATGGATCGTGTGCAGCAGGATGTCAGGCACAGTTTTGAGTACCTCTTCGCCGGGTTAGAGCAGGTGCATCCGGGTTATTTCAGTAACCCTCCCTTATTCCCTTATGGTGCTCCTGGCGACCAGCCAGGAAGCTCCGGTTAGCACCACGGGGACGACGCCGACCAGTAGCCATGACCATCTCATGCATGCATTTGTTAGTACTTCTTTTATTTTATGCTTTCAGTACTGTATTTTCGGGTCTGCGTACCCAAGACTTTTTAGTATTTGTAGTTGAATTATTTCTTTTCCGTATTTCAGTATGTTAGTTTATTTTATTTTTGTTTGTTTTGTGGATGTGAATGATGGGTTTGATGAGTTTGTTTGTGTCAAGAATGTTGATTATGCAGGTAACTGGCGAGCACCGTTATCGGGGCTCATGCCGTCTATTTACCCGGGGCGTTTCTTCGACACAAGGGGAGTATTATTCTCCTTTTTCCCACTATAGATAGCTAATTCATAAACGCTTTCTATTGTCACATTGGGGACAATGTGAATTTCAAGTGTGGGGAGGGATTATATCTTATATGTTTGTCCTCTTGTATATATATATATATATATATAAACTTATAAGTAAGTATATGTATATATATATATATTCATACAAACATCAAGCCTAACTAATTTTTGATAAAATAACTTGAGGCGCGACAAACAGATGAGATACGAGCGTGTTAGATTCGTACACTTGCACCCATTTCCTTCCGGTTACGTGAGCGTTTGAGCCTTAGAATATATTACATTTCTTTGACATGCTTGCGAGTGAGCCGGATGTGTTGTGCAGTTTAGAACTTGTCACTAGTATACTTGTTTAGACCAGATACGTGTGAGATTGTACGAACATGATTGAGGCATTTAGGATACCCTTTTGATTTAGCCTTTTCTTTTCCATCTGTTTCCCGCACCCATATGTTATCCACTAGTTAACCATGTTGAACCTAATCCCGCGTTTTTCTTATTTACCACACCATTTCACCATTAAAACCAAACAACCTTTTTCTTTTAAAACCCTTGTGTTAAAACTCGGTTTAGGTTTTGTTTAACTAGTTTATGTATTATAAATAGTTCGTTCTCGGGTATATCTGATTAGAGCCCGTATGTTGATATTATTTCAGTTTCAGTTCATTATATATATATATGTTAAAAAAATCCAGAAAAATAGAACACCCTAAAATAGGGTGAATTAGCAGTATTCGAGCAGTTTTTAGATCTTTAAAGTTAAGAATTATAAGTTAGCTCGATTTAAAATAAAAATCGCCTATATTCGCGTTTGTGTTGTACAGTTGTATTAGTTGATATTATTTAGACATAACCGCCGAGTTTTAGCCGATTCGTCATTGTAAATATCCATTCCATACCCTTACCTATGCCTAATATTACAACCTGTACAAGACCTCTTGATTTGTGCCTTTTCACACGTTAGTTGGTGAAGATTAGATCTTTTGACAAGCTTATGATATTGCACGATTCATTGCCTTGGCAATGGAGCGATTTACACATACACATTACACGTATGTATCATAAATAAAACCGAGTGTGTGTGAACATTGTGAGTCGTGTACGGGTTTACGCGTTTATAGATCGGAAGTGAGTCGTTGCTTTTTAGTTATCTTATCACCTGTTTTTATATCTTGTTAGCTTGACTATTATCGTCTGTACATGTTATATTTTGTCTTTGTTGCCACTTGGCGAGTTTTTCGTTTATTTCTGTTTAGTTGTTTGCTTGAGGACAAGCAAAGTTCAAGTGTGGGGAGGTTTGATATATGTTAAAATATACATAATTAAATCCCCGATTAAACTCCCAAATTACGCGTTTTCGACCATAATTGCACGAATTCGGTACTTAACCACTTCATATGTTTATTGCAGGTCTTAAACGACGTCCCACGAGCAAAGTCGAAGAAATCGGGCGAAAAACGAACAAGACGGAGAATTTCTGCAAAAATCAGCTAAGTCTGGAAAACGTGCACGACCGTGCACCTCAGGTGCACGCCCGTGCGGACTTGCTTGGCTCGGACACAGATGAGCTGCACTGCCAATGCGACTCGGCGTGCAGCTGATGTTCCCGGGCACCTTGATCAGCACTACCGTGCGGGTGCCCGTGCGACTCAAACTTCTCGGGTGCACTGCCAGTGCACCAGGCAGTGCACCCCCAGCACTCGGCCACCACCAGACCCGCACGCCCGTGCACCTTTGGTGCACGGCCGTGCGAAATATCTAGATATTTCCAGAAACGACCCAGCCACTTGCCCACTTGCATGTCAACTCGTATTGATAAAGTGCACGGCCGTGCACTTTAGGCGCACGACCATGCACAAAATCAAAGTTTCTATAAGAACAGAGCATAACCCACTGATCAAATATTGGGTGGTCTCTGGGCAATTTGGGGCGATTTTCTGGACCTGTGAGCTGCTGCAAAGGCGAGGAACGAGCTCGGGAACTCATCCGGATCATCGATCATCATCCAATCCATCACATTCAAGTTTTATGGTTTGATCTATTAAGCTTTTAGTTGATTCAAATCTGTTTCTTTTAGCTTGTTTATGTTATTTATGTAGTACATTATCGTCTAGTAATCATGTTTAGTAATCGTTAGTAGAAAAAAACAATCGTTAGTATGTAATCATGTTTTGTATAAATTTGGCGTTTTTCATGTTTAGATCTTGATGATCATAGCGCAACCTTGTTTCGTTGTTGTTGGATTTGTAGCTGTATTTGAATGACTTTAGCGATTGTCGAATGTGTTAGGCGGATAAATGTTGAAAAACCGTCCGTTTAATCGTCCGGTAACTTGTTTAATAGTTTATGCCATGAAACTTTAACCGGGTATTGGTTTGGTTAAAGTCAGTCGAATAACGGTTAAAAATGCTTACCGGCACGTAAAAGGGTTTAAAAAGCCTAATGGTGCCGTTACTAGTCTTTGACACGGTTAATGATCTTTGGTAGTTATTTTGGTAAAAATAGCAATCTTAGTAGATCTGGCTTCAAAGTTGGTAAAATGGAATAGGTTGTGAAATGCTCTACTTTATGCTAGTTTAGGTGGCTGTATTGTGTATTCGGTTTCGCTTTCCTGAATTAGTGAGGTTAGAATACTCTTAACAGATGACTAACTTATCTTTAAAAGATCTGCGTGAGATTATATCAGCTGCTCGCTAATAAACGACTTGAAGTGGTTAACGTGTGTATTCGTGTTAGCTTTCTGTTTAGTTGTCATGTTAGGATGCCCCAAAGGGACACTAACTGTCGGAAAATGGGAATGTTGATCACACGCCTGTATTACTTATTATATTTAGATAACATGCTAGGATTGGTAAATTATAGTTTATATAGTTATATTTTGTATTTGGAGTCTTACATATGTTATTTATGTGTTTTAGAATTAAAGTAGTTAAAACAACAAACTTCAAACTATCTTTTCCTACTGATAAATCGGGGACAGAGTTTTAGTACTATTGCTCCACGCGCGTCCATGGATCGATATCTAGTTCTTATCTGTACGTTACTACATATGTGACAGGGTACACTTGCCCTATTGTGTGTGTTTTAATATTAAGGTCTAAACCATTTTTATAAATATTAAAGCAAAACGTGTGTTATTTCATCGCTAAATTATGCGTACTAGCAGACACGTCAGGTTTAATGAAAACGAATTGAAATGCTTTAAAAATGATTTAAAATGAAGAACACACCTTAGATCTTTGTATAGAAGATGTTTGTAGGTTAGATTATAGGAAAAGAAGAGCAAAACTCCTTCCCCAATGTTTAAAGTTGCTAGAGAGTGTTTAGAGGCGTTTAAGGTTTGTGAAATGGAGAAAAATGACAAAGTGTGGTATTTATACTATGTCCACATTTGCCCCTTTAATGTACCCACATTCGCCCCTTTCACAGGGTCGAATGTGCATGTTCTAGTCAAATGAAACTTTTTCATTTCCACATTCCAGGTTCGCCCACTCGATGTGGTCGAACCAGGACTTATGTTTTTCCTAGTTTTCCAGTTTGTCGTGTTTAACGCATTTTAACGCATCCTAACACATGAACATGCAATCTTAGTCTATGTTTAACATATATAAGCATGGATGATCATCTACACATCGTTTAAACACATCTAAGCATATAATCCACCATACGACAATTAGTCTACACATAACACTTAATTTAGTTTATGTAATTCACCAACAACGGGACTCGTAACGTGTGTGTGTCACTAACCCAATGATCCTCCAAATCATTGAACCCTGGACAATACGAACTGTGTTCCGACTCGACTGACCCCGTCAAGTATGTTTAATAAATGTTTTTCGCTAAGGCAGACTTATGTGTTTATAAAATTTTGACCCAAACATGCCGGGTGTCACATCATCCTCCTGTTGGAAGAATTTTCGTCCCGAAAATTTCCCGAAGTCAAAGATAACGAAGCGATAAAAAGAAAAATTTTCCCGGTCGTCACATCATCCCCCTGTTGAAAGGAATCTCGCCCCGAGATTCACTCTTCGACAGTAATGAGTGTCGACCTAACCCAAGTAACGTTTCCCAGAACACAAACGATATGATAACAATGAACAAAAGATGATATCAACAGATACTCTATGCCGGGGAACCGCCCTCCCCAAAGTGAATACAAAACAATGAATCCTCCTGATCGAAGGCCTACTAGAGACTACTGTGATCAGTATAAATGACACACCGGTACCGTCCAAGTAGCATCTCCAAAGGACCCACATCAGACCCATGAATGCAAAACGATGGCCAAATACCAAACTGAATGCACACAATGAATACGAATCGCCAAACAATGTGAACGAGAATGAATACAAGCATAACGAGAATCAAGAAAAGAATACTCACCAGTAACAGTGTCAGGATCCTCCTAGTTCTCCGTAGCGCCAATGACGTAAACATGACCACGAGTAGTTCGACCGCCACCTTCATTCCCAGCACCACCTGCAGTCCCTTGGTTCAGCTTAGGACAATCCCACTTGAAGTGCCCAGTCTCCCCACAGTTAAAACACCCATGGTTTCCCCGAGGAGCAGGAGCGGGGACAACCACTTGAGTCTGTTTCGGCTGCAGATTGACCCTACAATCCTTGGCCAAATGACCGACTCGCTGACAACGTCTACAGCGAAACTCATCGCAACCCCCAACATGGTGATACCCACACGTGTTACACTTCGGACTCTTACCAACATAACCCCTAGTCTTCTGCTCAGATGACGCTCCCACAACGTCCTGCCTCTTAACCTGCTGTTGAGACAACCCAATGTTCTTCCCAGCACTCTCCCACTTCCTCTTGTTGTCCGCAGGGGCTTTCACAGCAGCACCCCTCAGAGGTAGAATGCCCTCAGCAACCTTCATGTTGGTCAACTTGTAGTGTGATCAGCAGCGGCAACAAGCCCAGCAATCTCCGGCACTAACCCAGCTACGTAGTGCTCAATCCTCCGGTACTCCGGTGTAGCCAAACCGGGGCACATCACAGCCAACTCGTTGTGCCTAGAAGTAAACTCATCGATCTCCGACCCAACCATCTTCAGATTCCATAACTCGTGTTCCAGCTTCATAATCTCGTCCCTTGGGCAATACTCCGCCCTCAACATCTGAACAAACTCGGACCACGGCATAGCATTGGCCTCACCCAGACCAAGATTTGCAGTGGTGGAGTTCCACCAGGTCAAAGCGTGTCCCTCTAGAGTAGCAGAAGCATACTTGACGCGATCAGCGTCGGGACAGTTACACATAGCAAACTCTGATTCGATCTTCTCCAACCACCGAAGTAGTCCCACTGCCCCTTCAGTCCCATTGAAGTAATGGGGCTTACAGTCCATGAACTTTTTGTAGGTGCACCCAGACTGCACCTGATTAGTATTCCCGAAAGTCAGCTGAGCAGCCTGGAAAGCAGCCAACGTAACGTTCAACTGCTGCAACAAGTGCTCCAACTCCGCCCGAGTCATGGTGATGTTCCCACCACCTCGTCCACTGCCATTGCGACCCCCGCCGCCACCACGGCGTCCACCAGCACGTCCACCAGCGCGACCAGACGTGTTCTGCCAAACATGAGACGAGACACTCATACCACTAACAGATCAAGCTACAAGTGACCAAACGAACTCAGAACGTGGTTCCAGCATGACCATTAGTCCGAACACGAAGTCCACCAAGATTTTCATGCATTTCGATTTATGATTTCGTGTGCACCCGAAATAACAAATCGCTCTACATGGTCCTCTAGGCGTGCTCCTAGCTAGAACTTCAAATCACCCGATACCCACATTCCTAGAAGAAACTGTTATCACACGAAGATCCCAAAGTGAACGGTCACTCAGGAGTGTACTATGACAAGTACTAGTGCATGATAGTGTGTGTGTGTGGGCACGTATGTATATTAGAGCATAGAGGGGAGATATCCAAATCTCGGAAAAATCTCAAAACTGTGCCAAAGCCACCCCAATGTACACTACTGCCAAGTATAAGCGAATAGCCCCTTCATCTTCAAAACCGAAAAGAAGATAGAACCAAGGTAGGAATAACAAAAGATAGATAACACGATACTGTGTGATGAGGATACCGACACCCCGACAAGATTAGTATGTTTACCAAATGACACGACTCGTAACTATGTGTGACCGTCTAACGTGTGTGATACTCGGCTATAGATTAGATTCTACATGCAGTCCTAGTTCACTATAACCATTGGCTTTGATACCAATCTGTCACACCCTCAAATTTCCACATGCGGCGTTTTACCGCGAGGCGCGTGACACACCAGGATCCAAGTCAACGGTCACAATAAACGACATCTATATGATATGAAAACTACGTAAACTACCATTGAGTTTCAAAACCGTTCTATCACAGCGGAAACAAAATGTATTATTACAACTCAAAAGTAAAACTCAAAGTCTGAAATGTTTAACAAAACATGCATATGATTTCTAGACGCCGTGAGACTCCGTGCGCCTAAACTCAATGCTACTACCTTAGCGACCTGAGAAAACATGCCAAAAAGATGTCAACATATAATGCTGGTGAGTTCACAGGTTTTAAGTTCGTAAACGTTTTCATGTGTAATGCGATTCCTCATAAAGTGCCAAGTGTGCAAAAGTTCCAAGTAAATAACAAACGTTCCCTTACTACTACGACTGTGTTGCCGAAACCATTACTGACAAGCGTTGCATGTGTTGACGCCCGTGTTTGAGTTGCCAAGAATAGAGACAATATACACCCGCCCGGCTCCCAGCCATCGGGTGGGGTTCGTCAAGCCCAATAGATCTATCCACATTTCCCCCGTTGTACCCCGCACATTCATGGTTTCAATAGGGACTTAGCGTTGCGTTTCGTCGTATGATAATTAAGTGCCAAGCGCCAAGTGTCAAATGCCAAACATCAATGTTTAAAAGTGTCAAGTGCCAATGTGAAATATGCCAAGTGCCAAACGTGTCACGTTTCTTAAAAGAGTTACATTCCAAAATATGTCATGTTTCCAAAAGTGTTGCGTTTCCAAAAGTGGTATGTTTCAAAAGCGTTGCGTTTCAAAAGCGTTTCGTTTCATAAGTGTTGTGTTTCATAAGCGTTGCGTTTCAAAACATAAACGTTGTATTTGTTAAAACGTGTGGCATGCTTTTTCCCCGAGAGAAAAGTGTATAAAAGAGGGGCCGTGAAACTCACCTTAGAGTGCGTCTTCTGATAATTAGAAATCCAACACGTGTATGATAATCCCAACTAATGACAACCTATCAATGAGTTTACATAAGTGTGATGACTACTAACCCGAAGGCTAACTAGTCTCCGATTGTCCAGATCTTGACTACGTGTGTTAAAAAGTGTGTTTAAACGTTAACCGGACATACCAGACAGACCCGATATCCCGTTGGTGACCCATTACATCAATTAGTCATGCACATAAGGTTAACACATAAGTTTCAAGCATAAAACACTTAGTTTGCATCAAAAATCTCATTCCGGACATCAGATGGTCGAATGTGGTTTTTCCCATTTCCACGTTCGACCGTTTGAGCCACGTTCGACCGTTTGTGCCACGTTCGACCGTTTGTTCCACGTTCGCCCGTTTGTTCCACGTTCGCCCGTTTGTTCCATGTTCGCCCGTTTGTGCCACGTTCGACCGTTTGTTCCACGTTCGACCGTTTGAGCCACGTTCGACCACACGAAGGGTCGAATGAGTTCCACGTTCGACCGTTTGCAGCAGAACATCATAAAACGCACCAAAACGCATCTAAACGGTCCGAAAACATCACGAAACATCACCAATCACAGCAGTCAACTATCATTAACATATTCCTACAAAACCCTACCAATTTTATCCCGAAATCCGTTCGTTTTACAAGTTACCCGAAATAGCAAATTATGGAGATGTCACATCAAACGTATGCAATCTTTACCCAATTAGGAAACTTTCTGAAATCAATCAATAATCAACTTAATATACTCAGATTATCATGAACAAGAAACCCCCAATCATATCCTTATCACTATCATCATGAACAAGCCCTAGATCTAACCCAAAATCCCCAAAATGAACAAAACATCATCAATAATCAATTGTAGCCTATCTCAATCATAAATCATCATCAATAACAGTCCTAGATCATTGTTATAACATCTATACAACAATCAATCGTTAAACAATACATAACACTACATAAAACACCATTAACACATGTTAATTTGTATGAAAACTCATTGTTTATGAATAGGTTTTGTTTAGAAAGATATTAGGAAGGTTTTTATCCATGAA